>JAWWTY010000088.1:65584051-65654555 GCA_035222235.1 Margarornis squamiger | reverse complement strand
CACCAAACAGGATATTCTTTGGTCAAAAGGATACCTATAGTTACAACACAGAACAAGAAGCTGTTACTTTCTGAGAAATGGAGAAGAGCCCTGCCAAATCCACAGTTTTTATTTGTGACTTTCCTAATAAGCCTGAATCTTCTTCCACTGTTAACAGGAAATGTGACAGGGTAGAACAGAAAGAAAGTACAATACTGTATTGATTGAAGTTTTAAATAGCAAGCAAGATGGAGATTATGAGCTAAATATTGGCTTAACTCTACACTTCCAGTTATTTTCGTGGTAGTTTGCTCTGAACTCACTGAAGCAGAGGTGCAACACTGCAACATTTGAAAAGCAAGTATCTGTCATCAAATGTAAAAGATCTGAGAGTTAACGAATAATGTATTATTTAAATCAGGTCCAAATCTAAAGAGATGGTCTGGTATTAATTAAAAGAATAACAAGCAGCACTTAGAACAAGGAATAAAAGCTAAGAGTTTGAAACTGCACTGGGCTAAGAGGTGACACACAAAACGTGAGACCTCTTCCAGAAGTCAGTCCCTAAACCTTGGTAATAACAGGTCATCATAACTATTGAGTTGACTCACAAAACACAGCAGTCAATGAATTTTACCTTTCCTGCAGAAAAAAGCTCTTAATCTGAAACAAACACATGAACAAATACACTTGGCAGGCAACAGCACACTGTCAAGAAGATATACCGACCCTGCGAAGCACTTAGAAGTGAAGAGAGAAATTACCTTAGCCCCATGCTGTTGCCATTCATCATCAGAGCAAGTTCTCCGGGTACTTCAGCAATGGGCACATCTTCTGAACCAGCAACGGGGCCTCTAATCCTGAAAAAGAGAGTTAGTTGGTTCTGAAGCTGGTCAAATCATCACAGTAGGAACTTGCCACAAAAAAGGTGACCTATGTGTCTGCATACACGGCACTCAAACACATTAAATGCAGATGCTTTCACAATTGTTTTCACACTTTCAAATGCACTTTTTGGAAGGCTGACTGACGTCCAGAGCCTTTGCTTCTAAGGGTTACCACTGGGAAACAGAGAGAAAAGTTTCATTTACTGATTTCCAAGGACTAGCTCCCTTAAGAAAAGGGTCACAGTATCCAATAACAAACATCCCTGTTGGGCTCAGATACAGCTTCAGCACCAGAGCTCAAAGGCATCCTGCCTAAGCTGCATAAAATGTGGAATTTCTTTGAGACGGTTCTGCGTCCTTAAACTATGGGCCCTCAGATGATGCTCCATTTTTAACAGATCACTCCACCTTTTTCCTTCCCTCCAATGAAGACAGAAAAGTCAAGATAGAGGTCTTTCTTTTGTATTTGAATAAAATTCGTTTTTAGGCTTTGCCCTTATTGCTCTACTCTAGTGAGGCTGGCATCAGGAGGAGTCACTGAACTACCCCTTTGCCTGCACACACACCATTTTTGATAGCTGAGAAACTATTCCACATAGAGAGAAACTGCACACTGAAAGTACTATGTTCACTTGAGGTTAAATAGGGAAATGTGGACAATTAGAAAGCAGTTATGATGCAGCACAGCAAAAAAAAAGGATCAACTCATAATTCAGCTAAAAGATCAGAAAAGTTAATAGCCAATAATTGCAAATGGTCAGAACCTTTTATTTGTCATTCAATGACAATACTTTCAGTAGCTCAGAATGGAGCTTAACCAGCATTCCACCCATACAGAAGGACACACAGAAACAAACATTATCTGGAAAAGGATTTTTGTTGTGTTGCTTTTTTTAAACTGTCATGATGTCCTGACTAGGTTAGAAACTCCTGACAATGAAGCAAAGGGTATTTGAGCTTAGTTAAAACAAATTTTTATTGTTAGTAGTACAGAAAACTGCCCTGCTACCAAATGCAAAAGTGAATTATATACCTGGAGCTGAAACATAACTGTGATGCATAAAAGATCTACTTGCAAATATCAAACATTTAATTTTAAAAATACCAAAACATTTTTAAGAGAAAGCACACTATATTCTGGTTGTTTTCTTAGAGAGAATATGGCAAATCTGCCTTCACGTGCACCTCTGAGAAGAGGTCACAAAAATACTGAGTCCTCATATTCATTATATGTGATTTTATTTCATAGAATTCTTTTCATGTAACTAGAGCTCTGTAAACTATGAGGCTGTGTTGTTTTTTTTTCAGAAAAAGATAGCTAGAATAGATATAATAGATTTAACAAGCATGTCATTGTAGATATTTAAGGTCTATTTTTTTCTAGACTTTTGGTGCTTTGAAGGCTGAAAGATTTCCATTGGAAAAAAACAGAGAAAACTCACTACAAACACCAAAAGTTTGTATGTCCTTCATATCTACTTGTTTTTCATTAGAGAGATGCATGCATAGAATTAAGGTATTTGATGATTAAGAATCCATCTGTTCCTACTTAATTCTCACCTGAAGTCATAATCCTTTGTTAGTGACCTCAGTCATTTTCAACACACACAATTTCCATTGCCTTTAAGACAGGTACTTTTAAAGCTATATAAACACATTATTTTCAAAGTAAACAACAATCCAAGAAGACAAACAAAAGACCATCTAGATTACAGTATTCTCTTTGACAGTTTGAAAAGTAACCAGGGGCTGGAATTGAGAAGAGAAGGTGATATATTTATTCCTCTGTGGTGGTTATAATACATGAATGTAAGAAGTGGGTCATGTAATGCAGACTCTCATGGGATGCTGTCAGCAGTTGCCATATTAGAACTGTATGCATCCTTGTGAAACACTCCTACTGTGTCTTCTAAAATACTGCTAGATTTTTCCCTATTGTCTTCCCTTTTTAATGCTGAAATGCTAGTACTCAGCTGAGTTACACTGGCTAATCAACCTGTTACCATTCTATGTTCCTCTCATTCTAGTAACATCATGCCAATAAACCAGTTGCCCCCTCTTTCTCAGACACTCTGTGTGCATTATCAGAAAGGCATTACCTGACCTTCTGCAACAAGCTCACGGGCCTTTAAAGCCATATCATGCATTTCAATGGTTGCTGCCTTTTTCTTCATTTGGTTTTAAGCATGTATAGTGCTTCAGTCTCAGCATTCTCCTTTTCACAACCATCACTTGAAAGAAAATGTCCTTGCTACACAAAGCCTCCTTCCTTTTCCATAAATATATGGGGAAAAATATATATTCCATTTATATATATATATATGTATATATATATATACATATGCATATAATGATCTCTACCTTTTCTGTAAAATGCGCTCCTTCCAGTCCCTGCCTAGGAGGGTGAAACTCTTCAAAACTGACTTCTCCAAGGAAAGAAGGGGGAATGCCACATCTATGTCATCCATGCTCACGCCGCTCTCTTGCCAAACGTCTGTATTCCTTCAAGTGTCTGCACTAAGATCAACTTCTCATTTTCTTCTACTGCTTCTCTTTTCCTACCTAATCTTTTAGTGGTGCTCGTTTTGTGCTTTTCTTTCTACCACCTACTGTTTCCCTCTGCTGCTTTCCACAGCTGTCATGCTGTTTCCGAACAGTAGACACTAATGTACTGAAAAGTCTCCTCTCCTCTAAATCACCTGTTAGAATCTGTGCCACAGGTCTTGCCTATCTTGTTTTACCAGTTCCATTCTCCCACTTTAATCAACTATTGCCCATGTGTTCATTAGAAATTTAAAAAAAAAAAGAAAAAGTAATTAGAAGTCTCAAAATCACCTGTTATAATCCATTCGGGATTGGTGTAGTTGCTGTTGTTTTAGGAGCAATTTTGCTTCTTGCTTAGTCAATAAATGTTGGAGTCGTTCCTTTTCAATTTCCAGCTCCATTTTTTGCAGAAGCAACCTCTGTCTTCTTTCTTCGTGCAACTTTTTAGCCAGGTCTGTTTCCTTAGGCCCTGAGTCCGCACTGTGGTTTAGCCCAGAACCTTGAAAGTGTCTGGAACCATCACAGGTTTTGTGAACTGGCCCAGAGTGTTTTCTAAGTGGCTGGCTGACACAGCGGCTCTCTTCCATGCTCCCTGAGCTCCCTACATGCCTGCAAGAACAACCATGACTCACTTGCTGAGGGCACGTGCTCTGAAATTCATTTGCTTTCTGGTCCATCTCCTGAACTTGCTTTACATGGTGAGGGGTCCTCTGCTTGGCTGGGGAAATCACGGTGTTGTTACACTTTCTGTGCACGTAATTTTCCATCGGACACTCCTTCAGACACTCCTGATGGTTATAATGGATTTCAGTCCTGTAGCCGTGGTTATTCCTGCAAGGCTGAGACAATGTAACATGGGATGGGCTTCCAGCCTTTGGTGCTCTGCTGTTCTTGTGAGGAGTCCAAGGTGCCCCAACACCCAGGTAGGAGCCATCTAGCTCCAGATATGGCTGTTGGCATGAGCTCTTCTTCCTGGATACCTGCAATAAGAGAAAAATTTCCCATACATTACCAAAAGTCATCTTTGCCCAACAATTTCCCTTGATAAATGTGTTGTCTCAGAAACAGACTTGCTACTCCATGCTCATGGACACACAGCCAAATCCAACAAAATGTTTACCAGAAGAGAGACACGGATCTGCTATCAAATCTACATTTCATTCCATCTACACAAGTGTAATAAATGTAAAACTACTGCCTGCAGGATCCTCAGCATAAAATGAGTCACTTCAGAGTATCAAGTAGTTGTGAGCATCTAGGGTTACATAAAATCAACTTGAAGAGTGGCAAAAAACATTAAATGTTAAGGTTTGAAAATGTTTAATTTTGAATACCGAGCCAAAAAATCCATTCAGCCACTATAAATAGTCTTTGATTGGCCATTACGCAGCAGGAGATTTGATGTAAAACATTTCACCTTGCACTGAATGGGATATTACTTACCGCTGGAAATTTGATGAGAGTTTTTGAAATATCTTTACAGAAACACAGATAAAAACCAACTACTTTCTGTAAAAAATGGTTGTACATCAAAAGCTGTCATTTAAATACAAAACATGTTTAAATACAGCTATAAACATAAGTGATTTTTCAATTAAGCCGGGCAAGTGATTATAGTCTGATAAAATTCTGACGAAAGCAAGCAACTGTAATTCACATTTGTCAACCCAGTGCAAGCATATTCTAGTGGTTTTGTTAAACTCGTAGATATTATGTAACAGACATCACAATCCTGTTTACATCCTGGAGCATCTTTGCACTGAAGTTCATCTAGGCAGCTAAACATTTGAGCTTCTATGAGCATCAGAACAGCAGTTGTATCAGGCACCCAAATTTCTTTTGCTAGACCTGTGCATTAATTTCAATAACAAACTGAATCTAAACTCCTTCAGCCTTTGGGACCTTTCACAAAGATCTCATTTGTTTTTTGTTGGTTTCGTTTTTTTCATTACAGAACGGGGTTTGTTAAGGATTGCAAAAGCACTGCAGTAGAAGTGGTTTAGCAGGGCAATTTGGCATCCACTGATGGAAAGGAAGGTATTATTTGCACTCTGGCAATGCTTACAATAGATATGTATTGTGCACATAGAGTGCAAGACAGTCAGCCAGACTCAAAACACTAGAATTTAGGAATACGAGCAAAGGTCTGGCAATGATTAGAAGAGAGATCCAATACAAATCTATGCAGTATTTGTATGTATAATTTAAATTCTTTTTTAATAAATAAACAAAATTCCAAATATACTCAGCTGCCCTTCAAGACAACCAATTACAAGCTTCCTGTAGACTTCATAGAATGTAAATTAATGCGGATTAGCACCTGAATACTGATATTTTATTATTTCCAGTTTTGTGCATACAAATATATCCTCTCTGCCATGTGATTGAAAGCCAAAGATGTCATGTTTTGCCCCAAAGGGCCGAGTTAGTTGGAGGCATTTGCATTAATGTCAGTGTTAAATGTCTGAGGAAAGTCTGGTGCTTGGACTGGGTGAAAAGTGCAGGACACTAAAATATTTTAAAGTCAAGAGGGGCTGGCAGGGCAACTGAGCAGAAATGCAACATGCTGCCAAAAAGATGGAGTTTTGTTATTTATTATTTGTAGCGTGCCATCCCTGCCTGCAATACTTTCTAGGCAAATAAAGGCTACAGAGCCCTTTTAATCTAAATTAGACAACACAAAAAGGGATGACCAGCAATAGGAAGAAATATTACAGAAAAGGGAAAGTAAAAGAATCCTGTAGTTACACAGTCTTTCGTTTCCTACCTCACCTGTTTCCGGTAACAAATGATTTAGGGCACCTGAAGGAAGAGGTTTTCATGGTGGGCAGTTTCCCAGTCCCCTAGGACAGCAGATCTCACACCTGAAGGTATTCCTAGAGGATCCTATCAGGGCTGCCAGCCTGGGGTGGTCTACTGAAAGCATGCAGCCACCTTTCTGCAGCCCATGAACAGAAGTTAAAAGGAACACCAAAAAAAGGAAACTCAAAAGATGTAATGTCTGAGAATAGCAGTTTATTGACTAAATAGGCAAGAGAATCGTCAGAAATCTAAGCACATGAATGAAGATGTTACAAAATAATCATCAGGTTTAAGAATAAAGGTCCACATCACAAATTAACTTCATGGCTGAGACTCTATTAAGCATCCCTGAAGGCTCTAAAAGAGAGGTACCAGTTAGCATTTGTTGACCTTGGCCGCCATTAAGTCTGCCCTGATGGTCTCAGAAATGGCATTGACATTTAAAGACTTCATAACAAGGCAGAGAAACTTTAATGTTATTTCACAGTTACAGTATGTTTGCAGGGGGGAAAATTCTCATTAATGTCATTGAATGTTGGTGGGGTTTTTTTGTTCCTTTAGAAGGAGCAGGTCATGTTAGGCAGAAGACTGAGTTCCAACATGCCTTTGATAGCTACTCAGTACTTTGCAGGATTTAACTCTCCCTCACACAAAAAAAATTAACTATTGGGAGTCAGAAGCTAGTCAACAACTTTTCAGTAATTTGTGGTTTACTGTTAAAGTTTTAATTTAAAATACAGCTGGATGGTAGAGATTGCAGGAAAAATAAGACTGACATTTACAATTATGAAGGATCAGAAGAGATCAGCATATGCCATGATAGATCTGTAAGATACAGGCCAGGGGAAGGGGAAAAGTAGAAAAAAAAATATTCCAAAGACTCACCTACTACTGTGAGTCTAAAGACACACAAGCATAAGGAATTGGGTAATTTTACAAGATGAGTTTAAGAAAGATATTGCCTACGGGACACATAGAAACCATGACGGACCATGATGGAACAGCTGTGCTTTCCCCTCCACGGGGCTCTTTCAGGCTTGCTGTACAGTATTTAAAGATACAAGTTCCTTTAACTGGGGCTTAAACAAACAAACTCACACTGCTCCTTGCAATATAAGGAGTTAAGATGACTTGATCAGATGTGGAACCCTCCTGAAACAAGGAGATATTAAAAATGGTTTAAATAATCTTTAGAAGGGTTTAAAGAGGAAGACACATGTGGAGGTCTACAAAATCTTTACTGCAACCCCTGTAATTTTTGCTCAGGGATTCAGCGCAGAGCTTAAACAAACATCCAGTCCTTAAAACTTCCTACGAACAGACAAACAGTGCACCAGTTTTATGCACACAGCATTATGATCCCAGCAAATTGTTCTTAAATGCAACTTGTGTGCTTTGCAGTTCGAATTCACAGCGCTGGCAGAGGAGACACATTTACAGACTGACTCCAACACACAGGGCTTTGTACTGCAAGGGATGAACCAGTAACTGACCAGATCTTACGATCTCAACACAGGCAAGGTCCTGACAGATGAATATTTTGGTGGGGTAGAAACAGTGGGAGGAAGACAATGGTTTAGTCCACTAGGCTGATCTGAGGTATGGACCCTGAAGAAAATCAAGAGGAATGAACACAGGAGAAATACAGAGGTTTAAAGATGAAGTAAAATGTCTGAATGGACAAATGAAAGGCTACCATACACAAAAACAGAGCACAAGGGCACATATCTGAAGACCCTTCACTAGCACAGTTGTTCCTTGGACATGCCGAGCAAAATTTATTAGGAAAAATTTCTTCACTGAAAGTGTTGTCAGGCACTGGCAGAGGCAGCCCAGAGCAGAGGTGGAGTCACCAGCCCTGGAGGTATTTCAGAGACGTGTAGACACGGCACTTAGGGACGAGGTTTAGTGGTGGGCTGGGCAGTACTGGGTTAGTGGTTGGGCTCAGAGGTGTTTTGTACCCTAACCAATTCTGTGATTCTATCAGTGACGCAGCTGACACAGTCACCAAGGTATACATTCTAAACCTGGAACTCAGTCACCACTCTGCATTGCTGATGTATGGCTCTCATCTGAGCAAACCCTGGCTTTGGGTTTTAGGTCTGCCAACAGTATAAGCACTTGCTTTTGTCAGTAGAATGAGGGGAATGTATTATAAATAAGCTCAGGTAGGATATTGGGGCAACAGAAATGCTGTTTTTAAGAACAATTATTTCAAACGATAGGACTATTTGAAGTACGTTATTAGTGATTAAGGAGCTATTCTTTCCAAGATTCTGTAAGAATTTATCAGGGAGAATAGAAAAGGGCAAAGATTTTAAAGTATATTAGTAGGATCTACTGAAGTCTGTAATTTTTTTCTTTAAATCATATAATCCTTTATTAAAACCTCTACCATAAATAACCCAATATTAGCCATTACAAAGGGTCAAGTACAGCAACTGCCTCTGTCACTCCCTAAGATAAATACAGTAGATAACTCGTAAGGTAAGCTGATCATTTTGCAAGCGAGAAATAAAGCACCATTTTCTGTAGAAATTATGTATAGCTATGATTGCCATATTCCACTGAATAAAACAAGTGATCTTAAATGAAAGAAACCGTGAATGACAGTCACCAACCTATATTTTTCCTGTAAAAATCTACTGAACTCAACATACTGAACAGGAGTAGCAAAAAAAAAAAAAAAAAAAAGTAAAAGTAATACGATCACATCACAAAAAAAGTGAGTCTATAGCTGCTGGCTGACAGCAGAGGAACACCTCCTATATTTGTGCTGCCTTTAGTATTTTTTCTCCTCTTTGTTAAGAGGGTTTGCGCTGGCATGCCAGGTGCACAAAAAACCTGCATTCAAAGTAGCATGTGAGCATTTGCTGGCACTCAGCTTTAAGTGTATATTTTGCATTCATAAACATGCCACCCTTCTTCTCCTGCTACCCAAATATTGTAGATAATCTCTAACAAATGCTTCCATTTCAGAGCAGCAAACTGGTTTTATGCTGGCTGATAAGGCAGTTGTTAATAATATAGTGCTCCAGGAAAAACTAAAGCAAGGTGCCTGCCCCTCGAATCCTGGAAGTCACTGTGAGCAGAATGCCCACTAAACCCAACCAGTACCCACACATGGCAGTGCAACACCTGACCACTAAAATTAAGCAAACATATTTGCTTTCTGAAACAAAACTGCATCATTCCTGTTTGCACTATAGAAAAATGCCACTACACTAATCTTGACAGCACCAGGTCTAACTATTAAGATTCAGTGTGCTGCCAACATTATAAAAATAATAATTAGAGAAAAAATCAGAATCTTCTGACTTCAATTTTTTACTTTTGCCCTTTATTTTACTGAAGAATCAGTAGTTCAAGACCTAGATAAATATTTCAAAAACCATACTATTTGTGAGCGGAGCAGGTCACTACCATTTCCCAGTGCATTTGGAGTTCATGTGAAATAAGGGCAGAAGAGTGATGAGCTGCATTTTTAACATGGGCATACACAGAATAGTTGTCTAGCTGATAGAGAATGTGTAATGCAACATCTGCACGGTACGCCTTGCCAAAGCCCATCCCAAATAAATGTAGTGCATTCTCCCTAGTGCAATTAACTCTCGTACTCTGGCAGGTTTTGCTAGAAGATCATCAAGGTAGATTACCTTCCAGCATATGAACTAAATACTTACAGGTGTTATATCATCAGTTATTACTTACAAACTTCTGCATTTAACAAGACATCCAGGCAAATGAATGATCTAATTTATGAATTATTTATAAGAATTTCACAGCATGCTCCTGGCGTCATCCATGGCCTTTTCCAGGTCATATGACACCAATTAGAGCTGAATTTTAAATTATTCAATAACCTGAACTCTCTTGTCATTTAACATATAGATATCAATGCAGTAAACAAGTTAAGTCTAATGGGCCCTGGAGGTTTGCGTTCCTCCACCCATCAGCAGCAGAGGCTGTATGCTACCACTGGAATAGAAAATAATAGAATACAGCAGTCAAAAACATTTGCAAGGTTTTAATAAGTTATTTTGCCTCCCTTAGGGATTTTAGTATAACTTACAAGCCCTGAATCTAAAACATATTAAAGTCCTTAGCTATGTGCTTTTAAAACAAAATTAGGACATAGCAAAAGAGCAAGTCTGACACTAACCCTAATTTAGGCCCTTAATTTGAAATGTAGTGGAAATTATGGAGTAAGCAAGATTTACTATGAACAACTCATTACCTTCAGGCTCTCCTACAGTAGAGCCAAAAATAGCCCCTCTCCCAATGCATATACACCTGCCTGTAAAGATAAGGCTACACACAGGGAAATGGAAATGTTAATTTTTAAAGCTACTGGTTGACAGGTGCACCTCACATTCTTCACCATTTGGGTGGAGAAGGGACCTCCACCATTCTTCTGTTCTAACACCACTGGACAAACCAGTGCCCTAGAAATCCACCGGTGTTTAGGTATTGGCTTCAAGTCATACCACTTCAGAGAGGTTTAAGTGACTGTAACAGCCTCTGAAGCACAGATGCAATAAAAGGTACCTTAAAACCATCGTTTGCCATGAACTACAAGACAAGAAGTTATCAACAACAAATGTACCTAAGATGACCATTAGAGATTTGATTTCACCTCAGTGTAAAGCCTGCAGCAAACGCAGGGCCAGCCTGGCCCCAACTCTCACAAACCCGTGAGCATGGCTTTGCAGCTGAAGGGTGGTGTTCAGACCCCTACCCAGTGCTGATCTAGCCAAGGAAGTCCAAGTCATAAGGTGGAAAACTCTTGAGATTGAGTGTGCTCAGTACAAACCTAAACTGTGCCTAGCACCAACAGACTTACAGAGCTCTGGGCCTCAGTGTTCTGAGGGCTGCTGTCCTAAGATCCAGACCCACTCCTGCAGAGGGTGAATTGCACAGCCCTGTTTTGGAGGACACAGTGACCCCACTCATCTGCATGTTTCCTTTGTGTGATCATTGCTTTGCAAGGATTAAAATGTTTCCTGGGCCCTATCCAACAGCAAGGAGAAAAGATGGAAAGGGAGATGCTCAGTTTATCCTTTTAAACACTAGCAAGAATTTCTCTAGCTACTGCTGTCAAGATAAATGCCAAAAAAATGATGTTGAGAAAACATCATGCCAAATAAGTAAAAACACACCTATCCAAAATGTCTAGCCAGATTAGGAAGAATAAGGATTTAGATAAAGAACACAACATTGGATTTTCTGCCTCCTGACCTTATCATAGGAGGGTGGTGCGAGAGAATTCTGGGGGGCAGGGGTTTAAAGTTTTTAAACTTTTTAAGACAAACAGCAGAGAAGGGGAAAAAAGACAACTGTCTAATCTCTCAGCACACATTTTAAGAACATACAAAAATAGCTATAAGGGATTTTATTTTGGTTGGCAGCCAGATTTAGCTTCATTTCTACACTGGGCAGCATTTGATTATTTCACATTAAGGGTAGTAACATGTTGGACGATAAGAGGAAAGTTCATATTGGTTTTCATTAAAGAGTAATATCCACTATGTATTTGGTTCTTCAAGGTAACTTTTTCAAAGTTATTTTAGAAAGCAAACAGTTTTCTACTTGGAATACAAGTTTAGCATATCAGGGGCTACACATGTTCCCAGCTACTGCCAGTCTCTTTAGAATTCAATCAACATCTGCTCCAAAGTCATGCTTTCATAGCTCCAGACACAAGACAAAAGGGCAAATATACTATGACCCTTCTAAATAGTCCTGATTACTGTGATCAAACAGAAGCCACATACTTACGTGGATAAGAAGGTGCAGACTTTGATGTGTGGCGATTACTGCAGGAGCTGACATTGAATCAGCATTTGCCGACATGCACCTGACCATGACAGCCAATATCACCTTTCCCCTGTATTTACAGTAGGGATAATTCTGGCACCCACTGGCCAGCAACGAATTGTAACAGCCACTATTCACTTAGGAAGATTACCAGAAAGTTTTACTTCCTTCAGAAGACCCCTACAGAGTACCCAGATGAAGGCTTTGAAATACTTCTGCTGCACAAAGAAAGAAATGGATGACATCTATGAACTAAAAGCACATTCAGAAGTAGGGAACAGTGTTTTGGGAGGGAAAAAAAAAAAAATCAAACCAATCAGAAAGTTATTTAAATAATAAAGAAATCCCACAAAAGCAAAAACAGAAATTCTTTTTATTTTAAGAGTGGAAATGTGTGCCCATGCGAGCGCATTCTGCCAGGAGTGTCCTTGCACTAAGAGCTAGACGGCATTTAGATTCTGCTAATGATCCCATCTCTGGGAAATAATTCATAAAAAGTAAACAGTAATTTTCATATGCCTGCCCTTTTGATCTTACATTTGTAGGGAGTATCCTGAGGCTAGCTGTGGGCGCCCCTGTGGCTCTGGCTGATTGACCTCTAATCTGCCCCTCAAGTAACGATCATGCCAAGGAATGACAACAAGAGTTGCAGGCATTTCAGTGCAATCCCATTAAAGACAGGCTGACTCACTTCATCTTGTCAAAGAAGAAGTTTCAGACAAGAAATAAAGCCTTTTTAGTAGGACTCTTTTATTTTGTAATGATGCTGTTCTTCAGAACAAAGACTGGAACAAGACGAACACACCAGCACCTGACTGGTACAGAACTTTACATTAACTGGCCAAATGCTGGTGCAAGACAGAATTATGTGTTAAATAGTCTCGGTAGCAGAAAATCAAGAATGTCTTCTAGAAGAATCAACTCAGAGCCATGGCATCCGACCTCTCCACATTTCAAGAAAGTATATATACCATTTATAAGACAGCAGCTGTCTAACTGACTGCTCACAGTCTCATCAGCTTTGAGATCACAGCTTGTATGCTCTTACCCCATGCTAACCCCTGGTAAACACAAGAGGGGTCCTTATGTCTCACTTACTGGATATGAAGCTAAGAGAGAAAACAACCAGTCTGGAGCAGCCGACATGTAGAAACTTGCTGTCATGCCAAAACTTGCTATCATGCCAAGGTGACTAAATTATCAGGAACAACTGATTTAAATAAGGGAGTGAAGAAACAAGAAATTAACCTGCTGGAGTCCAAAGAAATGGGACCACAGACTATTTCTGTATCACAGCAATACTGAAAAATATGCACACTCTCAACACACTTAAGGGTACAATACAACATAGATATGAATGAACCAGTAGATAGGTAATACTGGAGTTGCTAGAAGGTGCTCAAAATGCTACCAAGGTCCTCTCTGAACTGTGGCACAATTCCATCATGGGCAGGTATTAGATATTATGCTTTCAGTTCCCTCTTCAGTCTTTCCATAGCTAGTTCATATTCCTGCTCTTGTCAGATTCTCTTGCCTTAGCAAGAAGTCAACATCTTAGTTTACAGTTACATAGGAAGAGCAAAACGTGTAAACAGCACTCTGCAAATGGAAAGGACATGAACTTTTTTGACTACAAACACATATACCTGGAAGTTTTGTGAAAAGTACAACAACCCCTGAAGAAGTTCTAACTAAGCCCATTCACAGCATGATATCTCATAACCTGTAACCTCATCTGACAGTCTCTGCATTGGACAGGTGTCCCTGAGACCTCTGAGCAACACAGGCAAATGATCTCACTGGAGTCTGGAAGGCTCAGCTTCCTGAACATAAAAATTCAAGGTCCTCTTGGCATACAGGCTGCGATTTCAGTGAGAAGTTCAATGTTTTCTCTTCGGCAGGCTAGCAGTATCTCAAACAAATACATAAATTAACTAATGAAAGATGGCAGGAAGAGTTGAATCAAAGAAAAAGAACAGGCTTGGAGAAAATAGGAATCTCCCACTCCTGAGGTTAGCCAGCTATTGCCTTTTGAAGCTCACCATGAAGACACTGGCTCCACAACACTCTCACCACACTTGAAATGTCACAACGGATGTCCCCACAGATATTCCATGTCTGGCTTAGGCTCCTTAAGAGCTGAGGGAGTTCTGCAGTGGTTTAGTACTGTGGAAGACAGCGACCACTGACAGAGAGGGAAATGACCTCTGATTTATCAAGCCACAAAGATCAACTTCCTCTTGACCTATGGAAATGATCTTTTACAGCCCTGCTTGACACCATAAAGTATAGCAACGATGTCACAACTCTTATTTGCATAAAGTGGTCCTAGATGTGTTGTAGAGCAGTTTGGCAGTCCAAGCTGATGGGTCTTAGCTGCCGAATATTGATATAAAGGCTCTTCTATAGCTACCATAGGCCATTAGGTTGTCTGAATGAACATCCATCAATACCAGCTTGTGTGGAGGAGAACATTAAGTTAAAAGGGTATGACCAAGCATAAATTGAAAGGCCCTTAACTACTCCAGGGCAGCAGTGACCTTGTAAGAGAATCGCCTTCACTCCAAGACACTGCAGTCTGGACAGACAGACCAAAAAAAACCTGCCCAAAAGGTGTATTAAACTCAGCTCAGTTTAGTAAAGTGAGAGCAATTGCAAGAGTCTGAGTAAGGGAAACCTGTGCACAAAGCTGGGCCTTAGTCATAACCACAGAAAACCATGGAAAGGTATTAAATGCTTATAGTCTTATATTAATAGTTAACAAAACAACATGCCCTGCTTACAAGCTGAAGGACAGGGACATGGAAGGACAGTTTCCAACTATGAACCTCCACAGTACAGTCTTTCCAAGTTGGAGATGTGGACCTTCCTTTTAGTAGAGAAACATTATTTTGTTGCGCTGTGCCAATTTAAGAGCGCTTTTGTGATGAGCAGGGGTTACATACCTCTCTTGTACCCTTTCCAACCAGCACCCTAACTGCCATGTGTTTAAAAAAAAGGCTGTTCCCCACTTGATAGCAATTAATGTAGCAGATACATGACATCCAAAATTTGACATTAATTATTCTCAAGTAGGAAACCAATTTTTGAAGGGATTTTTTTTTTTCCCCAGGGAAAACTGTAGAAGTTTTATATTTTACCTTTGCTCTGGTTTATCCTTCCCCACTTTGTGAACTCAATCTATACGGTAAGTCTGCACAAATGCAGAAAGCAGAAACAGCCCATGATGCCAAAAGGTATGAATTTTTGAAGTTCTGACAAAATTCTAATGCAAAGTTGAACCCTCTATCTGGGTTCCCAGGCCACTACTTTGGATAGAGTTAGTTAATAAATGTATTCTGATTACCAGGCTTAAGCCTTTCTTATTCCATCTGAAAGAGCTGCACTTCAGCTCTCCTCCTTAAACTCTGGATTCAACAAAGAATAGTAACGCTTTGAGGCTGAAAATCTCTAAAACCACTCAGTGCCAACTTTAACGGGAGCAGAATTAGGTCAACAGTAAAATTCACTCCCTCCAGGAACAGAGTTTGAACCATCCAGTTGAGCAGAGAAGAAATTCTCACCACATGTTTCCATATCTATAAAGTCCCTTGGGATTTGTAAATAGTTAAAAAAAAAAAAAAAAAAGTATTTTTCAAATATTGTTGGAGAGCAGAAAGCTCTATCCTACTGGAGAAGCAAAAAAAGAGTTTGAACCTCCCTCAGAGTTACATATTAAATAAGTGCATCTTTTGAAGTGCCACAAATGATGGGAGAGAGGATATGAAGTTGCAAGTATTCGGAAGAATTGAGCAGAGGAAAAAAAAGGAAGGATGGCCAATACTAAAGAAGAAGCCCAAATCACATTGGTTCAGTCGGGTATTTAAAATTAGTTTTCTTTAATTAACTAAACTGCAATACAAATTAAAACTGAATTTCTTGTTCACAATATATTCATTGGAGGGGAGGGGATGCAGATGGCTATTTACAGGGCAGTTCAAGCTAAAACAGACTCAGTTCTGCAGGACTGAACAGGAGCCAGTTTCCATTCTTTTCAAAAGACAGAAAAGCAACTTGGCAGCAGAGAGTCTGACTGCAAGCTCCGTCTCAGAAATACTTACGAAGCACGACAAACCTGTGGCAATTGTGACTGAACTCTTTAAAATCACTACAGATTATTTAAAGTCTTCATGCCTGACATTTAAGCCCTTTATTATGCTTTAAACGCCCAGGAGAAGAAGCTGTAGACATAGGGCAGAAATTAGGGCTTTAATACCGCAGCGGATCGCTGAGTGACCAGTACAAGGACTCTGGTGCCACACTGTATTTTTGGCATGAAATGTTAAACTGGACTGATTATAGGTTTTGTCCTTGTTTTTGAAATCTTTTGCCTTCTGTTGACAGAACTGTTGATGATACAAATGCCCAAGCCGAGTGTTCAGCCTGGATAATGACCGGAAGGAAAGTAATCAGATCTCTTGGATCAGTGTCTGTTTCATGATATGAGATAAGATTAATAGTTTCATGCTGATTTGCCATTTCCTAGAGTACTGTTAAATTACAAATTTACAGGGGGGTGGGAGGGAATGTATGCCGTATGAAACCCTTAGAAAAGGGCAAAACCAAAGCACAGTTATCATAAGATAAAACCATAAAACAATCACAGCCCTTGGGGGACCAGAAGCTCTCTGCAGCCTCTCATGTGTCAGATCATCACAGGGTGCCTGGTTATTTTATGATAAGATTATCTAATGTTAATCTCAACACTAGAATTGCCTGCAATAAAAATGTTACCAACTTTCTAATTTTAATTACTGGGTTCCTGAAGATAACTACTTCAATTCTGCTTGGAAAAAAAATAATAAAACAAACCAAAAAAAAAAAGCCCCACTCCCCATGGTTTCTCTGAAGCTCGGAGTACTTCAAATATCTAAACTGTGGATTAGATGATTTTCCATGTCTTTATTTCTGTTATATTAACTCTTCCCTTCCTATTTTCACCCAGTCATTCTGACACAGGACAGTAAATGCTTATAGCATAACACAGTTTCTTCCATTTTATTGCATAAACTACACTCTCCTAAAAAAAGAAAAAAGCCAAATGCCTCAAAAGAAAACTATAATGCATCTATAAGTATTTATTCTTGAAATAATGCAGAAGGGGAAAAACTTTTACCTAATCAAAAATTGCCAATGTGATGATCTTAGTGTTAGCTAGCAGAAGTGGCAGCCACAGCGGTAACAGCTTCAGCAGCATGAGCAACCAAGCTGATTCCCTGGGTAAGATTTCTGTGGAGCAATCTCTTCAGAACCTACCACTAACGTAGCAAAGAAATAATCTCAGGTGTTAGTTACATCACCTGTTGTTACAACACACACACACTCTCTTCTTACACTGTAATTCTCACACCTGTAAAGCTTTTATAGCAAATACTTTCCTCCCACAACCCAATGGCAGTGGCAAATTATTGTATTGCAGAGCCACACAAGCCATTTACTGTCATAGGACTCCCAACTGCAGACAAGAGCTATCAAAAGGAAATATTGTGTGAAAGCCCTTTTAGGGAATTAGCTTTTGGGGGCAGTGGGGTTCCTCGGGAACAAAAAAGAAGTGCAACATCAAATAAGAGAAAAAAAAACAAGCAGAAGAACTCGGGTAAATTCAAGAACCTCCCATTGTATCATAAAGCAGCTTGATCTGGTCCAAAACCACCTTGTCACCAGAGACCCTGGTTAACTGATCAATAGTCCGCAATCTGGGTATGATTCTGTTTTTCATCTAACCTTTTTATAGTCAAACTAAGGGCTTCATGCTACAACAGAGTAAGTTTCTCACAAGAGCTGTAACGTGGTCAAACCAAGTAACTATGTCCTAATAACACTGTCTTTGGATATTACTCTACTATTGTAATTTTCTGTAGATGAAACTAGAGAACAGCAATAGTTGAAGCAATTCAAACAACAGATTTGTCCTGTTACTCTCTGGTATGATACAACCTGCTTATACATCAGTTATTTTCATATGCATATATAATCTATTCTCTGCATTTCTCTTGTGCTTTTATCACAAAAATGGTTAGAGAAAAATCTGGATGTGTATTTCTCCCGAGTTCACCAGTTCCTGCTGTTTGTTTCTCACCTGAAGTCATAATCCTGCCTTTGACATCATAATCATTTGCACAGCCACCAATTGAGATGTCACAAACGGAGGATTATGGCCAGGTGGGGAATAAGCAGCAGGAGCAGTTGAACTCTTAAGAAACAAAAATCTTGTTTTCATGCAAATGTCCTTCATAATAGAGAACAAAAGAACAAAGGGAGAAAACTACAATGGATAGAAAATACTAGAAGCCAGATTGCTTCTAAATACATGATCTCCCTGAAGTTCCCTCTGAGGAGTCAGCTGCCGATTAACAACTGCATAAATCATTATAAAAATAAAACAAAACTTGACATCTGATGATTGAACTCCCCTCACTGCCACCACCACACATACACACAGTTTTCTACTTAACATGAAATCAGCAGAAATACAAGGCACTTTGAGAGAACTTACAACCTTTAGAGGTATTTATATACATTATGCCTGAATATTCCTGGCAGTAACTAAGCACTCTTCTCCTTATTCTATAGATGAAGACACTGGGGTCAAAGAATACACAGGACCTCTGTGAATTGCAGTCACAAACAGATTGCTCAAGACATAGATATTAAAAAATTCAAAGCTGAAGTGGCACAAATTTTGGATGAACAGAAAACCTATAGTTCAAGTTACAGTCCAAGAGGAGGCTGCTACACATGGGTTACTCTGGGTTAGGAGTTCCAAAGAGTTAAGAGCATTATGAACAATTTTTATACTTAAAAAATCATTCCTAAATTAATCTGTCTGAAATTGATAGCTAGAATCAATCTGAATGACAATATGAAGTCACTGGGAAAAAAAACAAAATTAAATCAAAACTGCAATCCAGATCCAAAACAACAGAATCTTTATGTGTAAAGAGAAATCCAATCAGCTACACTGGTATCACTCACACTGTAAGGTTGCTGCAAAAACATCTACCAGAAATTCTGGTTTCATTTCTAGTATTTTCTTTTATTCAGCTTTGGGTAAGCAGTACTAAACTGAAAACTGGTTAAATTGCCATGTTCTTGGCACTACTGCTATACTCATACTGGCAAAAATCAGTGTTTCTGCACCAGTCTAATTAATAAATACAAGAAATTCATTTTTGAAAAGGGAAAAAACAGCAGTGCTTCACATGCTTGTGTTCTGCCTCACTATTGTCTGTGATGATGCTGAACGTATGCCATTAAATGTGACAGCATAGATAGCCTACAGCTCAAACAATTCCATCATCTGCCTTTATTCTGTTCCCACACAGTCTCCTGGACACATCCTGTCCAGATCTTGTCACAACACAGCAGATGTGGCAGCTCATTTCCTCAGCAGTAGGGCATGGTAGGAACCTTAGCATGAAAACTGTGCCTTCTGTCCTCTTATTTTCCAGTCTCCAGTTTGCAGTGTTGAAGTATCAGGACTGTTTCAAGTTCATTTGAATTGTCCAAATAGCCTGCCTGTAATAAAAGTGCTGTTTCACAAGGGAGTTAATTCAGTAGAAAAAACTTTTTTACTTTGCCACTAATCACTTTGTATTGTAGAACCAACTAAGCCCCTTTCCTCCAAACCTGAAACAAATACCAGCAGGGTTATAAACAGCATTCCAGCTTGTAAGAACTATCAAGCATGAGAGCCCACTGCTAACAACACGTAAGAGTCTGGATATCTGTGCCAGGCAATTGCACTTGAAAAAAAACCGAAGTGGTATATATGATATCTATTAATGACTTCAAGTAAAGGAGATGCTGAATAACTCAAGCCTCACCCAGGATTTTATACTTGATGGACAAATCTCTAACTATCCTAACTATATTTTAACCAAACTGTTAATTGCTCTGAAGTTGTTGTAGTTAGCTTTGAAATATGGTGTTTCCTTTTCAGTGCTCAAAAATAGTTTGGCTGCCCAGAACCTTGTTAATTTTCCCAGGCATGCCAGTCTAGTTTGACAAAAAATAGTATGCCTACCTAGAAATCTTGTTCCACATTTGCTTTTTTACCTTTGTTGTATATTTTGAAAAAAAAGTTTTATTCATCCACAGTGTTTCTGAGCACCTTTAAACCTACCACTTTAAGAGTCCAGATGGTAAAAGAATCTTTTGCTCCTCTACAAATTTAGGCATTATGTATTAATAAGGCTCAAATTCTATATTCAGAAAGGAGAAATGGATATTTATGAATAAACTAAAGAAATTGCTTTACAGAAAACACATTTAAATTCCTCCTTTCATTTTTTATAAAGGATGATGGGCAGCTTGTTACGTTAATAATCACTTGCAACGTGCCAAGGGATGCTCAGCTGTGTTCCTGTGTCTTATTGGTGGCATTTACCATGTTCACAAAACTTTTTCTGTTCACACCAAAAGCAACAGACATACAAGAACATGGTCAAGTTAAGAGCAGGTGGAAGTCATAGTTTCACCTAACCTGGGCTGAAAATTTCATTTAATGGGAAAATAGATACTTTTAACTTTCTGTTTTCTAAAAATTTACACACCTGTACTGAAAGCAAAAGTTCAATCACTTTGGAAAGAGCAACATTGTGTTCCTATTGAATCTTTACTTCCAGGTGGAGGGAACACAGGGTGGAATCAATTCTGCACTAAATATACTTTCAAGCCATGTATTTCCTTACCTCTGTGAGGTGAGCTGCACCCGTGCTGAGAACTGTCTACTGAGGATTCTAAGACACAGCCTCTAGATAACATACAGCAGCAATGGATAATGGACACTCTACAAAGCAGCAGATATAAAAATGCCACATAAAATATTTCAGCACTAAGGAGACAGCAAACCTTTAAGAATAAAAAAATCCCCTCTTAGAAACAAAGCCATCAAGTACACTGTACTTCGTTCAAGGCAGAAAAGAACAGAGGGTGCAAAACCATTTTTGTGAAACCAAGGACTGAAGGCCAGTCCAGCCACACCTCTGTGCAGTCTGAAGTAGCAGCATTTCATTCCTAGAGGCCATTGGTGTCTGCTGTTTAAGTGGAAAAGTCTGCTAGGTAACAGTATAACTGATGTGCCTCTCAGCCAAAAATCCTTACTATCATAAAACTGAGTGCTAAGCAGGGCTTTAAATAAAGTTTGGAAGTGAAATGTTCTCAAACGTTAGCCTGTGATTTCTGAAATTAGAGGTCAACTCTATTACCCCTTGATGCTTGACTTCTGAAATTCCTTAAAATATGGCACTTGCTTCCCATTTTCAGGAACGCACCTCATGCAGTCAAGCATATGGAGTCAATAAAGGTGTCTCTTCATCTGCCATCTAAGGCTTTATTTTTCTCACTTATGAATTACAACTGGTTTCAGTAATAGCAATCCCTGCATACATTTGAAATGCACTTCTATTTTCTACATTGCAGAGCTATATGGCTTAGTAAATACATGCAATTTAGGTTCAAAACCATAGCTCCAGGCACTACATATCAAGAATTTTATATTACTGAAAATTAATGCCTTTTTTGCATATGCTTGAGCAATAAATTAAAAAAGCTATGTCTTATATGTATCAATTGGGATTTTCTTAGCCTTCATTTTAAAAAAGAATCATGCATACAGAGATGCATTTCAGTTTCTTCTCTGGGCTTTTAATAAGAGCATATGAATTATTTCAATTCATCAAAAGCAACTAACTAGAACTCTCGGAGTCTTGTATTTTGTACTAAAATTTGTATGTGTTCAACTGCATCAATATCAACCTCTGAATTCAATTCTCCAACTGAAAAATGGCACCTGCATGTACTGTACTCATGGCAATACCCAAGCAGAATAATCAAAGTAATAGTCATAATTCCTTTCAGCACAGAAAACTGCAGTCCCCGTATCAGAGTTGGGAGGAAAATAAATGAGGTTATGATAATTGCTGGAAGGGGGGCACAAGGAGGGCTAAATAATGCTTTGAAGCCGTTCTTTACTGGAGAGCTCTATTTCATCCTGAAATCTCCATTCTCTTATGTACGTGGAGCAGAGACAAAGCCATGGCTGTTACTGAATGCATATTGAAGATGCATGAGAAACAGAGCAAGAGTTTTGCTCTCTGTTGCTAACACAACCTTACAACTCCTGTAGCTTTCTCTTTCCCACCCCAGGCTTACCCTTTACCAAGGTTTAAATGCTGCAGCTTAGGGACTCTTAAAATTAAGGCTACACTAGAAGTGGGCCAACAGATGGCCAAGGAAAAGCCAAAAACTATTGCTCCTCACTCCTCTCCCAGCCCTTCATGTATCACATATACAATATATACAGAAGGGAGAACCTGGAGCCAATTTAATCTATCTGTCTGGGATGTCAGGCCAGGCCACACACTTGTGGGACAGAAAGGTTTCATCATGAAATCAGCAAGCTATGTCAAAAAAAAAACCACTTAAACATTTCAAACAGTCCTAACTTGCGAGATGCCTTTCATTTTTGCCATACATAAACCATAAAGAAGACAGAATTGGAAATAAACCTTTTCCTTCCTCTGTGTCTTACTAGCTGCACTCAGAATATGCCTCTGATCTAAACTTACATTTAAACTTGGGGACACATGCTGCAGAAAATAAATCTAATGTGGAAAAGATCAAAGAGAACATCCAACACTTTTTGCCTCCAAAGATGGAAGAATCAATTCAATAAAACAACACTGATAGGTATCTATCAGCTTTTTTCCTTGTGAATTTTAGGAATTCATATGCATTATTAGAAATTATACCATACAATTTCACAAATTCCACTAATTTAAAAAATTTCATAAAACCTACAAAAATCATTTCATAAATTGGAACAACTTGAAAAGAATTATCACACTGCACTTCACAGGGGCAATGAGTGAGCCAGGCTGCCTGCTTATAAAAGAGAGATCTAAAAAATTACAAACATTTCCATTAAGATAACTTTATCTCACTATTATTTGAAAGGAGCATATGCAAATGGTATACAAGTCAAGTTCAAACTAAAGTTCTGGGATTTGTTTGCTGGGGGGTTTTTTAAACCTTCACACTACAAACCCCATAGTGATGTATTTTGCTTCTGTTTTTCCAGCAGTGGAATCTCCCTGGAACTGGAGTGAAGCCAAAACCCTCCATTCCCAGAAAGTTTGACATCAGCAATGGAAGAGCCTTTCTACAGTCACCTTTTGAAGGTAACTTTCAAAGTCTTTCCCACATTACAAATACACTAAATGCACCAAAACATAATTTTCTCTAAACAAAATGGTATTCATCAAATCTTCATCCTATTATGCCACATTCTCTTCTGGAACAGACATGTCGATAGAACAGCATCGTCAATCAATCCGATAGATTTTGAGTGTATCCACAATGAATCTACTCTGCAATAAATTGGCTTGAGTCATTTAAAAACTCCTATCTTAATGTTAGGAGAAAAAAAATTATTATTTTGATCTATTCCTCCTCCCCTTAAAGCACCTTGGGCAAGGGCTAAGCATTAAAAAGAAAAATAACCAACAGCTGTATTACAGCAATAAAGGCTAAATAAAAATGACTGATCAATCCAGAGGAGAAAATATAAAAGACATCATTCTATATAAAATACACACAAAGATTTTAACTCAAAAGTTTTCAACTGTGTCAAATGTGTTACAGTAATTAAACAAGCAGACAGGGTGCCAAAGCTGTAGGTAGTTAGAACACCCACGTCTTCCCCCTTTTAAATCTTTTTCTGTAGTTTACTAAAGCATTTAAACGTGTATCCTTTTACAAACACTGTTCTATTAAGGTACTCAGCAAGAGCACCACAGGCAATGATGACCCATAAACTGGTTTGTGGATATCTCTGTAAGTCTCTAACAGCACCACAACAAGACAGCCAGGATTCTCTCCTCCCTCCTTGCATTAGGTAGGAATTTGCAATTCTTTTTCAGAAACTATTCCCATTATGCTTCCCCCTCAATGCATGTTGCATTACTTCTCTTGGATGAATCCCAGCCATGTCATACTGCACCTCACTCTTATCAGCTCAATGTAAAAAATTGTTTTCCTTCACAAAACGGTTATGCCTGAAAATACATAATTCACTACAATTTCATCAAACGGCACTGAGCAATTGCTTAGCTCAAATAATAAAGACAGAAGAAGGTTCACCAAAAGACAGTTTCTGGTGCACATATAAAATACACATCTGACATTAAAGCAACAACATAGTGGTTTTGAAAGGTGCTGAGGAGCTGAGTGCTCTCACCTTTCAACAATTTCAGAGTAAAGAACACTGAGCATCGGCAGTAGTAGTTCAAACCCATGTCAAATAACTTTATTTGAATATGTATTTAAACAAAGAATTTGTAAGCTACAAATATAACTGAAAACTGCAATGAACGGAATTAAGAGGGCCAGTTTCCCAAAGCAGAGGATCATTTGCAAGGGAGCAGCAAATCACCCTTCCAAGGGCTAACAAAGAAGCCCTTCAGAGGAATCCCAAGGCAGTATTCCCTTATAATTGAAGGCATACAAACCTGCTTCAAATCCTTCTGATACTGTAAGATCACCCTAAGAAGTTTCCCCAAAGTAACTTTCAGACTACATCTATCATTCTGTTCAAATCAATTCTCTTCAATGCACAGCACTGAGGAAGACCGGGTGAGATACGGCTGCCATCAATGACAGCACCATGAAAACTGAAAAATTACCTCTAAAAGGGTTTGAGAAGGAAATGCTCAACACTATTTCATATCACTGAGCCTGAAACAGAGCCTGCTGTTCTATAATGCTTTCTCAAAGTACTACCATTATAAAAAAATTAAGATGTATTAATGATAGATGGCAATTTACAGCACCAGTGAGCCGATTAAAAGACAAACACTTACGCAAAACCTCACAGTATGCACTAACAGGTAACACCAAATAAGAGGCAACAGTTACAAAGGACACTAAAAACGGGTGTGAGATGATGAAACGGGAAATAAGGGCTATAAAATGCTTTCTGATGGCAAACCACAAAAGAAGTCTCCCATGGGAAGCAATGGAAACCAACTGTCATGCTATTTAGGCTGGACAAAAATATTTAAAAGAAGATCTAGAACAAGAAAAATCCTGCAGTGGGAGCAAGGAGGGGAAGATGAAAAGTTTGGTTGCACACAGAGATGAAGAATGCAAGGATGAGATGAGTTACCAAAAGCTGAAATCTGGGAGAAGCCCAGAAAACTTGGGGTGGGAGATGGCAAGGAGGGGGGGAAGGGGCAGAAAAGGAAAGGGTAGGGAAGTTCTTTGTCCTTAATGCTTCTGATTTTTCATCATTTTTCCAATTCAATGAAAGCAAGCAACAATCTCCAAGCAAAATTAACAACCACACACAGAGGCAATAAATATGGATTGAAAGTGGAACATCTAATAAGAAAAGAAAGTCTTTCTCTTTTCTGCAAATGGAGGATGATGACGATTCAAATAAAAAAAACCATATCAAACAATATTCATAATATACAGTTTCTGCAGGCTACAAAAATCATTGCGAGGTGCTGTACACTGCAGAGTTTTATGACATTTTTTGGCTGAGTTGATGATTAGGAGATTACATAAGCTGTTTATTACTTGCTGCAGCCTATGGAGCGCAAAAAATGAACTGGTCATTTAATTTACACTAAATTTGTCCCAGATAGCAGAAAAAAGCAAAGCAACTCGCTGAAGACAGAGCAAGCATTAAAATGCTGCAACTGACTAAACAGCACGATTTTCCAATATCGTGTTGCACAGGGAAGAGAAATAGTTTGGTAAAAGACAATTAGTATAAAAAAAGCTCTTGAACTCTGCCTGGACCCATGGATTAATGCCTAGCAACAGAAATGTGTGCATGTGTATTCACATGCACGCGTGCATGAGCACAGTGCTTGTGGATGGAGAAGGGAAGAGCTTGAGAATGACACGGGGCAAGGAAGGAAAAGAACGGCAATTCAGTCTTCATGTTTCCCCAAAGTCTCAACTAGAACTAATCAAAATGAATTCATCTGAATGTCTGTGATGGCCAAGAATTTAGTCACACACAGTCTGGCTGTCCAAATAAATGGTGAGGAAAGGGCTCACATCAATCAGCTTCATCTAAGAAGATTGGCACAACTTCAATAGGGATTGACAGAGTTCAGTGCCTGCCAGACTGATGAGCCAAATACCAAGCTGAAAATGTTCTGACTATTCATAATGACATTGCAGTCTAGGGCCTTTGATTAATTAATTCAGGAACTAAAGCATTCAGTTACTGTAAGAATATTTGAGGTAGCTCTTTCTCACCCTTTACTGTGTATGAAATCCACACCCCACCACTCCACACTCAGCCTGCACTGGTACCACTACTGGAATGCCTTTGACTGCAGTCTGATGTCCCTCCCCTCCTTTAAACAATTTACTTCCCTACAAAATAAATAAAACCCTGTAAACATTCAAGTGCCTTGCCTTTGAGGGATTTTGCTAAATGAGCCTTCTTCAAGCCACAAAAGAAACATTTGTCTTAATTGTTACTAATAATGTTATCTTTCAGCGCTCTCTGAAAATCTCTGACCAACAGCAGGGCCCTCGTACAGCACTGCTAGAAATGTCACTAGGTAGCATTACATATGCAGGCAATTAACAGCTTAAAAAAAGAAGCTTGATCATTTTATTGCATTATTGTTCAGACAGAAGAAAATTCATTTTCATTAAGATAAGACCTTTCCACTCATTCTCAGCCCTAAATCTGGTTAGACGAAGGCAAGGTGTCTGCTATATTAATGTATTCCAATTAAACACAACTGGGCAACACAAATAAGAAACTTAGAACAAGTTGCATTGAAGTTAGGAGGGTGCGGCTACACTTTTTTGGGCGTGCAGTCAGTCACTTCGACTGTGTTTAATGGAAAACCTGAAGGTTTTGGAACACCAAAGTCAGACTGAAATAAACATCCCTGCATTACACTCTCCCCAGCCTAAGTTATCCCATCAGTATTGTCCATGTATTTGAACAGAGTAACCAATACAGACTCAGTCCCAAAGTGGTTACCCTTTCGTTCTTCCAGCGTGCACCATTTTTCTGCTTAGCAGTGATGCTCTCCTTTGAACAATATTTCATTAAAGTACCTATCTGCACAGAGAAACATATTAAGGGGACGCAACAAGCTTGGCATAGGCACCAGGAATGAGATACCAGAAAAAATGCAGCAGAAATAAAAGAGGATTAAAGCTAGGAGAGGTTATTAATCGACCTTATTTCTCCAGGAGTCACTTTGTACCTGGCATGCTCCTAGTTTTTGAAATTCCACTTGTTCAAAAACAAAGACTTGCATGCCTTTTGCTGGAATGCAGTCAGTCACAAACAAGATTGTGGTCCGTGTAAAAGGAGATACTTAGCTAGAGTAATATATGTGCTTTTTTGATAGGAAAGTGAAGAGGCATTTCCTTAGTTTTCATGGCCACTTAAGGAGACTTCTTGTTCCAGAGTAAGTCTCACCTGGTAGAAGACCATTAAGCTACAAAGCACAGAGGATTCACAACCCAGTGGCATGAAAGGCCCTTACAGGCCACGCACAATGAATGCCTAATGGAAACACATCTGGCACCAGAGGTTGCAGCAAACTCATGGGATTCAAAAACTACACAATTCTCCAAAATACAATCCATTTGTAAGGGACCCACAAAGACAACAAGGCCTATTATAACCCAAAAGGTGTGTTTATAGGCTTGCGGCTGTTCACAGCTTTCAATTTAGATTTTGAAAGCTTCAGTTTTCCTCCTGTTGTGAATAAAATATTCCATATAAAGACTATTTTCTCCTTCTTAGCACTGGGAAACATGACCTTTAGGACATTCTGGCTTAGTTCACGTGATTTTGGCTGCATTTTTCCCTTCCCTTGTCCCTTTTCAATTGAAGGTTATATAATTCAGCCTCATCTGCAAAGCCCAGGGAAGCTTTGCAGAATAACATACTGATCTATTACAAAGCAGTAACTGGTAAAGAACTATTTATTTCCTCTTAAATGCATACTTTCTAAACAAGCACTCCGCAGTATTTTCTTGTAGCTACTTCAAAGCTGTAGACATGTAGAAGACACTCAGGAAAACAAAAAGACTGCTAATCTAAACTGAGTTACTGAGATCGAGCGAGCCTTGATGCAAACGAGACCACTGATGACTGAAGCAAAGCCATCTCACAAAAAATATCCATACACAAACCTGTACTCGTTGTGTTTGACCAAACAAAGGGCAACACCTTCCATTACACTGCTAACAGCTGATGGGGAGAAGGGACTTTTAAAATCTTTAGTCCCTTCTACACTGCTGTCACTGCTGTGCACTTCAGCCTCCCTGGCCCTTGGCACAGTCACCTCTATGAAAGCTACAGAAGTATTGCAAACTGACTAACAAGATTAGCAAATCCACGCTTGACTCGTTCAATAAGGTGTTGATGCATGCAGATACATTTGCCGAAATTACTTCATCCACAAGGCACCAAATCTCGCTGGAGCCCCTTCTATTTTCAGTCTCTAATCCCTAAACCTTTCTAACCTGCATATAAGACAAAAAAAAAAAAAAAAAAAAGAAAAGGGAGCTGAAAAGGAAGGAGAGGAGATAATGATGCCCGCCGTGAAGGCAGCCGATCAGGAGTGCCTCCCCCAGCCCCTGCACACACAGCCAGTGCCAGCTGTAGGCCAATTAAACCCAGCCGCTCGCAGGTGTTCGCAGAAATGACTAACACAAAAGAAATTCGCACTTCAGAACTGCAATATTTAAAAGCTTTGAGGTGGAACCAAGAAAGATAAAAGCCCGAATTAAGTTTATTGCCACCTTGTGCTTCAGTCTAATGCAGGTTTTGAACAGGGCCTCCCATTGGTATTAAAACTTGGATGAACATCTGCATTTAAAATACAGGAAACTGAGCACGTGAAGTGCTTTTAAAACGCCAGTTGCCATAGAAGATAGGGGGCTTTAGTATATGTTCATTTATTATCATAGTCGTACAGCAATATGGCAAAAATATATTTGCCAAGTGGGCAATACAAGCTCAACTCTAAGTCAACATAATATGCTAGATTGCTTAGATTTTCATAAATATTTTTGGTGCTTATTTTCCCTAAACATAACTCTCATTTCCCAAAATAACAATTTCTTTAATTTTTAATGAGAACAAAACCATGGCAAGATCTTATCATGCTCTCTTACGGTTCAGACTAAAAACCACAAGAGGGGAGAAAAAGGAAGAGAGAGGCAGCCCCTTGACAACTCTCCATGTTCTCTTAAGTGGTCGAGTGACAGGAACTCTCCGATAAGTGAATTTTTTCCCTCTCTCTACAGAGCAGCAAGCAAAGTATCCGTAAAATGAATTTCTCTTTGTGGTCCTATACCAAAAATAAGTATACAAATTAACATCCAAATGTCTTTAATTCCCATGATATGTCTATTAAGCAGCAATTCTCCATAAGGCTGTTTAGCTATCCAAACAGCAGCCTAAAATTATTATCTCTATAAGCTTTCCATAACTTATCACTCAGTTCCTATGAAAAGCCATTAATTTTGGCCTCTCTCTATCTTGGTCTCACAGGAAATACTCTGCAAAGGGATGTAATAAAAATGTGATTTCTGCCATCATTTCATTAAAATTCCCTGTTAAATTTCTATCTGAACAGTGTACATAATATAAAAAAAAACCTCAGGGCTCTTATTAATGGTGCTGTTCCTTATGATACGGACTTTAAAAAATAATGAAGACCATTTCTTACTTGTAAGAATATTGTTCATTTTTCATTCCTATTAAAATTTAATCTGGAAGTTGTTTAAAATGTTTAAGTTTCATTGCATTTCAACATCTTAAGAAAGGGAAAGAGCTAGCAAGTTCATGAGCAGGAATGCTGTCGCTCATCTGTCTCTTCCACTGATACCTCAACAGTAAATCACTCAAGGTATCCATGACTCAAGATACCCACCTGCAAACACTTCACTACTTACCCATCTCATGAAAGTGCTGTGACACAATGTTTGCTGAAGACCTTCAGCTCCATGGGTGGAGTACGACAGAGAACAGAGGGACAAACTGTTTCCTCCACAATATCTCTGAAGTTTTGGGAGAGGGTTTTTGGAGGATTTGGTTGGGGCTTTTGGCATGGGTTGTTTTGCTTGGATTTGAATTTTGGAGGGGAAGTGGGTATTTTTTGAGGATTTAAGCAAGCTGAAATCAATGCAGAAAACTGTGGTCGATACACAATAAAAACTGCATTAAAAGTCACTAAGTCTTCAATATGGGAGCATTCTTAGCAAACCCTCTACTGAGATGCAAACCCAAATTGCCTTTTAGAACATGCTTCTCAAAAGTGGAAATCAGGCAGCTTTCCCCACAGCAATACCAAGTTACTTCCTTTTTAGAAGGAACTAGTGGTCGGGCTTTAAATGTTCTCTCTGCTTCCTTACCTGTAAATACTCAGTGGTAAGACGGAGGTCCACACTCACACCGAGGAGTTCCACCGACCTGAGGTGTTGTGCTGCAAGGGCACATTGGGCAGGGCATGTCCCTGTACTCACTGCAATCCAACCAGCTTAAGTCAAGGGAACAAGACGTTCTGCGGCAACACTGAGTTAAACGAACTGACAGTAACCACCAAGAAAACTAAAATTAAACTATCAGAACTAGGGCACGCATCTCTCTACAAACACTGTGCTTAAGCACTTTCTACAATCAGGTCTTTTATTCGGGGGTTTAATTTTAGACATCTAAGTATAAAAATTCTGGCCCATACATTTAATGGAAGCGTGCGATTGCCAAGCTGAGAATGTTAAATCTAATTTTAGTTTTTCTTTGCGCACTTGTTTTTTTCACACAATTTCTGCAACTGAATAGAAAAATATCTGTGATATTTTCTGGACTGTATTCACAATACTCAATTTAGTCATTGCATGTGGTGTAGTTATAAAGCCTACTCCAATGAGTTGGAGCTTTTTCATTATTGACAGTGAGATCAACATTTTATTCTCAGCAATGGAAGTATTTTCTGGGTTGTTTTTTTTTTTTTAGTTCTGAAAATATTTCTATTAAAATTAATGTTAATACATTGTGATCTACACACATCCTAAATTAGAAACTAAAAGTTCCCTGAAACTCTTTCTTTTAGATCTTTTTATGAACCCATCACCTAGCTATTGTGCTACAGGCAAATTTTTGAATTGTCTTCCTCACACAGATGGTTTCATAGCAGGGATATATTGATTTAAGCTAGTTTCATTACTACTAATGCTCTGCTAAATTTTAAAGACAACGCAATATTGAATAGAATAATGTGTTTTATTAATAAGCATGCTATTGAAATACTGAGCAGATTTATTGCATTTGGATGTTCAAATAAACACTAGGATCATTTTCTATAAATCACCTCCTGCCTAAAAAGGTGACTGAAATGGGATTTGATTTTTTAAAAAAAGTATTAAAGGCAACAAAAAATTGTTTGAATAATTAACCAATGGATTTTAATCAAAAAGAATATTCTCTAATCAGATGTGTGGGCCTTGTTTAAAGCAGTACTTATTCCCACGGACACAAAGGACCTCCAAATGCACTGGCTGAAGCAAAAGTTTGAGGAAAGGAGTCTAAAAGGAGATTCAAGGTCTGTTTTGTAAATGAAATAAAGCAAAGATGGCAAAACTTTAAGTCCACACTGCACAGCGCTTGGGTCTTGCACACATGCTTAAGCTGGCTCAGGAACCAGAAGTTAAGTATCCATGTCAGTGCAGTATCTGCTTGAGCCTGCTAATTAAGCTTGCTGAGAAGAACTAATTACTGATGCAGCTCTACTGCTTCTGGGAGCTGAGCTAATACCACTATGCCATACAATATATCAGCCTGTTCAGAGCAGGCTCAAGTACCTGACCAAAGCAGGGCACAACCATGCCCTTAAGTAATTCATTTCTGATAACAAACAACAAATAAAGATCCTTTCTCTTCACCAGTGACCTGGCATGTGATCTCCCACAGGCCCCCTCCTCTGTGCCTCATCTGCCACATACGGAAAATGCTCTCACAAGAATGCCTTGAAAGACAGGAAAATAAGCACCTTCTGATCGCTAGCGTAACTGCAACCAAGGGTTTGCACACACTGAAATCTTCTTCATTAACTCTGCAACAAAGCATCCTCATTTCCTGCATTCTTGATTGCCACAAATATCGTACTAAGCGCTCAGGTTAAAAGAGAACGCTTTAAGCCATTTTCCAGCACAGATTTGAGCTGCCATAAAACATTCACTTCCTATCTTGCTCTAACAGTTCTCCATAAGAATACTGCTAAAATTACATGGGAATCCAAGCTGAGGGGGGAAAAAAACAAGATTGTAATCAGAATAGCAAGCCCTGCTAGGGCTAACAACTGTTGGTTACTACTGCTAGAAGATAACAGCGAGGCATGCACTGAGCAACTGCTGTGCACTCAGCAAGCTCATATGGCAATATGCTCTGTGGACACACTTGTCTTTCCATCTCTACTACCACCACTACATATTTTACTTCATTTCTCTGTTGTCCCCCAAACCGTAAGCCAAACAGGACAGGAACTGTGTTTTATTTACATGTGCACCATGTACCTAAATAACTCTAAGATCGATAACTATGGTCCCTCCATTTCCCAGCACCTCTGCAGTGACACAAATAAACCAGAATGTCTGAATTTTGTTTCTAGTTTATTACCGCCGTTCAGAAGCCCTGGCCACTCAGGACCCTGCAGCACAGACCACCACCACCAGCTCCTTTGCTGCACTGCCTGACTGCCCAGTACAGAGCCCACACACGGGTACAAGCATCAAGCTGTGCTTCTGCAAAATTGCAGCGTGGGCCAGAAATCTCTGTCTTCCTTTAATATTCATGCTATACCTCAAAGAATGGAGCTTGAGCTTCTAAACACTAGCACAATACAAACAACTACAATAATTTTTTACAACCTGCCATTTCTGCTTGCACATGCTGTACGGCCTACAAAAGGTTATGCATATAAAATTGTTAGGTTACAGTTATTATCTTGTTAGAAAGAACATTTTAAGAGCATTTGAGGAATGAAAGGACTTCTTTTTATTAATATTTCAGTAAAACTATGAGTGTGTAGTACTCGCGTCTGATGTATGAAAAACTCATTTCAACTCAGTAATCCAGCATAACTGCAACCTCAAATCCCAACATGCCTCCAAAATCTTAAAGACATAAAACTGGGCCATGGTCAGACCCTTGCCCAACATTCACTACTAAGCAGAGATATTCCTCTGCCTAAACAAGTGCTCTAATTATGGCTATGTGTAAATCTCTGCCTGTCAGATATTAAATCTTTATAATCGCAATACTGATTAGGTGTATTTTAAAATGTTCCCAATAATTATTGTCATTACAGAGGACCTCTCATTGACCTGTGCTGCACACTTTCTACCATTCTTCCAATCATTTTATTCCCTACCTACATTCTCTCTACAGCTTCCCACAAAAGCATAAAAGCCTTTTTTAATTAAATTATCTCATCTTTGATGGGCAGCTTAACTTGGCAAACTCAAGACACCCACTGTGAAGAAAAGGCACATACTTACCCTTACTTACAGAGTAAATGACAGAGTTTTTTCCAAGTTTGAAAGAAATATCAACCCTGGATATCCACAAAGCCCTCTTACCAATGCTACATGCACTTAGAGATAATCTTCACAATGCTTATCAGAGGAGATTACCCTCTCAAGAAACAATAACCTGGATGAATTCTTCTTCTGAGAGTATCTATTGAGATAACACTACCACAGTCCACAAACATCATCAACAGAGCCCATACATGGGTGTGAGCATCAAGCTGTGCTCTTGCATCACCTCCCTGTTCCTTCTCTTGAACAATTTTCTGTTTCTACCCTTTGTCTTATTCTCATTCTAGTCTTATATTCCCGTTTCACCCATTTACTGTTAATCTTCAGGTAATGACTTCTGTAACAAACAGGTTACAATGAGTGCTTTAGGTAAACATCATGTAAATGTCAGAGGTCTTCTGCTTGTTTTCAATCCTTCTTTATCTATATTGGCTTGCCAAGTAAATTATTTGTTGGCTACTATGAGTCCTCTTCTCATGTCCTAAATCAAGTTTTAAAAATTAAATTAATAAAAGAAATTAGGATTAAGAACCTCAAGTCTCACTAACACAGTTAAGATTCTTCCATGCATCATGCATTCTTCTTTAAGGTGGACACCCCTTTCAGCCAGCATGGTTCAGGATTACTTCCCCTGCCCCTAACCTCTCTAAACAACTGGAACAATGATGAAGTGGACCTTACCAAGTACCACTGGTAATTAGCTCACTATCTAGCCAGCACCAGTACCTTGTGCTAATCCTTTGGCTTCCATGAACAGGCTCAGTTCAGGCACATTACTGCACACTCAGTTTAATGAGATGTGAAAACTCATGTTTCACCAGAGGTTTTAAGGCTTATTTCTGACCAAAAGGAAATGCAATGTTCAAAAGCAGCAATCTGATGAGACTAACAACCCTGCTGGCATTTTAAATGGTTTGCCATTTTGCATGAATGATTTTATGGCTATTTTTTACCTCAAAAATAGAAAGAAGATAACAGACTTGATTCACCACTCTTACCCCAGCCCAACTGTTCGTATTTCAGTAAAGTGCTTTGATGCAAATGGGTAATGCCATTATGAATCATGACAGTGCTTTGTTCTTGTGGTTTTCAAGCGCAGAACTTGAAAAGCTTTACAAGCGCTGGTGGGAAGCCCTGTTGACCTCACTTTACAAATAGTGGACTTAGGCACAGAAAGCTGAAGTAATTATCCAAAGGTCAAAGAGTGAGTCAGTATCAGATGCAGGACAAGAACCCACTTACATTCACTCCCAAATTCTCTAATGGAGCATACCCCCTTACTGCAACCAAGTTATAAGTGTAAATCAATAACTGAGGTCACCAAAAACTTTCTGCATGCAGATTGCACTGAAGTCACCCTCCAAGAATGCAGTGACAAAGGGGAAGGTTCTTAATGAATTTTACAATGGTTCTCACATAAGGATACAGCATTCCAGGAGGAGGTGAGAGGAGAGGACAGTCGCTCAGGAAGCCCTGTAACAGGGCTGCAGCGACAAATCATTACTCCCAGAACACTGCTCAAGGAAATGTAATGCTGCCGTCTTCCAAATGACGGGTTATAAAACCCTTCACACATACAATATTTAAAACCGTGAATTACCTCCAAGAACGTATCCAAACATCTAACAGTATCAAGTCATGCTAATGGTTATCTGTTTATAGGTCAGAAGGGCAGTAAATTATTGCAATGGAAAGTAGTAAAGCTGCATTGTATCTAGTTGTGCTGTTTAACAGGTGATAGTGAAAAGTAGGTGATGCATGGAAACTTCAAGTTTTTATAGCTCCTGCCTCAATCTATATTCACTTATATAAAGATGTCACATTTTTAAACATTTAAAAGTCAAATTGTCTGGAGAATAGATTCATATAAAATTTATTTTCAGAAACTGATATTTAGCCTACTGCTATCAGACTTGATTGCTCTTATATGTAAGCTTTATTCAAGTTTCTACAGGTTTGAAAATACAAAGACTGACATTTCAGATCCCATACTCAAGTGTGTCATTAACCAGAAATTGAAATGGGAACATTTCCACTTTCTCAGAAATACTCAGTTTGTTAGGGTGATAACTGCACTAACTGCTTTTGAGTTTTTGTGAAGCTACTAAATATGACTCTACTTCAACACAGACAGGAAGGAGGAGTCACAATGTCAAAAGAAATCCTACACAATATGCCCCAAGAATTAAATAGTTTCAAAGATTTGCCAAAATAGCTATTTGTAAGGGGCTAATGGCAAAAATGTTTTATTCTGTTTATGTCAAAGACACTTTTGTCAGGCACTGGACAGCCAGACAAATCAAGGTCTAATTAGTTCAGTCAATTCCCTCAGTTTTATCCTTTCAGTCTACATTGAGTTATTAAAGCATCAGAAATAAAACGCTACTGAGACAGCAATAAGGGAAATAAGATGTCAGAACTCTATTAACAATGGCATTTTCAGGAAGCAATGTAAATAGAAAATCAAATTTATGCAAGAAATATATATCAGTAAGTAATACTTAATTTAATCATCCTGCATTTATCTTCAAAGCAGCTTTCATCTCCAACTGATTTTTAAAAAAATGCTTCAACACATCGACATTGTGACTTCTTTGGAACAGTGACCATCATTCAGATTCAAATTCAGATGCCTACCTAATAGAAGAGGATATTGGTCCCCAATCCAAATAGTGCAGTTGTACAAATAACAGTATGTGACTAATAATTTATTCCACCCTCGACATTTAGCCAGCTCAGAGAGAACGTGTGACAGTTAAGCAGTTGCAAGATAAAAAGAACCGGAAAATGCCACATTCAACTGAAATGACAGGAAATATTTAGGTAGACAGAATGTAATAAATTTGGCAGACTTATGGGAGTTTAATTGCCCCTTTGTGAAAAGAGATAAATACATGTAAAAACTGTAACTGTGAGGACCAGTTTCTGGGAGGAACAGCCTTCTGTTAGGGGTGTCTAAATCTTCATTACTTGAATATGATCACCACAGAGAGGAAATTCTCCCGACCCCAACTCAGTGGTGGTTGTGCTGGCAGCAGCAGCTCCCAGCTCCGTGCCTGCTTTACTGAAGGCACCGAGAGGATAGTGGCCTCCTGCCCCAGAGGGGCTGTCACATATACCCACAACTTCCTGAATTTACACTGGTTCACATTTGCAGGCACAGACAGTGGAATGTTTCCTACAATGGGCAGCATCTGCCACCCAAACTACTGAGCCTTATTTGCTCCCAGATGGTGTAGGATGCACTCTTTCCTTTGTTCCCCCTACCACTGTGAAATAGCTCTACTACGATGGCTGGCAAGCCCCACTTTAGTTCTCACTCAAGTCATCCTGTCAATCAAACCACAATATGGAAAGATTCCGTCACTAAATCAGAGGGAAAAAAATTGGTGATTTCACCAAAGCTAAGGAGAGATCTCTCCTGGGCTTTTGATCATTTAAAAAATGACCAGTCCTCCCTCCCCCTTATACAGTGTTTCTGACATTTCAAACTATTTCCATGATGTTCTAAAACTCCTTATTTCTAGTTTATTATAAAAGAAGTATTAATTTCTTATTTCAAACGTTTAACTTTCTTCTATTAGGGAAAAAGAGGTGGACAGGGCATAATGAACATTCCTGGTTTTGCCGGGTCTGTTTGGCAGCCTGCTGTCTGGAATTTGTTCCCACACAGAAGTGTAGATGTATGGGTTCAAAAGGTTAAGACAAATTAAAATGAATCCCTAAAATATTTACTAATTTTAACAGAAGGGATTATTTTAACATGCAAAGAGCCTTAATGATATTTCTGAAAATCAATGAGCCGACCAGAAAGTAGGTACTGGTAATAAGTAGGACTGTTAAACATGGTCCTACTTATTACTTAGGGTTGTATGCTTCTTGTTCAGTGTTGATCATATTAGAGATGATGCCAACTAATCATTCATGAAGAAGTAACTACGTATCTTAATATTTTAAAAAAAAAAAAAGTAACAAGGATTTCAGAAAGAAGATGCCAGATTCATCCAAACAGGCATCTGCTGGATTTGAGTAACTTTCTGCAGGTGCCTCACACTTTCACTCATCATGTCCTTTTTGTAAGAATTAACTTACTTATGGAGAAGTCCCAGACCAACTGACCTCAGCTTACAGTATCTTATAACTCGACCTACAATTCAACTTTGCATTTACAGACCATTTCAAATACACTGGGCTTACATGCTCTAACAAACACTGGGCATCATCTCCTCTTTAAGAGGGACAAACTAATCCAGAAAGCAATTAAACAACTTGATGGCAACACAGTAACAGAACAGAATTAGATCCCAATTCACCTGCTTGCCAGCCCTCACCTACCTGGTAGACAGACCACAGCCGCAGTCCCAGGAGCACATTTGCCCCGAGAATTCTTATAGTCAGCACAAGTAATGAAAAATATTAATCAAAACTTGTCATGTCCCTTTAATGACATTCCCATGGAAAAAATTAAAAATGGGTCTAAATATTTAAAGAACTTTTTGAATGTGTGTCTGAACTCTCATTTCTGCAAGTAAAAAAGGACTGCCTCCAGACATAGGCCTGGCTCTGATTTTACCTGAAGCTTTGGATCTACAGTAAGGACCTAAGATAATGTTTCAAAAGGCTGACATCAGTTGATTAACCAGCATGTTCAAGTTAAAAATAAATAGATCAATATACAGACAGAGAGATAGATAAAACTGGGACTTAATTCTGTGTCAAGACTTAGAAAAAGGAGAAAACAATGTAGTTTCATAACCAGAGACAGTACTACATTCAAAGCTTGCTTACATGTATATCAATTCAAATGTGAATGCTGAACTTCTGTGGGTGTTTCAGCCGTAGGTTTGTGTCTTCAACAGGTCCTACACACGGGTTTGCAAAAAAAGAGGTTACTTACAAATCAGTCTGCCAGTACATTCACTTGATGTTTGCACATGCACCCAGGAACATAGAAGAGGAGGATGTTTGCACTGGCAGTGCCGGTCAGAAGCAAGTCCTTCCATATGTACGATGATACCAGAAAAACACTGCATCCCAGGCCCTCTGTTCCTCTCAACCTCAGAATCCCCATGGACTCCAAGGAACTATACCCACACTTAATGCAAAAGTAATAGATAAAAATAACTGACTCCTTCAGCCCCATCCCTAACTGTGCACACACATTACAAGGGACAGTATCAAGCACTCCAAAACCACAAATGACAAGGATTCCCAGAGCACCTAACTGAATGAGACCTGAAGGATAAGTATTCAAAAAGTAGACTTCACACGAGAAGCTGCACTAACAGTGGAGTGTTGTGCTTTACATGATGAACGTATGGATCTCAGGAAAAATGTGGTCTCCAGAGCTGCCACTTGAAATCCAGAGGAGTGACTTCAGTTGCTCACAGGCTGTACTACCTTTGCAGTCTCATGAGCTCACTTAATCAGACAAGTTCTCCATTAAAATTTTCAGTCTCATTTTCCGTAACTATGACCATAAATGGTTCCTGACTCAAAAGATGATTCTGAGTAAAAGCACTATTGCTGACGTTTAAAAGTCACAGCCTGCAAGAGTGGGTCCTTGACCTCACCATAGAAGGGACCAAGGATCTTACCTACAATCACAGAATCCTCTAGGTTGGAAAAGACCTCATGAAGTCCAACCATTAACCCAGCCCTGCCATACTCACCACTAAATCATTTTTCGAGTGCCACATCTACACACCTTCTATATATTTCCAGGGATGGCGACTTCACCACTTCTCCGAACAGCCTGTTACAATGACTGCCCCCACTTCAGTAAAGAAAATTTTCCTTATATCTGAATTAAACCTGTCCTGGTACAATTTGAGGCTGTTTCCTTTTGTCCTTCTCACTCGTTACCTGGGAGGAGAGACATTGTCTTTTTCAACCCACATTCCAAACTCAGAAATTTTAAGAGGAAATTTCCAATATGAGGTGAAGTGTATATATTAATATAAATCAAAGCGAGACATGTCAGACATTTTTTGGCATCTGCCATGAAGAGATGGCAATCAAAAATTGTTATGCAATGATATTTCATGCATTCATTGGATCACAGGTGATCAAGCTGCTACAAACCATAATCACATGCAACATGTATGTAGCCTGTGCTGATGTCACCTCACCTGTTGCGTTCTGTTTAGATAGACAGATGAGTCCAGCTATCTCAAGAACTTTACAAATTTGTCCTGTGGTGGATAAAATCCCAAGAGAAGAGTCTTTACAAACTTCAAATGGCAAGCTGTGCATCAGAAAAACTTTTAGTCTGAACTTTTTTCCCAGCTCAAAATGAAAGACTCAACCTAATCTTAGGGTATTCAGAACTAACTCAAAGAGATATTTCTGCAGGCAATCATCCTGGTACAGACAGATAACGAATTCCCACGTTCTTAGCTGAAAGAAAATTACACCCTTGGCTCTCATGAAAAATCTTTCTGCCATACAAAGACCAACCCATAGTGCCCTGAACTGATAATCACCTGGCTTTCATTAAATAAAGACACTTCTAATTAAACAACCCGATCAACACACAAAAATGTGTGCTTTGCAGGCAAGAGATGGCAAGCAATTTATCTTTCAATATAGCAATCACTTATATCATGCTATCTGTAATCTACAGTGATGAATAAAGGTATTTAGATTACGAAGTCCTAGATCAGCCTACAGACTCTATTCATTTCAACAGCAAGAAATGGCAACTCTAATCGTTTCCACTTTAAGAAATAAGAGTCCAGTTGATGGACTATTGCTACTGGCCCAGAAGCATTTTCACTTTTCTTTTTTTTTTGACACATTCTTACAGGATGACGACCCCCTTGACAGACTAGTGAAGAGAAAATACAGAAGAGAGTCACAGGAAAGTCCAGGTTGGAAGGGAATTCTGCTAGTTATCTGGTCTAAGCCTCACCAAAACAAGACCACCTTCAAAATTACTTTAGGCTCCTGGTTCATGTGGGCTTTGGAAGTCAACACCACTGCTTTTCAACATGTCAGGAACTCAAGGAATGTAATATTAATCATAACATACATGCCACATTTAGAGGAATCAGAAAATTCCAGGAAACAGAAACTGGTGAGTCGAGGTTGTAAGTACATGAGAAACTGATTTTCAAAAGTCTCAACTTTTGAAAAAGGACAAATATCACTAAGCCAAAGGGCATGCGCACAGGTCAAATGGACTATACAATAATAGTGTCAGCATATGGATAGGCAGCTGAGATGCTTACACTGTTAATGACTGGCAGGTAAACAGGTAACTCTGCAAAGTGACGGACAGAATAGAAGTTTTCTTCCTCGAGGCCTGTAGCATAATACAAAACCTTTGTGAGCAAGTGCATTCTTATGCAGCCTTGAATTCACTGAAGAAAGCCTTATTCTTACTTAAGAGGGAGAGGATGCTGGTCAGTATGGCCACAATGCACTCTCCCAAGGGCCACTACAAAGTTATAGGGGAGAAGTAGCAGTCCTGCTACAGATTTCTTAAATCCTCATATAAATCCAGAGATATCATTTCACAAGAGTAACAGTATGCTCAGAAGCCTACAAAGGCAAGAGCATGTTTAGGTCTTGGAGAATGGGAAGAAAGACACTCTCTTGTTTCCAAATTTATTGCCCAACAGCCAAACACATACCAGAGAGGAGTGTTCATGTGGCAGAGGACGCCACATGTTCACCCAAGGAAAGGACTTCCACAGGAGTGACAGTTTTTAAAGCAAAGTGGATGAAACTGGAAGAGGTATCTTCAAAGAAAAGAAAAGTAAAATCAAAATATCTTAAAGAGACTAGAGACAAGGCTGATTAAAGACCGTAGAACAAAGAGATGGTGAAGTGGCACAGATCTCAGTTAAGTGGTAAGCTGAGAGTGAAGTGCTTATCACCAGGAATACATATCATTCACAGCCAGCAAGGAGACTGGGTGAGCTGAATGGTACTACTGTGACTCATGTTCCAATGGATTGAGTGCAGGTGGAACTGTATTGTGAACGATAGCAATACACATGTACTTCCATACTGATGTTTCCTTTTCACTTAGATATTTATATCCACCTGCATGGCTGTTCAGTGTTAGCATTTCCTTAGAAAAGACAGGTAAATTAACTGTGACTTAGTAACTTAGAGGTAAAAGTAAAAAAACATTATTTTTCTTTATGATATTACAAGGTAGTCTATTCCAGATCACCCTGTGTTTGAAATATCACTGCTAATCACTTTGAACACACTTGAAGAAGCACCCAAAAACCTGACATTTTCAGTAAAAAACAGAAAGAATGAGGACAAAAACATTATTTCATTTTTACAGATAAGAGAGGCACAGAGACAGATCAGAGGATTTGGAGAAAGTAACACAGGTAAGGCAAGGCTATTCCTGACAGTTACTCATGCTAAAACTGTCTCTGTCTGGCCTTGTAAAATTATTCCAATACCCTTGGGTCCCTAGTCAAATTAGTTCTTTATTTATTATCCCAGTTCTCAAGTATCTTTCAGATGGGCTCATCCATTGTTCCCATACAGCTGGGTAAACAGACAAAGTCAATTCTATCATGCAGGTTTACCTTATAACATTCAAAACCCTTTGCATATGTGGGATTTTGTTTTCTTTAAGCAAGCTAAGAATGTGTTTTTAGAGGTGACCTGTGCTGAAAAAAAGAGAAATGGGAAAGTTTGGTGACAATCACAAAGGAAAGGCTTCTAAAGATTGACGTGTTTCAGTATCTTTTTCAAAGGAAAAAAATAATAAATCAAATAATCAATGTTTGAAGATTTAACATGGAGCCAGCCTTGTTAAGGCAAAAAAAAAGAGAAAATGATACAGAAAAGAATCTTAGTCACTGACATGAAAAGAAAGCAAGGCTTTCTAGTTCTTGAAGCAAAAGGCTTCCTTTGGACTTCACTGTGAAGACACAACTGTGTTCATTATTTTTTAAGATGAAGAAGTGATCCCAGAGAAATAGTAAAATTAGGAAAAAAAGTTTAAAAAAAAAAAAAATTTAGGCTCCCCAAAAGTCAATTTTTTAAAGATTTTATGATATGCCCAAAGCACACCAGGTCCCTCAGGATGTTTGCCTTAGTGCTTAGAATAGAACAGCACCTCATTCCTGATGAGGGCCACTGGCAGACCCCAAACAGGAGGCAAAAAACATAATGCGCAGGAAAAGGGTAGATTGTACCACTGAAAACAAATTCTTCGTGTTCTCTTCTGTCTATAATTCCACCCCATATTGGTGCTTTTTCCTGACAGGAATGAAGAACTGAAGCTTCACATACGCAACCCATGGATCTTTGTGAATCAAGGGAATTAGCAGATGTGTTGGTAATCTTCCACAAACAAGCAACAAAAGCTGCCAGCTGTACTTGTAAATTCAAATATTAACATTAATAAGCAGTGCTGCAACTACAACTATTATCCTTATTTAAGGTGATATAGCTCAAGAACCCCAGTTCTGCAGAAACTCAGCCGCCTGTCCAACTTTTGTGCCTCAAGTCCTACCCTACACTGCAGAACATCTACAGATTCATCAGCCAGAGACTTGCCAAAGCAAATTGGATTCTTGCCACTGTTTGAGATGGCAGTGAAGCAGCAAGTATACAAACTAGGTCAGACCTGATTACCTAGAACAAGGGCAATTTTCTTTACATGTCTGTGTAAAGCTTCTGAAAATGGCAAAGACTGAACATTTGGGAGCTGCAGAGAGAACATCCAAAAATCATTTTTGATAGAAAAGCCTTAACTACATTTTAATATGAATAGTATTTGCTATTAACAGCAAGGCAGAAGCCTATCTTTCAGTAGAGCTCTTCCTTTACACAAGTGCTATCTCTTTGAATCTGTCTGAGTCAACTTTAGTGACCACTTTAATATTCACTTTACAATTAATGCTTCTTTTTATGGGTTGGTAGAAGGTAAACCAATTTCAGTTCGGCTTCTAGGTATTGAATTTATTATAAAAAGTTATGTACTTAAAACTCCTATAATGAAACCAGAGGCATCATGAGATATTAACCTAGAGTTAATGCTGAGAAGGCCAGTTTGAATAATTCAATTCATGTCACCTTAAGTATCTTTTCAAATGGAATTAACTTTATCTCACAAAAAAAGGAAGCTCCATGTTCCAGTTACTGATTATTGACTCCACAAGAGTCCTGACTTAAATCATCTTACCACCATCTTCACAGCAATGTTATTTCACTGCTACCAGGATGCTTCTTTACATTTTGAGGGTTGACTTTTGTTACAAAGAAGCAATATTAGGTAAGACGAAAACATGGTTTCAGAAATACCGCTGTAGATAGGTAATACTAAAACAGACAAAAATTAAAGTTAACACCAAAGTATCTGCCTTAGTTCAGTACAGCTACAAACCACGGCTGCATTTCAGTCACATGCACAGAGTTACTGCAGTTTGCCTCCCATACAACTCCACCTCTCTTTGCAACAATGCCATCAGTCTTTGCTAATGCTGCATTTCTCTTGACCTGTTAATTGTCTTATTCTAACAGAACCGTGCATTTAAACACTGAAAGGAGCTGCTTTCAAATCTATGCCCAGAGAAAAGTGACAGCTCATGCTCAGGATTATGGTAAAAATGAGAGACAGGCATGCAGAAGCAGGAGATGTTAAGATTTAGGTGTAGCACCAGAAATCACTCCAAACAAACAAGTATGAAATAGAAGGGAAAATGAAAACCAAGAAAGAACAGCTCAGAACAGGCAGAACAAAGAAGTGCTTCAGTACAGAATACAACTGTGCAGTCCCATGTTTCTGCAAGACACAGGAAAACTGGAGCACTGTACATCAAAACACAGCTACCCTGGTAAGATCAGCGGTATCCTGAAATAGGAAACACTGATTATCTCTCCTAGACAGTTCTACAAAGAGAAAACTGTGTAGTAAGCTAGTATATCTTGATTTTAATTCACACATATCCAGAACTTCCTTAGGTCAGCCAAAAACAAGCAATAGGGAAAAGATTCCTAATTGATCTATATTCATATAAAACTCAGGAAGACCTTCTTTAGCCTAATATTTAAACACGATGTCTTTTGTCAGAGTCCAGCTTAAAACAGAAAGGGAGAGCATAAAAGCTTCAACAGGGCAGAAACAGATAGTGTGGACAGCACTTGGAGCAGCAGGAAAAGTGGAAGGGTGTATCCCCTTCCAACCCCTCCCTCTCTGTTGTGTTCCCATGGGGTAGTTCCCATCGAGGCAGTCAGAAGAATGTCTGCCTGAACTTCTGTGTTAAGACAACACTCAAACAGAACGAAGACAGACCCATCACACTACTCATAGTTCAGGTATTAAGACAAGATGTTGTGAAAATAACACAAAGTCCAACAAGAAGCAGCCCAATGACCTTTTTTGGGTTTTGAAAGCTACCACAGGAAGGAGTGTGCTAGGGTGAGGCAGCCCTGCAAGTCTCTCCACAGTTTATGAGCTGACAGGAGAAACAGCACAGAGTGCTTGTTTGGGGGGGGAAATGGTAACAATTTATAAAGCCAAATGCAAAGAAAGAAAATTGAAGAGGAAGGCCAGAAACATCAGAAATATTTTGCAAGCTGTAAGAAAAAACAGTTGAAGCATGCTTTGACAGGTTTTTATCTATGCCTACAAAGCTTTGCACAGGGCAAGAGTACCAGGGTAATTTCAGACCTATTAGGCTGGAGCTGTAGAGTATGTAACCATAAATGAAATGTCAAGGCAAACCTCGATATAATATCTGAATTTGCATTTGTGGACAAAAGTACCTGCAAGTATAGAGAAAAGAAATAATGGGATCAAAGATAAGCTTGATAGAACTCTGCACATGAAACCGGAAAACAACTTTAAAGAAATCTCTGTATATACATTGATTGAGTGATTAGGAAGACAGCAGAATAAGAGGAGATGAACATGGATTGCTCTGAATTCACCAGATGCTGATTTGACAGTCACTGAGCTGAAGGATTCTTATTATCTGCTTCCATGCTTTGGCCTTGTAGATGTGGTGAAACCTCTGTTCTCAGGGCTAACCTAGTACGGGATAAGGATATTTGAAGCTGAAAGGCTAGAGACGAAATGTTAAGCAGGGTAAAACCTGAGAGAAGTATTGGCATCACCCCAAACACAGCTGCCATGTGTTCACATGGGCTCCTCTGGACTTTTTTCCATGACATTTCCCTTCAAGTTGGATACTACATGTCACAACACAGACATCTATTCTCAGAGAAAAAAAATTCTTGTTTTGAACTCAATGTCATCTCAAAATGCATGGCAGATAAAAATACAACTGAATGGAAATGAAATGTTTAAAAAAGGTTAAAAGCCTCACAAACAACTCAATGTCCAACAATTTATTTTACAAAACCCCCATCATCAAGATGAAAAGCAATTCCTGATGCTGAGGAAGTCAGAGTATTGCTACCTGCTTCAAGAACAGAATCAGAAGACTCTTATCCTGCACAAGCTTCTCAGAAGTAGGCTGTGCCTGTCCAATTCTTATGGTAGAGAACCACTGACATGCTAGAACCAGGCCTCCTTCCAGATACTCTGTGCTGATGACTTTACTTCTAGCCCTATTGCAAATAAGCCTTTAAGACAGTTCCAGCAGAAGAAAGGATCAAGAGCATAGCCTATACAAAAAGGCACGGTCTGAGGTAGGATGGATTCTGGAGATCTGCAGATGGAAGCTACTGAAAGAGAACAGCAGGAAAGAACATCAGGTAGAGCACTTGCACGTAAGTAGTCTTCAGTTCCAAAGTATAATCTGTTATCAACATGGATGCAAATCAAGTACCTGGCTATCAGCAAAAAATCTCAACAACCATGTTTTCAAGATTTTGGGCACATACATCTGAGAAACACTTTACAACTTAATTTAACATGTATCTCTAGTCAACATTTTCTAGTTTTAACCGCATATGTAACTATAGGTCTTCTATAAACAGCTCAAATCAGATGAGCTGCTTTACAGACTTGGAAAGCTCTTACTGACCAAATACATCATCTGTAATGCCCTTTTCAATCATCAAAAGCCACCATGAAAATGTGAAAGGCTGTATCTACAGTGACTGCAATTATTTTCCTGTTTAAATAATAGAACAGAAAACAGAAGAGCATCTTAACTTTTTCCTTGGCAAAGGTGAATTCCCAGGATTCCTACTCCATTACAACATAATCAATTAACTTCACCCACTGTATTGGCCCCAAACTTGTGGGTTTGTTTGTTCTACTGCAATCCATGTATTATGGGAAGGACTCATGAGAAACCATCACAAAACAGTATCCAACACTTTATGATACAAGACAGTATGCTTAAAGTTATGGTTCCAGTGAAAGAGAAAAGATGCTTTGAATATGTCATTTGGAAAAAAAAGGAGAACAGAAAAAAAAGCTTACCTTCTGCTCCTTTTCCTTGGCAGCACTAAGTTCAGAAAGGGAGTGTGATAGTTTTTCCTGCTGCTCAGCCAGGTACTTCTGATAAAGGCTCAAAAGTTCTTGGCATTCTCTGTACTGCTGCTGCAGAGGTGAGACATTAGAAGTTAAGGGAAAAACACTCTTTAGTGAATAGTTAGAGTCAAATATACACCAACTTACTCTGTGTAAATCTGATTTAGATCCATAACAGTTCAATTTAAAAACAGATACTGTGTGTTTGAGTACTGCCTAATGATGATAAATCTGCCTAGAGATGAATGTTCAAGTACAACCTTCTTTCTATTCAGAGAGTGGAAAAAGAAGAATTGCACCAAATTCTTTTATCACTGGAAAAGGGAGGACAGCAGCAGGAGGCAGGTGATGACATTGTTTCAGTTGGAACAACCACAACCCTCTGATTTGTATTCAGCAGAGCCAGCCATTACCAACGTTTATTTATAAATAAATAAATAGCCAGCCAAGTAAGTAAATAGTCCATTTTTAAGCACAGACATGGATTCACAAGCCCACATACCCAAATCCAATCTCTCTGCTTAAGCATCAATGGCTCAAAACCCCACAGCCACAGATGCAGCACTACAGGCCTTTCAGAGACCAGTAATAATTTTTGGACAGTAATCTGGAGAAGCAGCAACTGTGGTGTTTGCAAGGATATTAGCAACAGTGTCCTGCCTTGCTTGCAGCATTGAAATTCCAACAGGAGATAAATCTGCTCTTCACCTGTCATTGTGTAATTCCCTCCCTTGCTCATGTAGCATGGTAAACCATTTATGCTCCCCTCTCTCCCCCCTCACTTTTAATTATGCATGCAGATGGGATAAGGGCTCGCTGTCCAAAGAGATTACTCTGAATAAATACTTTAATAACAAGTCACTGCAATTAAGGTAGGGAACAAAAACTTCTTCAATCTATAAAACGGTGTTGAGTTACAGATTTCCTTAACATTTTTATGATCTAATCATTGCTTCTGGGCAAATTCATGTTGCAATCATTTTTGCCAATCATGGCTGCATAAATAACTCACTGCTTTGTTATTCTCTGTTATGACCCTGAGGGGTTTTTTTGGTTGTTTTTTTTTTTTTTTTTTTTTTGGGTTGGTTGGTTGGTTTTGTGGGTTGTTTTTTTCCCTTTTCTTGTTCTTTCGCAGGAGGGGTGGCCTTGCCAGGACTTCTTTTTTGTTGTTGTTTGGTTGGTTTTCCTTCTTTTAAATAAAAAGCTACCAAGAGAAGAAGGAAAACATTTTAGTAAGGAATGGAAGGTTAATAAACCCCAATGCTGAAATCAATCACTAGAGCTTTTCTAACACCTTTGCTCAGCACCTAGAAATATGGGAGGGTACAAACAACGGTCTTAACAAGCTAATTGCTTTCCAGACCCAGCCTGCCTGAAGCCTGAGCTGTTTTACATTTCAGTTCATTTCGTCAGAGAGCACCAAAAGGCTGAAGTGATTTGTGGTGGTCTCAGGAGCCTCTGCCAGCTATGATGTATATAAAAGGAATTTTTTATTCCAGTTGTAACCATAGGCAGTAATGTTTATAGTAGGTGAACATATTAGCCTGGACGCAGGGCATGAATTTTACTCTAGAAAAAGCCAGTTCATTTATACAGCCTAAGAGTTAAATGTCAGTATTTGAAGACAAATTATAGGAAAATTCATTTAAACCCATGTTATGTGGCACAATATAAAAACAGACAGTCCTATCTTTATCAATTTTTTACAGCCCTCTTAATTCACTTTGCTTCCAGCAACCCCTTCCCCACAAAACAGATTTTACCCTCTCGTCCCTCCAGCTAGCACACTGCTGGCACAAGCAATGAGCACTCCAAACTCGGGGCACACAACTGATGGCCATGCACCTACCCTCACTCTTGCCACAGTCCTGATGGAAAGCCAGGCAAGACTGCCCTTACTCCCAGGTAAGTGCACCATTAAGAAGACGTCCAAATTGTGTTTTATGGATTGCAGAGCCCTCACTTTGCACGATGCCACCACCTCATGCATGCAGCAACTGAATTCATTTAAAATAGTTTAAAACATGACACCCAAAATTAACACTAGGAAACTATGGAGCAAATCCTGACTCTCCAGGGGCCAGTTGTGTGATCATGAGTGGGAAGGGCAACAGCTCACACAAGCCTGAATGGAAGCAGAGATGTCCCTGAAATTCTTGTAAGATTAAGTCAGCAACCGTAACAGTTAAAACTTTCTGTATTAGAAGACTAAAACCTTGTTCATTCACACAACCACTCCACATTAAGCAACGTATTGTTATAGCTACCATTGTCTAAGACTTTAAAGCCCTGCTTTGCTTACTAAGTAAGTAAACATGAAGCTTCAAATACAAAAAAAAAGTTCATTTGTTTAAGGCACATGCAGAATAGCTGAAAATATGGTAATTCTCAAAAGTGTGCTGGTACATTTACTGCAGAATATGTTCTTAAGAAAAAAAAAAGCCTTAATATTAGATCTTACTCTTCCACTCTATTGAATTTTTGCTAAAAGCAGCAAGATGATCTCTTTTTTCCTCCTGCAAATTAGCCAGGCAATACACAACACTGCACAAAAATATTTAAGTCACTCAGATGTTATAACAAGGGCACACATCTAATAAGGCAATACAGTCTCTGGACAAACACATACATAATGATAAATATTTTCATAACCTGTTTTAAAAATAAGAAGTTGTAATGTTGAAAAAAATGGATAGGACAACAAGTCCTACACATTTGCATTCCAGAGAAAAAGTAATATGCCTAAATGCACACATTAGGTATTTCTTCACGTGTTCAGGAGCACAAATATTGGATTTGCAAGATGTTAGTTACCTGAGAGAAGTGGTACTTGGCATTTCACTGAACGGTAGTTTTATGTCCAAGAAATATGCATTTGAATGTACCAGAGTAATACATCTTATGCAGTTTGTTAATAAAGTATTAAGGTTGTACGTGGGAAAAGGGAAACAAAAAAAATAAATCAAAGTCAGAAATGCAAAGATTAGGATTTCACATTTACGTGTCATACTACAAGTACTATATATTTTTATATAATAAATTAGTTAATTTCATCACTGACCGTAAGTCAAAGAATTGTGAGTTCATTTATGGCTCTTAAGAGATAATAACCTCGGTGGAGGCAGAGCTGGCTTTGAGAAGAGGTACTGCCAGCATGCAGTGGTGACACGCTGACAGAAGCCAGGCACAGGTGTCCAGGGAGTTAGGCAGGGAACAAAGAGCTTTTTCTTAGGGGCGAAGCCTCACAAGAAGGCACAGCCAACCTAGTGCTCAGCAGCTGCCAGAGATACTCTCTGACTCACTCCCTGCACCCACACCAGCTCTGCAGCACCCGGACCCCTCACACCAGTGCTCAGCAAAGGGGCCACCAGGCACAAGAGCTGGCACGAGGCGAGCAGGGGAACGGGCAGCTGGGAGCAGAGGACACCTCTTCCATCAGCAGCCACCTGTCTGGTAATGTTTATCCACCTTGCAAAGTCTCAACCCTACTCTTCCTTCTGTTCCACTCTTGAGCCTCAGGCTCTTAAGTCTGCACTGTGATACATCAACTACTCACAGCTTACTCCCTGCTGAATTACTTACAGCCTCTCACAGGCTGAAGTAGGACAAACAGCTACAGTTCCTTGCTCCCACAAACTGGGAGTGGAAGGGCCAGCCTCTAGCATGCCCACTGACCTCCTCCACTGTTCCCATTACACTGTTTCTACTGACACTTTGACTATAAGTGAAGACCAGCCTAAAATCTGAAATGTTTTGGCTTAGAGCATTCAGCACCTTCCTAAGAAGCTTCTGAATTCTACACATCAGCCTCCACATCCTTCTGTGAGTGATGTCCACACTACAGTAGTTCAAACAACCATTGGTATCTTCAGCTGCAGTCAAGATTTTCCAGTGAAGCCAAGAACAGTGTACTCAACAAGGACTATTTGCTGAAGGTCTGCTTTCCTTAAATCAATTCTTGTAAGAAGGGGAAAAAAACCAAACCAGAATGTAGAGAACCCTCTCTTTAGACAGATGATTTTTTTTTGCCTGTATCATCAAAAAGAAATGTTCAGTTTTACCTCCCTTTATTTAAAGAAAAGAAGAAAGAGAACAAAAAAAAATTAAATTTAAAGCAGCCTCCAATCACAGGATTCTGAGGCTGGAAAAGGTTTTGTAGAAGCAATTATCAAGGGAAAAAAACACAGCTAATGAGGTTTTTTTGCAATCAACCTAAGAACAAAGGCCCTTGTGTATCTGCAGAATCGTTGTGAGAACTTCTCACCTGGTGACTCTTTCCTCAATGGCTTGTCACAAGCATTTCTGGGACAAGCAGAAGCTCTATTATTCCTTCTTTTACACATGGGGAAAGGGTGTCTTTGGGCATATCTGAGCACACAGGCACAGCCCAGCAGTCCCGCTCTCCACAAACCAGCTCCAGGACAAATATCTTGGAGCTGTAGGGTTAGTTCAGGCACAACACCAACAGACCAGATTCATCTTGCACCTGATTAGCTTAGAGTACAAATTTGCTTGAGTTCACCCATGCAGACAAGCCCTAATAGACTTCCTAAGCAAGAAAGATGCTCAGTGATGATTCATTCCCATAGTCCCTGACTTTAGCTCCAGCTTGGACTGTCCTTTCACTCAGGGCTGAATAGTCTCATCCATGACCAGAAGAGAACACAAGAGCTGAATCTCCATCTTCAGCCACAAGATGCTGCAGTCCCATCAGCCCCCCATACTCAATGGAAGATTCTCCAGAGACTCAGAGCTCTTAGAGGGATATGCAAAGATGAATAAAGCAAGCAAAGGAAGGAAAAAGTCGAACACACAAGTTAGATTTAAATAAGACAGCAATAATTTACACTTTGTGGCAGAGAGACAAGAAACTTTCAGTGATATGATGTCAGCATGTGGAAGGCTTTTTGACATCTGCAATCACAACCCCAGTAGCCACAAAACACTGTTTTTTTAAAATTCCTACTTACGGACATGCATCTAGAAAACTGACTAGTTATCATCACATTGGCAGCTTCAGCAAAGACCAAACTCCTTGCACTGCCTCAGGTAGTCCCTTCAAGACAGTGTGAAGAAACTAGACAGGGAAGATGCCGAGGAAGTGTCACTGACAGTGGGTTGCTGAAGCTGAACTGAGCACTGAAAGAAAGGTCTTTGCTTTCCAAAGAAAAATCCACTCAAATAAGTTGGAAGCAGACTTGAGCTTGTTTGCCTGCCTGCCAACCAGGTGGGTATACCCCAGACCTGTCCAAGCTGCTGTGTACAGCACCTCATGCCTAATCTAACTGACCTTGCTTTGATGTATTTGTGGGGTTTTGGTTTTGTTTTTTCTTTGTCTCTTTTTGGCAACACGACCAACACTACACCACTTCCAGAATACAGCTGGACTGTGCCTGGCAACTTGAACAACGTCACAGCAAGCTCACATCTGTTTAACAGACACACCACCGCATCCACAACTTGACACCATGTACCATTACAACATTCCACTGTACAGTTACTCAGTAGCCTAAAAATGCCTTCAAAGGATGCTGCAAGAGTAAGGAAGCATTTCACCAAACTCAGGCAAAGGCGGAGACCCACGTAGCTGGGTCTCCAAATATTACTATCCCTGTACCTACAGCTAAGGATCAAGCTACATCTAAACACTCGTAGTAAAAGGGAACAGAATTTGTAGAGTCTGCAGAGCCCCAAAGGCCCATGACAGACTGGTAGCAAATTCCACTACAAGTGAGCTCAGTTTGAAGTGGACCCACATTTTTTTCCATGCATCACCCAAGCATATATTTTTCACAGTATTTTGACACATAAGGCAATAGGGTTTATTTTCTGCCTTGATATTTTGCATATCAATAGGAGAAAGATACCGTGCCTTTTGGGAAAGAAGCAATATGTGTGTCATTCTGATTTCCACCTGCAGGCTTTCTTCTTCCTAACCAAAGAAAGGATTAAAATAATGCAGCTTCAACTACTTACATATGAAAAGTCATATGAATAAAAATAAACTGCTGGTATTAATGAATTAACATCTAAAAGGAACACTTTAAAATATAAACCAAGATATTCTAAGCTCTTTCCTTTAGCATTTAACAATTACATACTTCATTGGAAACTGACCCACATTTAATTTTAAAATACAACTTCTGCTTAATACATAAAGTCCTGCACTTTGATAATCTCATCTCATCTGAGAACAACAACAACAGGGCTGCATTTTGGAAATCAGACTATCCAGGCATGGATCAAAGTCAACCCTGACATGTTTCTTCTACCTTTAAAATTAAGAGAAATAAAATAAGTGGTTTGACTCTATGTGAATCATTGTTCTGTGAAAGGGTAGAGACTAGTAACTTCTATGAAGGTTTATTATCTAAACTCTGAAGTTGCTGCAAAGACTGAAGGTAATAAAATGTTTTATGAACAACTTCACTTTGCTCGTTCTTATATAACTGAGTTTATGTGGACTCCCTGGCACAGTGATGCTACGAACCTGTAGGGAACTTTCTGCACATGCACTTTTTGATGCATTAAAGAAGTCATCTGATGAGGGTCTGAACCTTATGAGCCTTCAATTCAAAACACAATTTCCTTCTGATCCAAATGCCTTAGGAAGCACATTTCTGAAAACACTATAAAGAAGCAAGTCACATACAATAAGACAGAGTGATCTCCAACCTGAAGCCCAACAGTTACATTTTAATTTACACTTGAATATTTTAATGTTGTTATCCAGTCAGTAAATTAACTCAAGATGCAAGAATAAAAAGGGAAGATGCATAGGGAAAAAGGTCACAAGGTCCACAAAAGTTAAGAACTTCACTTCTGTTTGAAGCATCAGCATTATGTTGTTGAATGCCACAGCTCTCATATAAAAGAATTGCTTAATACATTCCCATTCTGTTTGAAGGGAAATTAAATTTACATTCTTTGGGAATATGGTATTGTAATTAGTTCATGACTTGATTACACTTTGAAGTGAGACGAGGCTGCATATGGTGCATACAAATTAGTTAAGTTATGGTTACCTACCTAAAGAAAAGCTAACAAGTTGAGAAAGTTAGGGACAAAGCCAGGGCAGTCCTTTGGAGCTTTCAGGAAGCACATGTAAAACATCAAATTCAAATCTAGTCTCCAGACTCACTGATGTCAGGTGTGAACAGAAATAAAAAACATAGTTTCCTAAACAGCTGAATGAGTTGTTTTCAAAAAAATCATCTTTCCATCTTTACCCATATCACCTGTAGGGCAACTGTTAAAACTGACCCTGAAAAAAAAGTAATGAAAGATGTAAGAGTTCCTACCCTGGTTAAATTCACCCATATGATTTATTCCTAGTACTTGTAATTTTTTAATTTCTTTTATAGACAGCCTGAGTTTTAGATTATTTACCAAGATGCTCTGTTCCACCTAGATGATGAAATTCCCAAGTTCACTTTAAACATTCTGAAAAATATTGAGATGCAGAGTACAAATATAGTGCATCTAAAATTGGCCAAAGATAGCCAGTATGATTTGATGAGAGCAAGGAAAGCACTTAAACCTGAAACTAATTCCCAACATAGCACATGAACTCAAGGGAAGTCTCTATCATACTTTCAAAATGCAAAAGCAGGTTAGGGTACAGGATTTGATCTGATGTATTGAAAATCCTTTCCACAGGATATGCCAATCAAACTGGACAGCTTATCTGCCATGTTCTCTGGTTCAAAGGTGGGTAAGGACAAAAATATCACACGCCATCATATGCCAGCAGATGTGCCTGGATCAATAAATGCAAATACCATCTCAGAGCTTGCATTTTCTATTCCAAGTGGAAAGCACATCTCCAGCCTTATCTTCATTAATACAAACAAAAGGATACTTACCCACAAAGAAAAAAAAAAATAAAACAAAGGTTTATTTTGCAAGCTGGCTGCGCTAAAAACTTTCTTTTACTGAAAAGGAAGAAAGAATGTAACACAGGAAAGACAACTTATGCCATTACAAATACTGGCAAAAACATGCATTTTCATGATAATGAACATAAGGAATCTGATGACAGAAAAGCTAAGAGCCTGAACACACAAAATACAGACCCCACAGATCATTGTAACAAGACACTGATCCTGGCGTGAGCCATAAAAATTTTCACTTTTGGCTTAAGAACCATGATGGAAGAAGACTTTCCTCACTGGCAAGAAAGAGTTTGTTCAGAACATACTTGCTCCTTTCAGGGGAGCTCTGCCAACAACTACAGCGACTTTCAGGATCTAAAGACTTCCTTGGCATTTGCTTAGACGGCACAGCTACCCAGCCTCTTCCACTGGAAACTGTTAAGGAACTTGTTACTTATGTATTTGTCTACTCGCCAGTAAACGTAGGATGCTTTTTTTATGGAAGAAAGGATCCTGGAGATTCAGCCATACACAACTTCTGTGCAAAACAGTCCCAGCACCTGAGATCAACTCCACACATTTCATGGTGCACAAGAGAAAATAATCTCAACCTGCGCTGCATGAGAACACGGAGCCAAAGGGAAGGTATTGCACCCATCACCACCCCAGTACAAAAAAAACCAAAAAAACCCCCAAAACAGCACTCTTTTTTTCCTTTTACATATTTGGAGTGCAAAAATTAAACAAATAAAAGGAACACTGCATAATTTAGCTTTCATTTTCTATCAAATTGCCCATAATTGTAACCATAAAGCGATAATACTGTGCCATATGTGCATCTGCAGAGCCGGCGGCGGCGCTGACCGGCCCCGGCGGCAGCAAACGCGGGGCTGTGCCGCCACCAAGTGCCCGCTCTGCCACATCCCAGATGGATTTTGTCACGGGGAAAAGGCACCCAGAGCATCGCTTCACAACGCCAAAAACCCGCCCTGCAAGTCCCACTGCTGCTGTCCTTCCTCAAATCACACCCCGCTCCATCCACGAAAGGATTTATGCTGAGAGTCACCTGTCACTGGAAATGCTTGTTTTAGTTGTAGGCCTTTGGGAGAATTAAAAAAAAAAAAAGAAAGAATCTTTTCAGCTAGCCACCTTTACCATTTACACAAAGTCATTTGTCATCTCAGCACTACTCGATATTAAAACAGACGTGTTCTTTAATTTGACAATGGAGCTCCTGGCAGAAGCACGAGGAGAGATAAGGTGGGAACTGAGGTATCTGAGAAAGGATGCTCAGCCTCTTATGTTTAGACACAATAAGAGGAGTTATTTAACAGAATAAATGCGAGCTTGGAGTCAAAAGCGTGGAGGAAAGGGGATGAAGTGGCAAAAAAGAAACAGAATGTAAAAGCTGCTGAGAGCAGAGCTACAGCATCTCCATCTCAATTAAAGAACATGCATAGTAAATCAAAAAGGTGTCTGCTTTGCAGGGAATGAGAATGTAAGATCACAAAACATCAACTTGTTTTATAACTAAGCTAATCAGGTTTGGTCTTGGTTACTATCGGAATGGGGATCACCTGAGAATACACAGTGGTGTCTGTCTTGCTGCTTCCTTGCAGGAATCAATCAATCATCACTCTTAATTTTATATGTTTGATGTCTCTCACCGAACTTCTTACCAACCACTCTCAAAAAGGAATAACACTGACAAGGAAAAGCAGTCTCTGCTTCAGTCAAGCTCTCACCACTCTCCGAAAGTCCTCACCTGGGTCCTTACTGGAAAGGAAACCTGCCTGCTAAGGGAAAATTTTGTCTGCTGCTTTCTAATGTGCATGCCTCTCTCTATCTAACACAGTCAGAATCAGGCTTGGGTATTAAACTTATTATTTCCTCCTTCTAAACTAGAACATCATCAGACAGAAGTATGCAGATTTTAATCTGACTACTGGCAAAGGGTGAAAGAGGCAAGATGAAAATCTGTAAACTTTGCTGGACAAAAATAGGAAAAAAAAAAAATAAATACCAGAGAGCCAAAAAATCTTTGCCTTCTTATGGAACTGCCTTCAGTGTTATAGCTAGAACAGCACAGAATGTAAAAATCACAGATTGTTCTAGATAATTTTATTTTTTCCTTTAAAACTATTGCTATTTTGACAGTCTTTCTAACCTCGTTAGAACACAATCTGTTTGCACAATGTAGATGAGAGAAATGCAGTGCTCCTTTTTCTATGAGGCAGTTGAGGTCAAATCAGACTCCATACCAGCACATCCATACTAATTTTAAAAGAGGTGTCCCCAAACCCAAAAAAAAGGAAAGCATTCCATGATGGAGTGCTGAAAAGATCTTCTCTTCCATCACATGCTGTAGACATGCCTAATTAAGTATTTCAAAACGACATCAAAGGCCTCAAAGTTGGTTCTTTCTTGTGAAATCCGGCCTTAAACATGCCAAACTGAGAAGCACTGGTTTCACTGAACTGAAGCCAGTGAAGAAAAGATTTAATAACAGCCTCATTATAAGGTTCATTGTTGTAGGACTATTTAATATACAAGATTAACACATCTTATCTCCCACTTTCACTGAAACCTATTATACCCCTCATTAATACATGCACATTTCTACATCATTTACAGCACTCAGGTCTCAAATAGTATTGCCTGAAACAGGGTGTGTTCTGCTGCTCTTCCTGGTGGTTCCTTCTTTTTGCAATAAGCAATAACCAAAAATGAGTCCACAGCTCAAAATTAAGGCCAAGGGTGGGTAAACAGGGCAGCTTAAAGCTGACAGAAATTTAAAATAAAACCCAATAATTTGTTCTGCCAATACGCTGGATTTCATTTCTTGACTTCAGTTCCCTCACATCCAGACCATTCACACATTGTAAAGGAAATTCTACCTTCTCAACCTAATAAATAATGATATCCTTTCCTCCTAACAATTAGAGGCGTGGAAGTAGGTGAAGTGACCCATAAATTAAGAGACATTTTAAAAATCTTCAGATCCAGATCACTGGAGAAGAAAAAGAAGCAGTATGGTATGAACACTACCACATTTTCCCAGACTGCATACACTTGTGTCCATAGGTACACCAGGACAAAGCAGAACAACGTGCCTTAGTGTTATATGAAGGGGAAGAAAAAATATGTATTTTTATGTTCTCTGTAGACAAAAGAGTCCAGGTTGGGCATTATTCTTGCACGAACAGAAGAACTGTTATAAGCATGCAGGGACAGAGAACATGCATTTATCCAGCAATTGAACAGATTCAGGTGTTTACAAGCTCTTCTGTGTTCCCCTACGCTGAGGAACTGCTCTCCACTGGAGGCTGCAAATGTTTAAAGTTTATACAGGCACACCTAAAACAAAATTCTTAAAAAGAACAACAAAAAAAATCCACTCAGTGTTATCATACACAGAGAACTATCCTGACTGCAGTTTTTAATTACAGGTTTCTGGACATTGTGAGACTTTTGGGGGAAGTACTACTATTTGCTTATCCCGCCCTTAAACTTCGCCACAAGCTTGTGGCCACTGCCAGTATTCTAACACTGCACTTTGACACAGTACAGATGTTTTATGTTCTCATCATAACACAATTAAAGTCAAATATATTAAAAAATGCTAAGTATAATGAAGATACCTCTTCCCCAACCATTTGAAGAGAATTTCTAACCCTTGTACCTTGTTAGAAAGCAGTTTTACAAAATTTCCTTTCCCTCACACTTTACTTTCTAAAGCTACCCTATGGTAACAAAAAGGTTTTCAAATCAAATGGTTAATATTTATTGAAGAGAAAGAAAATTAATCACCTGGAGTGATTCTACTGGAAAGCACTGATAGCAAATACTTAAATTCCAGAAGCCAAATGTACAGCTCCTCAGATTTTTTCTACTGTTCTTGGAAATAAAGATGTTACTCTGGCTGATTAATTTGGTATCAGAAAATGTGTCTTGCCAGGACAGGCCAAAGTGACACTGATGCACTCACATTTAATTTTGTCTTTTTGGAATTTTACATGCCTTCAGGTAAAAACAAACATGTGGCTCTGGAAATTGCTACTTCCTGCAAGAAAAAACACTTACCCCTACATCTTCACATTTATAACCACTAAAGAATAAGTGGCATTCTGGAGGTCTTCTTAGCTTCTTACATGGAGCACACCCAGATATCCAGCTGGATGTGTAGGAACCAAGGAAGTCTAATATACTGGTGGGGAAGAGAGAGAACCTCTTCTCCATAGTCATGAATGTTTTTCCCCCCCATTATATTTCTCCATTCATCTCTGGGAAACATTCCTTAGTGTTAGCCTTGAGGATATCAGTGCTGGAGGGCTGTTACTCCTGAAGACAGGAATTCCTAAATCTAAACTGAAAACTGCTCATCAGAAGGAAAAACAGCTGAAAAGAGTTTGCATAAAGACAGTTACTGGCAGCAAGAAAACGATATTTTCAGATATCCTCCTCTCACAGAATTAATATTTGAGTAAGCAAACAGTTCTTTGGCAAATTCTTTACTTATTGCAATGCAGTCAGAATCACAGTGAGATGACTCCACACATACAGTCACTGCCAATAACGCAGGGATCACCATGGGCACTTAGAAGAGCTTAGTCAACTCAGGAACTGAACAGGCCTTCTTGTAAAATACTTTCCTGTGGCTATAATAAATTTCTGAGTCACCAAACCAAAGACAATACAAAGAAATGGGGGGAAATATAGAACATTAGATTTTAGACACTAGGGACCTAGAAAAATCAGATAAATTAGGGGTATTTTCCAGATAAACAAGTGGTCAAGGTAACCTGCACACCAAACCATATGGAAATGCCTCCATCCTGCCAACAAGTAGGAAAGAAAAATTAGTGTATGCGAACACCTTGCAAGGACTCTAGACTGAAAGTGACCAGCTTTCAGGAAAAGGACCATAATAAAAACAAACAAACAAATAAATAGACAATTAACTAATCTAGAAAGCTACTTTCCTCATGGAAGTACAAAACAGAAGGCAAGAAACTTCAGTGAACCAGAATACAAGATCCTACAAGTCCTAAGTGATACTTTTACCAAGTCTAAGGCACAAAAGCACGGAACATTCAGACAGATATTGTCATTGAAAAACACCAGGCAGACTATGGAGGAGTGACAGTCCACAAAGAATTTCTTTCTGAAGTGCAGGATTAATTTAGAAGCCAAAGCTGCAGCAGAACTGCTCAGTATCTCTTCTTAATTTCAACAGATCAAGCAAACACCCATACCTTTTCCATCTCACATGGAAACTTACTCCTGTGCCAATAGCCAAAGAGCTTCATCATTGCAGTATCTCAACAGTTTACAGGTATCCACAGACCTACTGTCATCATCCCTGTATGTTCACTCTACAAGAAAGGTCATATTTGATATAAGGGAAGGTGAGCTACAGACAAGGTATATGATTTACAGGACTTCAAAGACATCTGTGCAGCAGAAATAAGGAAACCCATGTGTATGAGACCTTAGAGTGCTTCCACAACAGCCTGCAATGCCGTTATGTCAGGACCATTTTCCAAAATGTTGTACTCTGTGTATTGGTGATGTAGCTTTGTGGTCTGCCTCCCTTAACAGTCTGATCTTCAGCTAAACCAGAAAGAAAAGGAACCTGCACTTTCCTCTTTGACAGTTCTCATGAGTAAGACATTTCATATATTCTTGCCTTCCCCTTCCAAGGATTAAGGTGAGAGAGAACTGAAGCAAGATAGGGACAAAAATTAAAGCAGCAACTGTACCATAACACATCTGCCTCTGAAGTGAGAAGGAACAGACAGCACCAAAACATCTTCAGATCTGACAGGTTGCTCTGCTACCAATCTGCGCTAGCAGGTGAGACATGTCATTCCATGACAAGTATCAGAAATAAAGGAGCTTAATGCAACTTCAAGTGTTTTAAATGATTTCTCTCTACTGTGCAACAGGAGACGACAAGCAGTTCCAACAAAACATGGGGAGATTTTTCTCCCCTGAGCTGCAAAGCTTTAAAATTAGCACTTTGTGTGTGTGCTTGTTCTTTTAATGTCTGCATTTATTAAGGAGCAAAACAACCATGCATCTGAAATGCCAGAGAAATATGGATCCATAAATAATGCCACATTCCTATTCACACCTAATCTAAATATTTATGTAGTAATTTACCAGCAAAAGATGCAAACTATTCCTTAAATGCTACATTGTACTAAAGGTTAACCACATGACATGTTTTATTATAAGGCTCTGAATTATGTTTAGGACAAGTTTTTATTTTCTGTGCAAGTTCTGGTGTTGAAATGGACACACAGAGGCAAGGAGCTGTAGTCACCTCTCAAAGATGAATGCTGAAGTTCAGACTTTCTCAATATTTTTTCAGTCTACATAGCCATAGGCCATGCAACTCAGCAGCATACTGATTGAGAGAGGAAGAGTCACCTTTTTCACAACTAGAAGAGCTAGAAATAGATCTATTAGCGAAGCTTGATGCTTATAGCAGGTCTGATGAGGCCAAGTTCCACTTAGAAAAGCAGCCTCTGCTGAAATCAGCACGAAATCAAAGGGGCTGTGTACACACCCCTGAGGGAAATGATAAATGTAATAGCAGAACTGCCCCTGGTATCACTGTGTGCCCCAGGATTTTACAAGTGCTGGATGCAGTCTCATCTAGTCAGTGATGTAATGCTCCTCTGCCAAGTACCTTACACAGAAGTTCATGATACACTCCTCACTCAGTCCTACAAAATCCAGCTTCGCTTACACTTCATATCCTGCTACAGTCACGATCACATATTTATGGTCTTAACTGTTCCTTTTGGTTCCTCCTTGAGCTCTCACCTTCATGCCTTCTGTTCCTAAGACCTTTAATATCAGATACAGTTTCCAACTTATCTTCTATTTTCTCTTACACAAGGCTTTCTTTAGAAATATTACTTTGCTTACTTCGTTTCCAATTCTCTTGATCTCTACGTGATCTTCCACACAGAACACTTTCTTCATGTCCTCGCTTTCCTCAGATGCAAGACCTTTGAAGCTCACTAACAGACTCAACCATGCAGGAAGTGATACAAAGATTTTCTTGTGTTTTGCTTTTTCCCTAACAGAGTCACTTCCATTTACACTACATTGAGAGAGATCCACTCTTGTGTGACGGTTTTGAGTCTATCAGTCTGTCACAGTTTCCAAGTTTGTAAAATGGAGAGGTAAAAAAACCCCATACACTAAGGTTTAAGTGGTGTTCTAGGAGTTAAATATTTTCCAGCTCATAGTACAACAAGAAATTGAACACTATAGCCACAATATGCCCCTTCCTACTCTTGTGAGAAGAGAAATTCCCCAGCTCTAAGCACAAGATACTCACAGATAAACATCATGACCCTTTTTAAATGCCCGACTTCTTCACATTTCCTTTGTGACTGCTAAAGCACGTACCTCTAACTCAACAGCAGGAAAGGCTCACTTTTTCCAGATACAGCTAATCAGACAGAGGAGATCTATTAATGTTCCCTGCTTCAGCGAGACATGAAGCGCAAACTTATTGATGGGAGCTGCATTTTTGGTTCTCATTTGTTCTGCTTGAATAAGCTAACCAACCTGAGACAACATTTTCGGACACTGGTATTTTGAACACCCTAGGTCTCTGGGACTATCCTTTTTCTCCACCTCACAGTATCTAGATCGAAGAAACCTTGGCAAAAAAATGTAAGAAGTTGGAAGCATAAATGTTCATTCTTAAGATGCGGTAAAATCTTTCATTTCAGTGATATACAGAAGTACTTGGAATGTATTACAGCTGATCAATGCAGAAATGAAGTATAGAATACTACTGAAAATAGACCTTATTTGTATGCACGCCACACAAATATGTTAAAATATGTAGTTAAATATGCTGTTGGAGTTAAGTAGCTTTCATAGAAGAGAATCATTGCAATTATCAGTGGTAATAGCAAATCCTCTCTGATACAGATGTTTACTTCCTGTTCCAAGAACTAAAGCAGGAAACAGCCCTGTTAAAAATATTTGTCTAGTTCCAGCCATAGCGTTCCTATTTGTTACTCCTAAGTGTACAACCTGTAACAAAAATAGGTGTTTTTCTTCCTCCCCCTCCAGCATAACCTAATGTATTTAAAACCTTTCATCAACAACCAAATGCCTGCTACCGTATTTTGGTGCAAGCTGTCTCTAACTACAGTCCTATCTCTTCAGTTAACAACTGGAACACAGAATTAGTCATCTCTAGCAAACAGATAGCATTAGCTTCTCATCAGAAAAAGCTCAATTAAAGCCCATTTGAGAGAAGCTGAGCCACTATTTCAGTGCGTTTTTTCCCTTCCCTGCCTCTTGATAGCTATGCTGAACCTAAATATCATTAACTGCTGTGAACAACAATACGCAAAGCCTGTGGACATACCTGACTATAGCAAGTGCATCTATCAGTTCTGGTGCATGGAGGGAAAAGAAACAAAACAAAACAAAAAAAGTCATCAACATACAAACACAGTTTCTTCCCAATGCCCATATGTTTACTTCTTACCAATTTCTTTTGGAAAATGGTAAAGGTGGAACGGTATATTCAATTTCTTATATTTCACTGTGCATATTCTGTTTCTTAGAACATGGCAAATACTGTCTCTACACAATATCCCTAGTACTTATAATGCAAAACACTTTATGACACTTCTAGCTCTAGGAGAAGAGAAAATGAAGCATGAAATAAGAAATATACTAGCAGAACAATATTCATTGACACTGGTGAGTCTGTATACTGCTGCACTGGGAAAGTGTTAGTATTTGGGGTTTTAGGCTTTTTTTAATATGTTTGCCCAGCTTGTCTGATGTCAATGGTATGTCTGTCCCTGCAGCTTTTCTCATGTAACATGCAACTCAGACACCAAATTCATCCAATTACATTCAAATCAAACAGATTTGTATGTTCTTTTACGCAACACTTTTTAAGCTAAATTATGTAATTATCCTCACAGTTCTCCATTAAACCCCCATCCTTGAAAAAAGACAATCACATTTGTTGAAGTGCCTGAGCCCAAACACAGAACCAGAAATCTTTTCTCTTCTAGCAGGAGTCTAGAACTAGTAATAAGATTTTCTTTCCTAGGAAGAGTCAAGATAGCAGATTCACAAAAAATAGAGCTATAAATATGGAACTAAACCCGTAGAAGAATATCCTGACTGACCAGAAATTGACCCTAGTCAAAAAAACCTTTTGTAAATTATTCTTTCTTTCCTGTAGCCTGTATTGAAAGAAAATGACACCCAAAAACCCCCCCAAAACCAAACAAAAACTAAAAAACACACATTGTTCAAGTCTATTATAACGCAGCAATATGCAATTTAGCCTGTGCTAAGTCAGTCAGCCTTACTCTGATATTAGAGAATATGCCCTCACACTGTTTTTGACGCAGCAAAGCTAAAAACCCTACAGAAACATATAGAGGCAGTGACAGAACTCCAAGGACACTCACACCTAATAGGTAAGAGTTGAGCAAACTACAGTTAAAAGAAAATGCACTGCAGAAACAGAATAAATGCTTTTCAGGGCAAACTTCAGAACCTCAGTCCCAAAAGAGGACTGATCAGACTCAGCACATCCCAGTCTGGCATGTGGCACAAAAGGTACAGATTTATGTACATCTGAGTAATCAAACCTAAAATGGATCGTATATGGCCACCTAGTGTCTCATGCCAGAAATTCAGAGTAGTCTGACAACCATATCTAGCCTTTCTTCTGGACTATAACCTGTACGACCCCCTCCAGTTTCCATTTGTACTGCTGCCACCTTCCTCAACGCTCAGGGAAGAGATCCTTCCTATTTTATTTTTCATGGGAAAAACCTTCCATATATTGTAGGAAGGTGCAAGAGAAATCAGCACATCATTGGGTGAACTAGTTAGAAATTTGGTTAAAGCTGTTACAACTCACTGACAAAGGCTTAAATCTTTTATTACTGATTTGCCTGAATTATACATCAGACTTGCACTAATGTAATAAGTGACTCAGAATACACAGCCCTGATTTACCAAGGATTCTCTCATCAGGAATTATTTAAAGTAAAGCAGGCATAAACTAAGTGACAAAAAAAGCAAAGATAAATGTTACAGCACTCGTTACCACTCAGCCCAATGCAATGCTGACAGTGTCAAGGCTACAGCATTGGGAATTTACACTGTGAACACACAACAGCCATGTAAAAACCACTTTGTTTATTGCCGTTTTTTTGTTTTCTTTCAGTGTCTTGGAGAAGGACCATTCCCACCTTCAGTTTTATCCCTCTTCAAATCTACATGGGCTCTTTCTGAAGGGAGAAATTGGTATTTTGTGGCTTCTAAACCATTTTCCAAGCCTATCACTTTGGTCCTGATATATTTGCAAAGAACAAAAGGAACTACCCCAACTAGCCTATACACGCAAAAGAATCCACCCATAGTTGTAACTCTGCAACATAGGACATCAAAAGAATTTTCTCATACTTTTCTGCCAACTTAGTTGCAGACCACCACAAATGGACAATAGTTTTTTATTCAGCTTCCTTAACGCAGGAGGGATGGGATACTGTCAGGGGAGGCAGAAAAAACAAAGGATGAATTTTAACATCCAGAGTAGAACATCCAGTGTGTAGGTAGTGCTTCTTTATTTCTGTCCCCAAAAAAACAAATGGGGTCTTACATACAAGAGGCAGCACTGGAGGAAAAAAAAACAAAGCAAACAAACAAACAAACAAACAAAAAAAAAAACCCAAACAAAAAAGGTGCTTAACACATTCTTTTGCATTAAGGACATTAAGAATAGTATGCATTTGGTACAAGTGTCTTACATTTGCTGCTACATAAATGAAGTCATTGAGTAACCACTCTAAAATAATCTCATGCCACAAACACCACACACCACTCATCACAGCTGAGCTGCTGACATTTGCTGCAGGGCTGGTATTGCTGCACTGAACTTAGGCACATAATCCACCTCTTCTAATTTAACTAGAATCTATTCTAGTCTGTAGAAGAACTGCAATCTTAACTGCACAATATGTATATTTTTCCCTTGATTGCGTCTACTTGTTCTTTCAAGGGCATTCCCATTAGGAACAAACACTTCTCCATCCTCTCTCCCCCTTAAAGCAGAGTGAAAATAATCCTATCAAGGGAAACTTATTACTGTTTCCAAATTGCGCCTGGCTCTCAGCAGGCACACTCTCCAGGCAACAGTTTTGCCGCTACATTATAACTAATTCTTTTTTTTTTTTCCAGATGACATTTTGTATTGTAAGTAGGTAGAGGAAGGAGAGATATACGCGGTTCGGGATAAGAAAACACCTCCCTGAGTCAGGTGAAAAAGCAGTGTGTCTGCCTCCTCACTCTGCACCCTCCTGCAAAGAAATTTTGTTTTCGCTCCACAGAAAGGTTTCCCAGCACGTCTCACCGCGACCACGCACGGCCCCTTCCACAAATCCAGGTTGCAGGAGACGGACGAACCCGGTGGAGTGTCCGTGCGTGGCGCTGCTGGTTGCCGGGCAGAGCGGGGAATGGCAGAAGGGGCAGGAGGAGAACAAAAGAGCCCCGAGGCGCGGCGCGGTCCCTGCGCGCCCGGACACCGCACTCGCTGTCCGACGCTGCCACCCGGTGGCCGCGCCCGGAATGTCACCCACACAGCCTGCCCTTACACACCCTGGGGAGCGGGGAACACAAACAAACAAACAAACAAAAACCCCACCACGCAAACCTTGCCGGCTCCTTGTCGGCTTCTCTTTATGGCTTTCCAAAATCCTTACGAGTAGGATGTTTTCTACAAACTCTTTCTACTAAGCAAGAAGAGAGGAAACAAAAAGAAAACAAAACCACACATAAACCCAAGCCTAGATGTATTCAACAGAATTAAACATTGTGCACTTGATTTTTAGGGAGTAGATAAGGAGCAATTTTAAAATCAATTCAAGCTAAATCCACCTAGGCTGCTTCAAGATCAATTAATAAAAATGGCTCAAAGTCACAGTCAATTCTGCTAGAAAAAGGAAAAATTATTCAAATACATACAAGGAATTTATGTATAATTTCTAGCAATTTAAAGAGAACACAGACAAGCACACAAGTCTTAACAATAGAGCCACATGGAATTTAGCAAGATGAGACATTTGAATCAACAGAAAAAGCTTATCTTCATAAATTCTTCTGAGTGAAATAATCAGGGGAAATAGATACTTCTTTGGGGACAGGACAGAGAGAACCCAAGAAGAACTGTACAGGAAGAACAGGGAGCTGTGTACGTCAGAACAACACTTCAAAACCAGACTGAAGAGAAGGCAGGAGCCAGATTCCAGCATTTAATCTGTAAACGTAAGAACAGCAACTCTCAACCTACCTGCAAGAAAGGTTATATGTTGCCATTCTATCTCCCAGGAGCCCCTATAGCCCAGCTACTCCTTGGAAATCTTAGGGCAGGTTCAGAGATATTTAGCCACATCACACTCAACTGGACATTACACTGTTTTGCATTTCACCAGCCTCCCAAAGGCATTTAACCAGCCAGCATCAATGCCCTTTCCCACCAAATGCTCTTGTGGTCCTAACCTGAATCATGTACTTGCTCCTCACCACATCCTACAGGCACCAGTAGGATCCCCAACCCCATACAAAGGCGTTTCTGAAAAGCTGGATCATTCCTCTTCATTCCACAATCCAGGCATGCAGCTTTCCCAGACTGACAGCATCCATACCCTTACTGGTCATGGAAATGAGAAACACAAGCCTACAAAACGCAGAGCATGTGAACATTTTAGGAAAATGTACTGCAGGCTTGGTATGAAACAAGGACTTTTTTTAAAGACTGCAAGGCAGCACCCCAGGGTTATTCTCTAAACGATGCATAACTCCAACTTCCCACTTCTTGCACAGCACCTTTTCATGTGAAGTACAACATACATATATGTATGCAGTATACAACACAGTTATATGTATATAGATCTAAGTTGCTTAAAAGTCCTTTTGGCCAACAGAGAATAACACTTCACAACAAGAGTCCAAAGAAGTGGTAAGAACCATACCATAGCTGAAGTATCAAATTAAAAAAATTACTGATGCAGTCAGTTCTATGGGCACAAAGATTGCCAGGAATGACAAAGCTTTGAAGCCACAAAATCCTCTTCGCAGCTCAGCTCCAAGCAACTATCCTTTTTTTAAGTTTCATCTATTCTCTACTGCAATTTTAAGTGAAAGAGCCTGGTAAGCCTAAAGCAGTTTGAATAAAATAAATAAAATAAAATAAAAAAAACTTAAAAAAAATTGAGATTCTGTGATTTGTTTCCAGCTTCAAAAAACATAAATAAAATGACTTGTGTCAGACTTATTTTTTAACTGTATGGGGACAGACTTTGTCAAACACATGCAGATTTTTCTAAGCAATTTAAATACTGCAGCTATGAAAGGGCACAATGGTGCAGTAACAAGCCTTTCTAATTCAGATTTCTATCTCTTATAACTTCCAAGTATCATTGAGCTGATTTAGATATTTCTTCTAATTCTTCAACAATAGGCTGACCTTGACCACTAAAACCTTTCCTTTGGTTAATTGAAACAAGAGCACTTTTTCCTTATAAACTTGCTGCATCCTTAAATACAGCACACAACCCCTGTATCCCCATTCTGGTGCGTTTTTGTTTCCAAAAGTGTCACAAGTCAGGAGGACAATCAAAATCAAATCACTTCTCCCTCAGCAGGTCTCCGTAACACATTCAGCTTGCTGTGTTTTCCATTGTTTTAAATCTGTAATGTCCTCTTCAATTTGTAAATTTTTAATTGGAACCACAAGACATGCAATTGTTCTCTCATTTCTGTAACTCTTGGGGACCTCGTACCACTATGGTCTTGTTATTGAGCATTTTACTCCATAGGGTTTGGCTGTTTCATGCAATTGTTTTCACCATCTTTTTTTTTTTGTTTTGTTTTGGTCACAATCACTAAACTCAGATTTCTACCACCCCATTCATGCTTTTAGTAAAAAGTCAGACTCAAATAAACTTTAATCACTGTTCACTGGCTGTATCACTCTGCCCAAGTACCTACTGCCTTAGAAATTCAGACACAGAATGGAAAGATTGTACTTGGTCCAAATAACTTACACTTGAATATAATCTTTGCAGTAAACTCTCCACCTTATCTCTTTCCTTATCATGAACATAAAACAACTGCTGAAGTTTGTATCTTCTCTGAATGAGATTCCCCAAACCTATCCTTAATTCAGTCATCTATATTTTAGTTTGAGCTAATGCTCAATCTTGATCGTGTCTGTGTCTCAGCTGTCATTTCTTGGCTTCTCCACCTCTTTCCTATCACTTCAGTGCTTTACTTCTCTACCTTGCAACCCACAACGTTTTCAGCCTTTACTCCCCTTGCTCTTTGGACTTCAAACAGAACCTTTGCTTTCGAAGATTTTTTGCACTGGCATTAACATCAGCTTATCCTCCCCATCAATGCTCACCCTATAAGCTCATCTATTAAGTTGCCATTTTTAATTATCTTGATTTGTAAGATCTTTGGATGGCAAATGTACTTGTAAAACACTTTAAATACACATGGACTAACACAAAAGCATAAATACAGTTCCAAGCACGTCACATTTGAACCAAACAATAAAAGGCTGCAGAAGTAAAACACCAGCACTTTGGATTAAGTTTCAGATGGAACAAGGCAGGAGATCAGAGGTCTCAAGTGTACCATGCTCCGTATAGCTCACATGGCTACAATAAGCAGCAAGCAGTGCTCTAGCAAAATATTCCAATCGGCTTTCAAAATAAATCTCAAGTAGGGGGTGTAATAATCAAGTTGGTAAACTCAATTTGAACATGAAATGTATTGATTTCTTCTGTGGCTAATCACCATCATGATTCTAAATTATAAAGATCAGAAATTCTCTTCTCCCTGAATGCATACAGTAAATTGCAAACCAACAACAACCCACAGAGCTGTAATTGCTATCCTGACAGGATAAAAACGCCTACTCGTCATATTATTTTTGTGAGTCCATCTCCTCTCAACCCTTTTCCTCTGCCTTTTATTTTATTTGTTTGTTCACCACAAATGTGAACTTTGAGGATATAAAAGTGAAGAGCCTTTTCCAGATGTTTCCACAGAGCACAGAGCGGACAACCTCTCCTCCACAAACATGGTACTTCCTTGGATGCCCCAAAAATCTGCTCTTTCCTGCAGTAACACATTGCACATTTTCAGGTCAGTTGTAGAATCATAGAATTCTATAGGTTTGGGCTAGAAGGGGACCCGAAGTTTGGGTTAAAAGGGGACTCTAGCTCCAAACCCCTGCCATGGGCAGGGATACCCTTAACTAGACCATGTTGCTCAGAGCCCTATCCAACCTGGCCTTGGAACACTTCCAGGGATGGGGCATCCACAGCTTCTCTGTTAGCAACCTGTGCCAGGGCCTCAAAGCCTTCACAGTGAAGAATTTTCTTTCGTATTTTATCTACACCTACTCTCAATTTGAACTCATTGCCCCTTGTCCTGTCACTACATGC
>JAWWTY010000088.1:65565741-65583548 GCA_035222235.1 Margarornis squamiger | reverse complement strand
CTGTAGGGGCATATGGAGACCCCTGAAGCCTCCAACCCATTTCCTGATAGATCTGGAAGAATGGACTGTGCATGATAATTGAATTACATAGAAACTAAGAAACCTCCAGGGCAGGGAAAACTCACCTATAAAAAGGTGCTCACCTTTAAGCCTGAGCATGTGCGTGCGCCAGGACACCTCATCAGGTGGATCAGCACTAGAGACAGGACTGGTAACCTCTCTTTCTCTCTCCCTCTCTTCATCTCTTCCTTTCTTTCTTCCCTTCCATCCTACCCCTTTATCCAAAACCCACTGCCATGTGCTTATAGGAGGTCGGACACTAACATACCGATTTCCATGCTGAGTGTGTAATTTACTGATAGAACTTTGTCACTGTTTGTGGACCCTCTGACTTTCGCCAGTCCTTTTGACCATGAGCATCTACAAATCTTGGGTGCTCCCTTTCCCTTAAGGGTGGGATGCCACAAACACCAGAGACAGGAAATGAAATTCAAACTCAGACTAAGATCTATCATAAACATCATTAACCAGTTTGGGGTATTTTGTCACATTTCATTCCCAAGATTTCACCTTCAGTATGTTTCATAACCCTGAAAGGCTTAGAATTTACAAGTCTGAAATGCTTAACACTTTTGCTACCAAGAATACATACCTACTATACAACTTGGACTACCTTTCCCCACTTGTATTAGTCTGTGTGTTTGCCAAATTTAACAGTACCATGTTATTATCTACTTCTAATCTCTTGGTTCTTAAAAGACGAACTGTGTTTCATAAAGGTAATGTGTCATGGTGGTAATGTTTGTATTATATGAAGTGGAAAGACATGGATAATCTTAACTATGTCTGACAAGACACCCATGAAAAAAAAAAAACCTTACACATCTTAGTTGAGATTACTGCAATACAAAGCTGAACCCTGTCTGAAGAGAATCTTTGAGTTAAATATACACAGGTCCCAACCTCAGGGTGGAATGAATAGCAGTTTCCTTTTTGATTTTCTGAAAGATATAATCATCCAAAGCAATAATGTTGAAGCTGTTCATTCTGAAAAGAACCTGGCACATTCAGAGACCAGGACACACAAAATGGGAAATTAAGCTTTAGTAGATAACTGAGATTTGGTTCAAAGTAAGGATTGATGCAAATTAAAGTACGGAGTTTACTAGAAGGTCCTGAACTATGACCTTCATGTTTAATAATTAGACAAAGAATAATAAAGATCCTTCTCTGGTAAAGAACTGTCTTGAAAATTACAGGAGGAACAAGTTTTAAATATCATACCTTCACTTATTTTCTTAACAATCATCTGCAAATGGAACTTGAGGTTGGAAAGTACAGAAAGTATTTTTGAAGATGGGTAAGATTCTACTCAGACAGTGTTTATTCTCAATATTTACCACTAGAGAGCCTAAAACTTCCCCTATTAACCTTAAAATTACTATTTCAGCATAACTGACTACTTTAAACAAAACCTCAAAAAAGCAGCTCCTTTGAACAGAATATCCTGCCTCTAACATACAACATTCTTGTTCAATCAGTGTAGATGATACCTTTGGCAAAAGAACTACATTTTTAACCAAGGCAAAAGCAGCATTTTCCCCCAAAGTAATCCCTCACCACTGGTGCTAAACCACTGCTGCAAGAATAACCTACACAGGAAGACAGAGGGCACAGTAATTGTGCACCTTCCTGCACCTCTCACTGCTCAGAGAACAATCTTTCATCCTATGCATGTTCAGGTGTCACTAAACTTTCCAAAAATAGATTGGTTGTAACTTTAGCAACTTTAAAGTCTTGAGCAGGAAGATGCAGCTTTGGCATTAAAAACCAGAGGGATGTCACTATTTGAAAGGGGTCTATTGATGCCATTGTCACCAGCATTAGCAGAGATGAGCTACTTACAAAAGAATTCAAGTATATTTTCATCTGAACTCTAAAACACTCCCAAAAGCTCCTATTCTGTGCCAGACATTTCATCCTCATGGGTTTAAGCAAAAATAAAGAGGAATTCATTTGCAATCTCTACACAAACAACATTTAACAACCAAGAGAAGACCTTTCCCTGATGTTAAGGAAAAAAAGACTATTGCTTAGATCACTCTTTATCCACAACTAGCTGCCTGCTCATGTGAGGGCCACATCAACTTGATCATTCTTAAGTTTGAATATTGTGAAGAAATTGTGCTGACAATTTGCTTCCAAGAGAATTCACATTTTCCATACCTTTCACTGTCTACATACCCCAAAACCACTACATCTCTCCATCTGCCAAACTGGGTCTTCTGCACTTGAGAAGTGCTCCCTTAGATCTCCAGAATTTCAATCTTCTATTAGGCCTGGATCTTGCCCAAATCTGCCTGCCAACGGTAGTTCCCCTCTGAGAGGTAAGTAAGGAAAAGTGCTCTAGCATTATCCACTTGATCGATTCTCCCACTACATAATTACAGCGCAAACAGAAATCCGTGCACCTCCCACCAACCACACAGACTGGGTCAAAAACCTCTTTGCAGGTACACAAGTCTTTTCTTTCCTTCCCGGAGCAGGTGGGAAGGAAGCACTGCTTCCTAACCATTGAAAGGATATTAAAATTGCACATACAAAAAAAATACAAAAGTATACTACAAATATTGCAAAAACAGGTGTATTGTTCCAGAAAAGTCTTTGGACATGGTCTCTATGCAGCTTCCTAATACAGACTGCAACCAATCAACAAGAAAATCCTCTTAACAGACAGAACAAGAATGTAATGATTAAAGCAGAAAGAAGGGTGACTCTTGCAGACTTACTCTTGGACACTCTGAAGCAACTTAATTTAAGGAAAGCTACCAAGGATCTCTAGACAGAGACCAGAAAAGCCATCCCTCAGCTTTCACTGTGCTTTAAAATCACTCCTCTCAGGAAAAGAAAATTTCAACATACAGGTATTAAAACATTTACTCTGATGTAAATGCCTACACCTACTCAAAGACCATGTTGCCAAAGGTGACAGATGCCATACTGCACTCACTGTTTCTCAGCTAGACAATAAATTAAGTTTGCAATATAAAGTTGTTCAAGAACAAGATAAAATATCAGCAGCCACACATCCAAACAGATACTTAACATGGAAATGGCAAAAGACACTGCTTCAATTTACACCACTTGATTTTGTAAAACCCTAAAGCTGTCTAAGGAATTAATGTCCATGGGCAGACAAATGGAAAATGCCTAAATGTTGCAGAAGGAGATTAAGGCTGAGTCTGAAAAGAAAATATAGTAAGACAAATGTAGCAGTAACTTGCAAGAGCCATTGTCAGGTAAGATCTTGCAAGCAGCAAAAAGACATAGTTTGACATAAACAGGATTAATACAACTGAAACACCTTTAGGACTTAGGGACTTCAAAAAAGTATGGAATGGGGAATCTGAAGTTCACTCTCTTTGTGCGCAAAAGGGTATTTCTCTTTCACAGACTACTGCAGGTTGCCCAATTGGCAACAGAACTCACCTTCCCAAGTTTTTAAATGAAGTTCTGGTCTTTTTGCCTCCAGTAAAGGCAAAAGTTTTCACCCAGAGTCTTTATTGTGGAAGCTCAGAAAATAAGACAAAAAACCCAAAGGAAAATGCAAGTGTCAGGATAAAGATATCCAAGTTTTAAACATAGTTCTGCTACAACCTTCCTTTCATACATTGAACAAATTCTCAAATTTCTACCTCATTTTCTTCATTTTTATGAAGATGAGATGGCAGCAATACATTTTAACTCACAAGACGAGGACAGAATTACAAGCACTGGAAAACCACTCTGATCTCCTTGAACGAAAGAACCTAGATTAGCACAACACATTATATCAGTCCTTAGAACGAGCTGATTTTAAGTGAGCAGCAGCATTATGTAAATTAGTTACAAGAAAGTAGAAATTAGAAGATGATTCAAATACAGTCAAGAGGTTTGAGTAAAGAGAGTACACAAAGTTTAGAACAGATACATACCCATTGGCTCCACACATACATTTTCTGTCTGCACACACAAAATGGAAGCTACTGCACCTTCTAACTAATTTTCAAAAGAAGATGACCCTTCCATGAAGTTTCAACTACATTATTTTAAATCATTAACCCTCTATATTCACAAAAACCATGAAACATGTATATAGAGACACATATACATAGCACCATTTTAATTTTATGATCACTGTAGGGAAAAACCCTAGTGCATAGAAATCAAAATTTCATACTGGTTTTACAACTGTCTGCAAAATATAAAAAAACACATGAAATTTTCCATCTCCTCAACAACACTATCCCTTTTTCCTCAAAAATGTATGTGTAATTTTGCAATTAACAAGACACACAGTAATTTCCCAGTTCATGTAGAGTTCTACGCAATGTTATTACAAGCTGAACAATTCTTAGAATTGCCAAAGTTTCTGTATTCTCAAGCTATATCACATAGTGCTATGTCCAGAAAGTAAAGCATGCATCAGGTTGTTTTTGGGGTTTGTCCTCTGAACAAAAAAGAGGGAGCTGCCTTGGAAAGAATATAAAATGCTAGGAGCAGCTCAATACCCATAATTTCATGTTTATGTATGCTTATCCAGATCACAAAAAAAAAAAAAGTTATAGCAAAAAATAAATCAATTTGACCTGCATAACCAGGACATAACTGAGAAAAGGTCTATTTTCAGGATGGTCCCAGGGAAATTATTAAAACTAGTTACAGAAATTAAAGATGTGTGAAGGTGCCTTTCTATGATGACAAGCCTAGAATTATTGCCTGGACAAGCAATAGTGACAAGCCTAGAATTATAGTTTAGCTTTAGAACAGAAATTCTTGTATATTCTCAAGCATTTCTGTGAGAAACACTAAAGTGGTCTCTTTCAAGACATTGAATACCTTTTTTGTGGCTCTTTTGACAATAATGTAAGGGTTGTCAATTTCACTGAAATACATTGAAACCTAAGGTAAAACAAATGCAAATATTTTACTCCATCATTAAGGTTCACAAGCAGCAAGGCATGACAAAATTCACATTTCAGTACAAACATTACTCCAATCATACCACATATTCTGTATGACTTACAACACAGTTCACTAAAACCAGTAAAATAAATCCATGCAAAACCAACAAAGGAAATACATCAAGAATCTGCCATAAACGTATTTAACACCACAGACAAAAAAAGCTCTCTAAAACATCTATAAAATTCCTAGAATGGTTTCACTAACAACTCCCCCACACTTGAGGTATTTTGGTTCATATTAGTGCATATTAAGGTAAACAAGCAACTACTTGTGCACCTTCTCACCCCTCACATTAGCTGTACTTAACATCTCTATACTTCATGTATCCTGCCCCAAACTTTCCAGTGTTCTCTTAAAAGGAACTGAATATCTCAACTCTTCAGGCCTCTAACCAAAGTCATGGCAACATGGGAAACATTAACCATCATTTTTCTCATGCCCTTTGTGCCTTTATACTCAGGAGACTGGCTGACTCCTCAAACTGGGAACCTTGACTTAAGCAAGGAGATGCGTGCAGTGATGCAGGATAAACCAAGGCCATCTCTACTCCTGTGCATGTGCCACAGCCATAAATGAATGCAGCACGCTTTGAGAGGGCACAGAAATCTTCTGAATGCCATTGAAAACCACACAAGTCAAACCTTTGCACTATCCAACACCAACAGCTGCAAATATGTTTCAGACTGGCATTTAAGGGAAACCTAAAACGCTAAGTTAAAAAAAGACTTTTTCCCCAACCAAAAACTTCAGCAAGTTTACTTTTTAAGACAGAATATGCGTGTCCATTCTCACACATTCACTTCCACTTACTGATCTCTACAGTCTCTTTCCTTCCCCCTGCAAAACCCAAAGTTCCTTTCGTGATACACAGCAATTCAGGCTTGGGAATTCATGACGCTAACTACCAGCCCAGGGAAATGAATGTCTTTAAAGAATGATAAACTTATGCTTGGCATAACAGCTCCTCAGCCCATGACTGTTGGTTTCACCTTCCTATCATGAATTGCTAATACAATGCAAATAAAAATACAGACACCACTGCAACCTGACAATATTTGGTTCACCCATACACACAATTAAACAGAAACAACACAGTTACTAGAACATGACAAGACTGATATTATTATTTTAGGAGACAATCTCCAGTGTTTATTACAGTGGTAGTCCTGTAATATGACTTGAAACAGACCCTTATACAGCTATTAACAAGTGAATGGAAGTCTCTTCTATGCCCATAATGTTTATTACAGGATCTCAGTTCTGCTCAAACAAAAGCTTTAGACTGAAATTTTTGCCTAATTAGAAAAAGATAAACCTATTTTGCTTATGAAGGACAGATTTGCCATTTGAATGCATTTCTTTAACACTGGCATGGAAGCTAGAGAAATACAAAATAGTATGAGAACTGCATTACATTCACATAAAGGTTGGTTTAATAATTCAAGGTTTATTTGGAGGCTTGTTTGCAACAGTAGAAAAGGTCAGACCTTATATGAATAAGGTATTAAAGTCTGCACATGAAGTCTAAGGCAAGGAAAAGTAACAAGGCTTGTTTACCATGCAGTTGCTCAGAGTGTGTAGAGAGTTAAGATTTTAAAATCCACGCAGCGACAACAATATGGATTACTGAAAATTCTACACAGAAATCAGCACACATGCATCAAGGGTTTGACTGAAAAATCACAAAATGCAACAACACACAAATTGTGTGAGGGAAATTTTATTGTTTTAAGAGATGTGGCTTTGAATTGCACTTAGCATCTTTATTTTAAACTTGTCATTGCTCTTCCTTGCTCTTCTTGGATTTAATATTTTACAACACAGACTCGCATGCTTTTGCATTAAACATTTCCCACATTGTTTAGAGGCAGTCACATATAACAAATTGTTCAGTTTGGACTTGGCCTGTGTTGTTCAGAAGAAGCCTCATTACACCAATATGCATCTACTTTGGGCATCCATAGCTGGATGCGGAGATAGATATATCCAGGAAGACCCAGAGATAAATATATCCTGCTGCTCTGGGACTGCTAGTGAAGTATTTGAACATGTCCCTGTGCATATTCAAATATGGACATCTTCACATTTAGCTAGGCTCAAACCAACCCTTACCAAAACACCTTCTCAAGTAAGACAGTGGGACACTTAAAATACTCAGTCTAGTAGGAACTGGAACAAAGACATTACTTACTGGTGGCCAACAGAAAGCTAAAATATTCCACAGCTGCACGAAACCTAAAAACGATGTTTCAGGAAAAGCAAACTTTAGGCTTATACAGAAAGGCTTCCACATCATCTATCCTACCTTGGAAGGAAAGCAAACAGGGAAATTTCTAAGGCTCAAGGAAGAATTATTTCTGTTCTTCCAATCCAAGCTCCATGGATCAAATTCACAGAAATCTTAGTAGCATAAATTTGATTTCATTAAATCCTTTTTGCCCCTTGATCTAACAAACTGAAGTGACTGCTTCTCCTGCAAATCCCTACAACCTCTTCATATCATCCTCTCAAGTGTCTTCTTGTAGAAAAAACAGCATCTTATGTTAGAAGGGACATTTGCAATACCTTTACCTCTTTTTCAGACCTGTGGCAAGAGCAGAGGACTCATAGCCTGGTTCAGGAAGAGACCAGGTGCCTTCAGAGCATGGAGTCACCAGGCCCACACTTCACCACATCGGTGCAGTGCAAATGAAATGTGTCAGGGATCATCTGTGCACACCTCACATTCATCACGGAGGATTTAACTAGTCTGCACCTCCTTTAAGCAAGAGTCTGCAATTATTTTATCCTATGGTTTCCTATACTTACTCGCACTTTCACATCATCCTGATTTTGTTCTGCAGTTTAAACATGATTCATACCCTCAATTTAACTTTGATTCATAGTTTCTAATAACAACCGCCCATTGTCCAAACACTGCAAGGGGATATTAAACAAGCTTAGATGGACTGGGGAATTTGCCCACCAACATTAAACACAGAATAATTGGTTGCCATAATCTTGTTTTAGATAACAGTTTCAGATAAAGTATAACTGTAATGTGCCTAGTCTGAACCAAGAAAATAAAAAATAAATTCAACAGCTGTTGGACAATATTGCAAAACCTGGTATTATTAAAACACATAAGCGGTTATAGCTTATTCCAAAGAATTGTTACCCAATTTCAAATTATATAAGACCAGAAAAACAATCACAAATAAAAATTTTAAGTTTCATAAGTGGCTACTGCCAACAGCTTCATGTGAAGCTCTATTGTCTTTGTCCAGACTCTACTAGCTTGCTTACAAGCTACAAAATGTCACTCTCAGGAGTTTAGGTTAAATTGTTACTGGTTTGGAAATTTAGGCATCTGGTAATACATATATATATTAAAATATAAAATTAACACTATGCCTAATAGGTACCCAAGTTGGTTTTGAACTCTCCTTATTAATGGTACATGTCTCCGCAGAACAACCCTAAAACCCAAGTGTTGCACAGATGGCTTTTTTATTTAAATATGTGGCACATGCATGACATGTGCCTTTCCTTGATTTTCCAGGCACTAATTGTTAAATAAGACTTCTAAAGTACTCATAAATGCATGGAATTCAATAATCAGTCAAGTATTTAGACACAAAAGAGAAGTCAGCAGAATTTTATGGATAGACAAAAATGAACTTACCAAAACTAGAATATCTTCTGTGCTAAAAACATAGTCAGCACTCTAAAAAAACTTAGAATAATATAAATGCTTGTGCACATGCACAGAGACACAAAGAAAATTGTTTCCATTTTACACCTAAAAGCATAAATATCTTTTAGAACTGCACTATTTCCCTTATGAAATCTATTAATAAGCGAATTTTTTATGAAAACTCTGAAACTCTGTTTTTTCCCCTTTAATAGGGAATCTGCTTCTTTGCCCCAGCAGCCTAGTACTTCTTTTTAACCTTCTGCATTCAATATTCAGTTGCCTTTCATCCACATGTGTATCTTGGATTTGCTAGTCAGTTTTCCTTCTTTTTTTTGCCAGTACTCCTTATTCCAAGCACTCTCCACAGCATAGTGTCATCAATATTTTTTGAATACACATTCCTGCATACACTGATTCCAGATACAGCAAGCACACATACTCCATACTTGCATATATATCGTTAGGAGACTTCTAGGACCTTATCATGTCAAACCATATTAAAGTGACATTTTTAAGGCTGACATTCCATTTTCTCTAAGCTTGTTTTGAGCAGACATTTAGTAGAAACCTCACCCCATTCAGGATTTTAATCAAGAGAGAAAATTAAGAAAAAGTTAAGTCTCCTATCTAGGAAAAAGATCTATTAGGTCTTGTCTGGACTAGAGAAATGTATTCTTCTAAGAATCAATTTAGTCTTTGCAATGTACTTGTAAAATGTCACACATTCACACACAGAAAGCATTGCAGATACTGTTAAAACTAGTTTCATTAACTCTAAATGCTATTTCAGTCAGGCTGAATTAATGGCAGCTAAGTTAAAGGTTTACTGCCATTGTAGTTAATGCTGATCAAACAGCCTACCCATCACTTTCCCCACAATATACTCACAGCCCCTTGAAATCTGCCCATTCACCATTCCTGAGAACCCTACCAGAAATCTGTGAGATGGGTACCCAAACTGCAATGCATTTCACAAAGCACAACTGAGGACAGAGCAAACCTGTGACAGCCTGGAAAGCTTATCAGCAGTGGACACTGCAGAGACTAATTTGCTGAATGAGAAACAATGCAGATTTCTAGAGAAAGCCTTAGAGTTAAGGCAACTCCTCCAAACTGGAATGAAAATTTAAACTTAAATTCAGGTTACCTGGACAAAGAAACAGAAGCCAGAGAGAAAAGGCAGACAGTGATCCATTCTCATCTGGGAAAGAAAAGGATGCCTAAAGATCTCTTTCAGGTCTATTACTAATACATGTTCCTAACATAACACCAACCTTTTGTCAAAAGCACTTTTCAAACAGGAGAACCAACCTGCTGAAATTTAAGAAAATCCTCAGTTTTTTCAAAGAAGACAATATATTCATTTTGCATCAGGTGTTTAGTTGCTTGCTGAGAATTTCTTTTGTCACAAATTGTAATGTTTTGCTCATTATAAAAGAAGTCATAATGATATGGCAGTAGCCGAAAGTCTAACAGAATGACTGACATTCAGTATTGATACACATTGTATGCTGCAATGACAGACTGACACACTTTTAAAAAATAAATAGATCATTCCCATTATATCAGAGCACAATCATCGGGATAGCAGGATCACAATATGCAGCTCTCACTATATCATGAAAGAACATAAAACCAAAATACAGCATCCTTGAATTTGTTTGAAATACATTTTAGTGAAACAAAATTGTGTTTCAAAGTGTTAACAATGCCTGCAAAATAGAAATTTAACATTTTGATCATCTCTAAATGAATAAAAATATTACTGCTTGCCTTTAATTCACTTAACTTCCAATGCCTGTTTAAGAACAAATACTATGTAAGCCAAGAGGCTGACAGAACAGATTTCTACTGCTAAACTAAGAAAGAAAAAAATATATAAGATGCTAGAAGTTGTTTTGTTTTCTACACAAGATCCATCATAATAAAATGTTGGGATCAATTAACAACAATTTCCTAGCACTGCACCCAGGCTCTCTAACCACTATAAATTCTCTTGTAATTTTCACATATAACAATTTATTTCACCAAACCACTGTTTGTTCCATAAAAACTGTGGGAGACTCCTTCTGTAAATGAATCTCAATCAGAATTTGTTTTGAGCATTGGTGCATTTTCCAAGACTCCTAATGCATCCTTTTCACAGAGCAAGGCATATAGCATTCGACATTCTGCATGATAAAGTAGACCAAAATTGACATTGTGGCAGTAGAGACTACATCTCTATTAAACTTACAGAACAAGGAGCCAACTGAGTTTTAAATAAAAGATAAAGCACCACATGGCTATACCAGGAGTTTCATGTCTGTCAGCAAGTCTGTTCCCAGATGACCAGGGTTCTGGCAGATGATTTGGTATGCAAGTTCATTACAAAGTCTGTCCACACTCTGTACCTTTCGTACTGGAGCTCTGTCAGGCCAATGAAAACAACCTGACAAACATCTTGCAGTGTGACACCATCCCTCTATGTATCTGTTTTATTAATGTGCATTCAGTGCAGCTTTACGTATGAAAACGCTACAGTGAATTATTCTCCTGTTATCATAGACTTATCCTGGCACTAGGCTCGGTATCACATTTGATTCTCAAACTGGCTTTGCAAACATGAAACTGTTGTCTATGGCTCTTCAGAAAAAAAAAAAGGCAAAAAAAGAAGTATTTGATGACGATTGTCCTGATATGAAAGTTTGCAAGCATGGAAGAACTACTGCCCAATACCCATAAATCCAGACAACTCCAGAAGACTCATTCTGCTTGAGATAAAATTGAGATGAAAGAACCCAAATCCCAGAAGTGAATAACAAACTTTAACAAATTCTAGGGAAAATATACACCTAATGCTAATAAACTAGCACTAACTCATAGTCTCTCCATTCTTTCAGTACTACATGATTGACAAAAACTGGGAGATGAGCAGGAGAAAAAGAAATACTGTGTTGTATTCACATAAATTTACAGGTGAGTCACCTTGGTTGAGAATGATGCCATGTACTCCACTCACAATTTGTGCTGTGACGGGCTACTGCACCACACGCATAGCAGGCACTCTCTGCACACACGGACTGCAGACCCATCCAAAGCACTGGATCACAGATGCCACTGGGATCAAGGTGGGTAATGCAAACAGTACCAAGGGCGAGGGGAGACTGAGCAAACCGGTCCAGCACGTCTCTCCAAGGAGTTCAGCATAGCTTAGACCACATGGTCAGTAGACGGGCCATGGGCTTATCTTTATTCTTCAGGAAGGATATCAGAAAGTCCCACAGATTCATGTCCAGAAGCATGACATTGTCAGAATGTCTGGAGTGGAAACTCTAATAGATATCTCTTGTTCTCTCCATGTGATGTAACAGCATAATTGCAGTCCACAAGGGAGAGCAACGCTTGTCCTCCTTGCAGCTGCCCAAAGACACTCTGCAAAGCCTTGTGCTGCAGGCTTCACTAACAAAGGTGATAGGAAAAGCCACTATGTGACTCCAAAAATTCTCTTGAAACTTCCTGACCCCTCCTACCTCCATACTGCTCCTGATCAAAAACATTCTTCAGTCTAATGACAATCAGATTTTAACAAATAATGTTACATTCCAAAGTATACAAAATCTGATACAAAGTGACACAAAAAAGCAATTTACACATCTGCCTTACTGAAAAACCTACAGCAAATACACAACACAACCCTTTCAAAACACACAGCAGTGAAGAATAGACCCACATTAGGCAGCACACTTCAAAGACAGACTAATTATCTTCCCGGAAAATTTGGAGAATATGCCTACCATACTGCTTTCCCGAGCAGAAAACCTTTCCTAGGGAATGAAGTTCCACATCATCTAACAAGCAGATTCAAAGAGTGAAGAAGAGTTTATGTGTAATCTCATATACTCTTCATGAGCATTATAAACTTTTGGCAGATTTAGTAATCTTCCATAAGTCTCCAGATTTCACAAGTCCTATTAAAATAAAATTCTTGACATTGAGACAAAGAAAGTAGAAGAACACCTTAAGCAATGCAGTATTATAAAAACAGAAGATAAGAGAACAAACCAGACTTTACTACAGCTCACAAACACATTTTGGATTGCTCTTGAGGCCAAAAGATATACTGTAGACAAAATACCACTGATTCAGCATGCCCACAGTAATTTTATGTCAAAACTGTGAACTGCAGTGCAAAGCTCCTGCAATGCAAGTTACTCACGCTTTATTTAATCTCCAGGAGCAGCAGAAAATAATTGCTCTTTCAGTAAGATATTAATTGCAGAACTTTCCTTTCATATGTTTTCTATGAAATATGAGGAAAGACTCTATTCTAGTGTCTACAGAGTAACAGACATGCCAACAGCAAAGGGCTCCAAATCATCCCCAAGAGGGATAGATGCAGACAAAGAGGAAGCCCAAATAAACACCCAAGGACAGCATTTAGAAAGTTTGAATTAATAGTCAACTGTCCTGTACTTCTTTCCAGAATTATTTCAGCCACGTTTATTTCCTCACACACAGTGAAAACTCACAACATGAAAAGCAAATGAAACATAAATCTGTTGCAGATAGAGATTCCAATTGCTGGTATTTAAAAGGTAAAAATCATAATGCTGGGGAGAAAATCCTGACTTTACTGTGGGGAATAACATTCACAGTTTTGAGACACCAGTAGCCACACAGCTCACGCAGATCCAGCTACACGATGCCTTTTCTCTGCAAAGTTAAACTATTCACAACATCCCAATGTCCTTGAACGACTAACAAAAGAACACCTACAGTGGTGTCCCACGTCCTACCTGGCTGATGACAAAGAAAGACTGAACAGGATTTCTAACAAGAACTGACAAGACACCTTTGCCATCATGGAAGTCAAGAGGCCTATTTAAAGTCACACCATCATTTGTCATCTCAGTTACTTAAGAGGACCAACCTTTAACTGTACCATACATGTGCATTTAAGTTTGACCTTTGGAGACGTTCTATAATACCAACCAGAAATTCTGCTATGCAGCTTTGCAAAGATGAACTTCATTGAGACAACTTACACATGCAAGAAAAAGCAAACAAATCCCAATTAGTACACACTGCTGTCTGACTTTGCTAAGCTCCCCGACCTTTCAGTCATACAATCTTTCTTCAGCCTTGTACCATTTCACCAAGATTTCTATCCTTTTCTAATCCAGGAGTCAAGCAGTTCCCATCTATTCATACAACATGCATCCAAGTGAAAGAAAAACCCCTCTCACCTTGTCCTCTCTTTTCCCTTTGAGACGGAATATCTATTGCTCTAATCCCTTCTTCATAAACATTAAATAGAAGGAAAAATCTAATTAAGCAAAACACTGGCACAAGAACAAGCATGTTTAAGCTAGCTGTGACTTGGAAATCAAAAGGTGTCAAAATACATTAGAAGAACTTTTAAAACACTGATCCTTAAAAAATGGCACAGTGGAGAGAAGTAACAAACGAACCAATGCAGATATTTACAGCTTTAGGAACAAAAATATGTTAAGAGGATTGTTTGAAAGAGGCAGAATGTTCCTGACAGTCATCTGGCCCCTGAAGATGAGTCAGAAGAATGTCCGATGTTTTCACTGTTCAGCCAGAACAACACAACTACATTGTTGTTGAATTCTTTGGATTGTCCTGTGGCTGTTTCCAGAATCAGAAGTGTAATATGTAACATGAAACTTGCCAACATGAGAGAAGTTTGATATAAACAGTTCATTAAAATCAACTAGTATTCACAGACTGTGTGTGCACAGATCCCCAGACACCACAGCAGATGTACCTAAGGCAGTATAACCAGACAGTTTGCTGGGGAAACCAAGAGCCTTTCAGGGCAACCAAATTTAGCCCCACAGTAGGACAGACAACACCTTGCAATCCTTTCCACAATGAAATTCTGTCCTGAAGGTATGTTACTTGCTCCCATAACTTCTCTCTGCAGATAATTAGAAACATATTTCTCATTTTTAATTTCCTTCTTTTCATGGGATAAATTTATTCAGTAGATTTACTGGCAGGTTAAGGCAGAGAGCAATGGCAAGTTAAATATGGTTATGTGCACTGAAACAGAGCAGTAAGGCCTCACAGGACTTGTCCAGTTACCTGAAGTGACAGCTGGACATTAAGAGCTGTGCTCACTTGAGTCTTATTCTGCACCATTAAGAGACAGTGAGGAACGTCTTTAAAAGCATACAAGGATCTTTCATCAATGTGCCTAACAATATTTATAGGAACTAAAAACTTCTCCCTGAAGATAATGAAATACGAAGAAATCCACACTGGAAGAGTTCATGTATTATGAAGGCTGTTAAATGCTTTGCTTGCATTTTTACATAATTACTAAAATTCTACGCTCTGAAGAAACTATGTGAAAGCAACACACTCAAGTATTCTGCTCTCTGAAAGTAAACAAAATTAGACCTGCCAATTTCTGTGACCACAGTACATTTTATTTACCATTTCTTTTATTTTTGCATTGTGGAACATGAGTCATATTCCACTCCTGCTCTTGGCACTTCCTACACAATTTCAAGGTGTCGCAGCTTAATGCGCACAAACATGCTGAAAACAACATCTACAAGAAGATTACTAAATGCCCAAATTGCCCTCTAAAAATTCATTTTCAGGACTTCAGAAGACAGCAAGGTGCCACTTTACTGTCAAATTCCAAGCTGAATTTACAGAGCTACTAGGTGGAGAAAAAAAGCATCATTTTTACTAACAAGGGCTTAAAATATGCAGAAGTCAAATGACAAACCTTCACAATGGCATTTTCACATTTCCAAACAGTAACACTAAGTAATTCAGATGGCAAATACGTGGCTCCATGTATCAAAACATGTGCCAATCTATGAGAAATGAAACTGTACAGGGAAAAGAAAAAGCCTGGCTGACTGCAAAATGTTGAAAGAAAAGATGCATTGCTAGATCAATCATATTTGAACCTTCCTGCAGGTTGATGAATCCAGAAGCAATAGCCTTGGCCTGGCAATTAAATTTAAGCATAATTATCACCTGGTGGCTTAAAATCATAGTTTAGGATGCCATCACACCATGCCAACTGCTTCTTCACTGCACCTGCACTGGCACCTGGGCAAGACCCAGTCACTGTAAACAACACTATATTTTGGTCTCCAACTTCCTTCAGCCAGGATGGTTAGAGAAAGTTTTGATAGCCACGATTGTTTTATTCCATTTTATTCTCAATACTTGGGGTATACATCCTTCAGCTGACTCATTTTTTAAATCACTTCAGTACTTAAACTGTCACATTTGACTCATAATCTGACACCACAGAGTCATAGTTTGAATATTTCAGTTCTATTACTTTTAATTCTACACCAGTTAATCATATTTTATTTAAAGGTAAAATGTTAATCTTCTGATGTTAAAAATCATCATACGTTACCTTTTTATGGCCGCATATTAAAATAAGGATACTTCCCAATTACCTAGAGTCTTCTTTTCAGGATTTAAATGAGACACTGACAAGAGGTCAGCTCAGAATCTCTGCAGTACAACAGCCTGCTCTGCATGCCAGAGGTGCTCTCTTTAAATTTCCCAATACTTCACAGATGAAATTAGCACATCTCACCAACTGCTACTCCATGTTGGTGTGTCCTATTTTAATCCTGAGCAAAAGGTGTACCAAAAAGCACTTTGCTCCAAATTGTTTGCTAAAAAGTGGTTACATGCCCTCCTGCAAGCTCAAAACTGAATCCTTCAAAAATCCAACGGTTCTCTCCGAGATACTGAAAGTAAAATTTTTGTTCTTCTTTTAAGAGTCCTACTTCTCATTACTTAAAATACAGCTCTACACTCACCACCAGAATGAGATCTTAGACTGCAAGTATTTCCCAGCAGGGATTTTTGTCTCTATACTTGTCTGCAAAGCAACTAGCAAATTGTTAATCATCTATAATTAATGACACCATAAGCCCAGAACCCATCAGAGTATATCTCCAGTTTGCTCACGTGTCCCTTTATGCATAAAATATGCCTTTTCATTTCAGTCCAAGAACCCTTTTCTATTTGGGTGCCTCCTTCAAGCCTTCTATGACATAACCAAGACAGCTATTTTCTAACATCTATTTTTATGTTTAAAACAATGAAAATGACAAATCTGTGTGACATACTTCTCTCAGTTTTCTGCTTCACCCTAACCGTTTTGGTTTTATTTAAGATTTCCATAGCATGCCCATGAAATGCCATAACTGAGCAACATGCATACATTTAACCTTTCATGTCACACAAAGGCCAGTAAGCAATATCACAAACTTTTAAATAGGCAACTGGGAGACAAAAGACAGCAGAGCTGTCCAACAGCACATTGGTAAGTCAGGAAAACCAAAGAACTGAGCTGGAGACTCTTTGGCTTTCCATGCTCACTCACATGGGTCACGTCTGGCTCGTAATACACTATCTGTCCATCTCTGTAGTTACTTTTTCCTGTGACCACAACTGCATCCTGCAGGTTGCACTCACTTGCTCTACCTTTAACACTCTACTTGCAATGGTATGCAAGTCATCTTAAGATAAAGTTCATACAGAACAAGATGCAACCTATTAATTTAATTTTTAAATGGAAGAAAAGCAGTGTGGTTTTGGTGGTGGTGCTGATTATATTTGTTTATTTTTATTCCACCACTTCCACATTCAGAAGTACAATTGTTGGCAATCTTGTTGAGGTTTCTGTGTTAACTCTAAGTGTTAACTTCAGTACCAGTATCAAAGCTCTTAGATTCACATAAGGAAACAAGCCAACGCTGTTCAAACAACAATCACCACCACCACTTAGTTAGTGAAGTCTCATATAACCTCTGTGAAATTAAGAATGAAAAAAATACTTTAAGTCCAAAACTAAAAACCTGACAGTGTAGAATTCCAAATGCACTTCTGTTGGCAAGCACAGAGTGTAGCAGCTGAAACTGCTCCCTCACTGAGCCCTCTCCACAGTGATGCTCTGATGCCAGGAAAGCCAATCCACAGACCCTTGCCTGAACAGGCAACTTGCTCTACGAGGCTCCAGGCCTAACACAGGAGGCAAGCTCAAGGCTGCAATCTTTATTTTAACACATCATTGCCTTGAACTTTAGAAGACTCTTCCTCCTTCATGCAGACTCTTCCTCCCCCA
>JAWWTY010000088.1:65526402-65557137 GCA_035222235.1 Margarornis squamiger | reverse complement strand
CCACCATTCCAAACTACTCCTATATGGCCAGTCACTATTCAAAAGCATACAGACATACTTCAGTTTCTCCTCAGGAAATAACTTCTCCAGGCCCCCCATCATCTCAAGTAGGCTTTCTCCTCAACTTCTGTCACTAACTTCATTTTTATCTTGAACAAGGCATGACTCAGGACTGAAAACAGTACTGCACCCTTGGTTGCATCATGCTTTTAAAATAGCACTGCTATCCTCCCTATTGGAAACACAGCTCCTCTTGAACCACACACTTTTTGCTGTAGTTGCAGCACTGTCTCTTCCACATCCCACTAAGTCAACCATTATACCTTTGAGAAATTCAACAACAAAGTGTTTCAAGGAGAAATCAACAAGAGACTTTTCCAAAGGTCTGTCAGACCACACTGAAGGAAAACAGCAATTCCTACCATGTTGACTTTGCATGTGATATTCCAAGATTGGGATTAAGCATGCACAGCTTAAAAAAATGCAAATCACAGTCTGCAAGAAAAGAGCATCAGCTGACTGTTTATAAAAAACAAACAAGCCCTACACAAAAAAAAAAGTCAAAATTGGCTAAACCTCCTAGTACATATACACAGTCTATATGTCTTCAGTGTAGATAGTCGTTCTGTGGACACACAGAGAATGGAATACCATGAAAGTTTTAGACCTAAATTTATAACCACTGAATAAAATAAAAAAAAAAAATTAAAAACAAATCTATAATCATATTTTAATGCATAAATTCCTTATTGTCATTTTTAGTTGACAAATAACTATTTCATGGCAAAACAACATCATATGAACAGCTGGATGGCAGTTTTAAGCTCAAATGAACCAGTGTCACATGCTGACAAGTCATCTCTCTGATTGCTTTTGAATGGCAGCACATGCAGATTTATTCTATGCCATAAATTAGAACAATTATTTTTCTGTAGTTCACTTTTTATTTCAATGAGCCATTGCACATATTTTTAAAGGATATCTTCCCTTTCCTTGATGATCAGTTCATTCTGTTCCTCTAGCTGTCTGATCTTCTTCTCAAATGATTCCTGTTCAGCTTTCAGCCGTTCTTCTGTCACCTCTTTTTCTTCACTTACCCTGAAAAGAATTTGAGAAAAATAAAATATATGCCCATAACCATAGTGTCTGACTTCCAATTCCTCCACCACTTTGCAGGTAAATGGATAACACTGTCTCCACCCCTAAACAGGTTCATTCTTCACAATGTTTACTTTGCTGTATTACAAAAGAAGATGCATATGACTTCACTCAATACATCACTTTTTCAAAGACACCGATCTCAGTAGAGTACATGCAAATTAATGGGCAGCATGGAAACATAAAGTAAGGACCTGAACCAACAATTAGGTTTGTGCAGCCTGTTTCCCTGCAGCCATAATGAAGACTCACTGGGATCCTTACAAGCCTAGGGCATGGAGACAGAAAACTCAAATGGGAGAGCTTAGCTGCCGAGACAGGAAGGAAATTGGAAAACTTTTCTGTTTCTTAATCTATAATCCCTCTTTCACATTTACCGGTCAAATATAAATCCAGAAAAGAATCATTTTTCTTGTTAGCTTTCTCCAAACAAAACAGCTTGTCTTGTTCTGGGGATTTTAAAATATCAAACTGCAGGAGTAAATTTTCCTTTCTGTCTGGGGCATGGCACCCTGTATCTTGCTGCTCAGTGTAAATAATTGGATCAAGATTAAAAGATGACAATGTAAGAAAGGTTTACAATGATCATTTATTCTGCACCTCAAGAGCAGGCTGTAAAAACAATTATTCTGATATCACGTAGGCAATAAGATCATTATGCACAGATCATCCTGTAACTACACTAAAAAACATAGCTTAGAAATCATGGTTCCATAAAAGCTCCACAAAAATATTAAGTAATGAGCTTAGACTAATAAATATTATTGCTCTGCACTTAGGCAATTTCTATTGCTGAAGGCTCTTAAAGTTCAGTCTTTTATGATGATGAAACAGCTGCCACAACACAGGTTACAGGAGACCAAAGCAGTGTAACTTTTAAAAAACTTCAATTTTAACTTTCTTTAAGTGGAACAATCATATCGGAAAAGGAAAGAGGATAAAAAAATATATGAAATATATATATCCTTGGACTAAGCCTTCCACTCATCCCATCAGATTCACTGGCATTCTTAACAGAGAGCTCCATTCAAGGACTGAGCCATCCATTCCACATCATGGCGTTTCCCTTAAGAGGGCACAGATTTCTTTTGATCTTCCAGTGGAAAAGCCATAAATACCACAACTGGTTCACTCCCCTGCGGTGAGCTATACACAAGAAGTATTCCCCAGCTCTAAGATCAACCCACAGCGCTTCCCATATCAGCTTGAGCAGATTGCATGAAGCTGGAAATAACAGTACTGAAACTCACACTTTTTCTCTACCAACCTAGAGAGAGACAAACAACAGTTAACAAAATCAAATTCTTTAAATCAGGGTGGTTATAAAGCTTGGATCAAACTACTAATCAAATAAATTACTGAAGAAAAAGATATGGATTTAATGTAAAAACATTCCACTATTCAAATGCCCATGTTCTTATTTACAACTCTGGCCCTGCCCTGGGAAAGCGTGATGAGTTCAACCCATTACTAAGCCCTTTCCTCACCACTCACAAGCTGGCAAAAGGCTTGTGCACACTGCATTAAAGAAACAGTAAAGAGAAACAGCTATACGAACTCTGGATCTGTACTAACATCTATGTGCTCCTTCGCTAAACAAACTTTAGAGAAACGTCAACCACACATCTTTGTTCCACGATGCAGTAACAGCTACAGCACACGTGCCACAGGCTGCAGATCCAGGCTTGTGCAACTAACCATGTCCTGTTTGCTTTCTGTGAGTCTAGAGCCACCAGGTGACTACAGAATATATGACCTTCCTTCATATAATCAGTGAAAGATGCAAAAATTAAAAAAAGAGAAGAACAACTAGAAAAACACAATTAGGACAGCTATGTGCATGTGGATGAGAGACAGGAAGGAAATGAGCAGGGCAGCAAATTGGAAAGGAAAGAGAGAACCAGAATCATCTCCAGGACACTCTGTCAGGAAAGAATCTTACTTAGTAACTGCAGGAGTGATGCTACATGAGAAAAAGGTTTGGGACAGCTGAAACACTGGGTTATGCTGGCACCATATAACACTAAAATCAAACAACAGTATAAGAAAATAAGGCAAGAAAGAACAGAGCACTAGAGAAATCAGACTAAACCTAGCAGGTTTTACTCATCTCTAGATTCTGTGATTTGCTGCTTGTATCAGTGTACATCACATTCACGTGCTGTGTTTGTATTTAACACAGATCACAGCAAGCTGTCACACTCCCAGACACATGAATATACTGTGCCACATATCTTATGCAGTAAATGACTGAGAACAGTAAGTCATCTTAGAAGAAATGTGGCAGTACATGTTTATGTATCACAAAGCAGGAGACAGCCCATAAAGGGCCGGCAAGATACAGAAGACAGTCACTCACAGGAGGTGGCAAAAGGAAGTTAGAGAAAAGGAATACAAGAATGTCATCAGATTATGCTGGATTTATGTCACTTCCTATAAATAGTTCAGTGAGATTTTTTTTTATATACTTATTTCTTTGCCTTCTGGCAGTAAAGAACAGATGATTTTTAGCAGAAGTAGGAAGGACTTCACTGATGCCATACAAAAACATTACAAGGCTCATATGCTCCTCAAAAGTATTTTCACCCGCCGTTCATCCACTTGGGTTAGAAAAGAGCAGCAAAAGAATGAAGACACCACAACTACAAAGGGCAAAACCGTTCCACTGGGCAATATGCTGGTGTCTAGCTCCACTATTGCTGTTTTCAGGATCAAAGAGAGGACTGACAGCTGAGACCAAAGATGACAAAACAGTAGAACTGTTCCTTCCATTTAATGTCTGAAACATTTTCTTGCACGCAATTCACATTTACTTACCTTGTGTCACAGGATATTCACCATCTTTGTTCAAGATTTGCTTTAAATTTGACAGCTTACATAAATTCAATAAATTCAATATAATAAATTCATAATAAAATTCAAAGCTTAAATATTCAAGATGCATTTAAATCAATATTTTATTTTACAGGAGCCTCTATAGAAAAACTCATAACACAGATACATTAACAAGAAACCTTCTTAGGTCATCCACCTTAGGGTTAAAATTAATTCCCAGTTCACCACTTCCTATTATTGTGGTGTGCTCTCAAGTCCACTGCTGATACCAGTGTTTCTGTCTGCTCTAAAGAAGGAATTGATCAACAAGTTTACTGGTGACACTGACTCATTCCACTGAGTAAGCAGGACTGATGCTCTCCAGGTGGAATTTCTGAAGCACTTCACAACTTCAACTTTTATTTGTCTAATGAAAAACTGACACACACAAGAGAGAGCCGTGATAATACTCACATCAACGCTACACTAGGGACAGAACTCAAGAGAACCCTTCCTTACTGAAGGCACTTGCAATCTTTACAAATGAAGAGTTCTAAAAATGTTAAAAACCCAGGCTTTTACAAAGAGAAATATGAAATGCATTAAGAACAGTGGCTCAGAAAATTAAGACAGAAGACAAAATAAACAAAAAACAGAGATACAGACATTGGAAACTTCACTGATCTAGTCCTATATTCTTAGGGAACACTTAACTTTTAGGAAACACTAACCTGGTATTAGTTTGCCAACTAGCTACCAAAGATGAAAACATTTTGGTGACTATTCTTGGAAACCACAAGTTTTATATTTCAGGCAAAGGCTGGCATCTGGAACAGGAAAGACCCTCACAGGAGGCAAAAACCAAGCAAGGACCAAGATAAAGGTATCATGCAAAGTCCAGCACACATGGATATCATGGAATGAAACCAAGTAGCCCAGCTGAAAGACGTGCTCCAGAAAGACAAATCCAGAGATTTTCACGGCAGAGTTGATTCTGCCTCTGATAGAACTGAGTAACAAAGTGACTCTTATTACCAGCACTCCAGGAAGAGAGAATGGCAGTAATTTTTGTCCAAGGACAATGTTCACAAATCCAGTACATTTTACTGGAGCATCATGGCCAGTTTATATAAATTTAAAAAAAAAAAAATAAAAAAAACAGTGGTCCCAAAACCTAATTGAAATTGCTCCACAATGGATAAATTTTATGATATGCAACTTGCAAATACAAAACTAGATCTCACAGCATGAATTTATAGCTACAAATGACTTTTTAAGCACAAAAGGTAAGTGTGATTGGTGATACAATAATCCTGGGCATGCTTTTCCTATCAACATGAAGTAATTGCCAGACAAGCCTAGGGATCTCATTTGCAGTCTCACTGCCTGACCAATTAAGAGAATGGCAGCACAATATTGCCCCTAAAGCAGCACGAACACACACACACACACACACACACACACACACACACACACACACACAAATCTTGAAGTTAAAGCCAGGAAACAATTTGGTTAAATATGAAGTACTGTAACCCCAGAGAGAAGACAACTCAAGAGGCCAAGCACTGCAGATTTGTAATGTGGGTTTCCACAGGCAAGTTGTCCTTCAAAGATCCTAAGTGCTGGAAGAAAAACACTTAAACAGCAGATACACGCTACAATAGTTTTACTGTCCTCTTTTGTAATGGTTTCCAGTCCTGTAACCAAATTAACCTTCTGTTTTGATTCCCATTTTCACCTTTTGCTAGAAAATTTCAGCTTTAGTTGGTCAATTTCACCTTCCTGTCAGGATAAAAAGTCCAGATAAAAGCAGTGCCAGTAAGAAAGACTAGCATCCCAGACTGCCAGCATCCTACAAAGGGTTTAGGAATCCAAGGCCTTAGGAAGGAGTAAGCATTTTCCCAGTAAGGGACAAATGCCCGTCTGAAGTCTGTTTTAATAGCTGCCAGTTACAAGTCATTCTGGCCAGTGATCTTAGCCAGAAAGACACTAATAGGACAGCAAAAAATGTCTTGGGTCTCATTTGGAAAGGGCAATCACTCCCTCCCATGGGTGAATAAGGATGTTATGATTTCTTTCCACCTAAATTGCTTTTGAAGATTTATTTGCAAAGACAACACGGAGCCAGTTTTCTCCATGTTTATCTTATCTGAAGAAAGAAAGAATATAAAGTAGTTAGACACAATTTTCGCCACTAAAAACAAAAATTAAATTTTCATGAACCATTCTACGTCACTTAGTCAATGTCTCTGCTCACTCTAAAGCAAATTGCATATATGAACTGTACAGGCGTATGTGAACTGTGCAGGCAGGGAAGAAGTATTTATGATACAGCTGTCACACTAGGAGCCCTAAAGCCACAGAATTATGGGTATAGTTATGGCCTGTATCAGTCAGGAGTGAAGGGAATGCTTGCAAGCACATATGCATTCGCTCTCTCTGCAAAGGAAATTGTGATCCTCCCCATTCAGCCAAATACCAAGACAGAGAGAGCTCTCAAAAACCTGCATAACACTTGAAGTATTTCACTCTAGAACACTTCATAATCATTCTCAGTGTGGTGTCCAGCAAGTCCTTAATGTTCAGCAGTCAGCTGGCTACTGGTCCCAGAGGACCCTGCACTGCTCCTTCTTAGCAGAGGTTGATGTGTCCTGACACCAGCGCAGAGTACAAGCATAAGAATCTTTCAGTGTCTTCACCATGTCACTGCTCATTTCATTACATAAGCTGATGACTGCTTCAGGAGTAGCCTGCAGTAATAAAAGCTCAGAGAATGTCTTCCTTACCCCTTTTAAAAGGACTTTGCTTATAGCTAGAGATAAAATTTTTCTCTTCCCATGCCACTGTCACCACCAGCAGCACCTTGCTGAAAACATGAAGGTGCCATGCTGCTTGTTCTTGAAAATAAAGGCTGAACACACTCAGGAATTTCCCATTTACTCACAAACCACTTTGGCATTCATGGGCATGACTCATTCTACTCAGAAGTTCCTCTACAAAAACAGAAATATGAAAAGAATCTGCTGACACAAATTATAAAGCTCAAATTTGCAACTTTCGAGTATTCTAAACTTTGAAATCCGTTTGTCCCTCTCATTTCACCTTAAAAGGGAAGACAGACTGGATATGTTCAAAGAAAGGGAAGATAATGGTTAGATTTACAGGTGACAGCACAGATCAAAAACTACAATTACTTAGCCTAGAAAGGAGGATTTGAAAGGATACAGCTCAGTCCTTTCTTTTGACCCTGTTTCAAAATCCAATTTCATAAAGTCCCTAACAGCTAACATGATGTCAGCCACTGGAATCCCCAGCAGCAGAGCATTATAGCCCAGTAACTGACCTTTTTTCCAAAGAAAAGCATATATTAATGTATCTGGCATTAGCATTTACTCCAAGTCTGACACTGCAGCACATTAGGGAATGCAGTGGCACACACACCCCCAAGGTACAAAAGTGCAATAGGAGTAAGAATTGGAGGAAGAGAAGTAAAAATTAAGAAGAGAGAAAAGTACATAAGATCTCCTTCAGCAGTCACAGAAGTCAAGCAAAGACCACTACCCTAAACTGCTCAAGCAAGACCTGGTCGAAATTCAACACCCAGGAGTTCATCATATTTTGCAATGGTTTCCACACAGACAGAATTTTACCACATTATAAGAGCCTTCATGTAGCCACTTACTGACCAATCTATTTCTGTCCACCTTCCTGCAACAAACATGCAAGCATTAGTCTCAGATACCATTTTTTTCATTCATAAATTGTAACGAAAAAAGGAACACTGAGGTATAGCCCTGGTCAAGCGGGACCTTTATTACTCCAAGTATTTACTGCAGGTCAGTCGTCCTAGAAAACTTTCAGCTTTCTCCTGGTCTTTTTTCTTCTCTGAAATAGCAAAGAATGTTCTACTGCATGTAAGAGCACTCCATCATGGCACAACTAAGGATGAAAATTATGGAGAGTTTTAAAAAAGTGACGAGGTGAGCTGAATTAAAGTTCAACTTCCCTATTACTCTGCAAAGGACTTTTAATTACATCCAATAAAAATATGATTAGGTTTAAAAATAAAAGAGAACTAAGTATAAAATAATAGTGTTCCACTAATTTTACTTTTCAAAATTAATGTTGCTGCACCTTCTATTTTTCTTCAAAGAAATGTCAGGCAGAAATATCAAACTGTCCTCAGGGAAAAATCACAGCATCTGAGATTTAAGAAGAATCCCATGCTCAAATGAATTAGTGTACTACTATTCACTAGAGAGCACTGTATTATGAGGAACAATGTAATAAAAGACTTTTTTTAATATTAGAATATACCTCTATATATCAACAGTGGCAACAGCGTCCAAATAGCTCCAACATCTGACAATTTGGAACCAGGCTTCTCAGTAATCTACTCTTTATGACAGTCTTAACTATACATTTTCTAACACAAGGTATGATAAAATAGAGTTGCAAGCATGAAGAACTTCAGAAATTACTAAAATACTGTATGGCAAGAAATCCTATATTAGTACAAATTATTAGTAGGTAAAATGGTCCACTGGATGAGGATAATCAGAGAGAAAATATTCCTAGCTGCACCAGAGAGTTATTGCATGACCTTGAGCAAGTAGCTTAATTTCTCTGTCCAAATTTTCCTACATAAAAGAAAAAGGACAGTAATGCTTGCCAATTATTTCACAGACATATGAAATCTATGGCAAAAAGTATTTTGTTAATATCAGAGAACCTGCATTTTGTTCAAAAAGACTTTGCCTTTAAAAATTCTACATATGGACACTTTTAGCCTAAAGGACCTGAGACCATCTCACAATACTTTTCCCACAGACGTTGTGCCAAAGGCCCCTGTGCTTCTCCTCATTCTTACAGCCACTATGTAAGAAGTGGACTTCCCGATACTCTGAGTTGTTAGGGACAAGAGAGTAGGAGTAAAATCTCCTCAATCAAATTCAACTCATCTTTCACATTTTTTATCTGTGTGAATGTTACTAGGACTGGAAGAAAACTGAGAAAAACCTTTGCTAAAGCTGAGAAACTTGCGCTATTCCTGCCTCTCCTTTCAAAGACTAGGCAGAATCTGAAGAAATTAATCAAAGCAAAAGTCTGGCTAGATAAGTAAAAATTACATAGGCCAATACTGATAAAAATGTTCCAGCCACAAGACCAGCAATGCACCTTTAACACGGCATCCCATATAGAAGCTTACCCCTGTCAAATAATAAGCACTACAAAGTTTCATAGCAACAAAGTTTGTCATTTCCAAAAGCAGCATGTTTTTATTTAAAGCACATGATACACGCAACAAACCTTGTGGTTAGGTTTATATGAATGAACCACTGCTGGTCACAAAACTTTGGCGTCTGTTTTAAATATACATTTAGGGGTCAGAAAGCAAGGAAAAACCAATCTGGTTGCTGCATTGTTCATATCTCTTGTAGAAAAATTACCTTATGCAAATACTCAGTATCATAATGCAGTTCTACATTGCTTGATGTTAATTAGAGGAATTACTCTCTTCAAACAAAATGCATTTTCAGGTGATACTTCTTCTTACCTGGCAAGTTCTTTAATTAAGTTTGCAATGCGTCTCTTGTCCTCAGGACACAAATCCTTTAAAGAAGCACTCTTCATTCCTCCTTCATTAGTGACCTGAAAATTTAAAGTAACGTTTCAGAAAGTACTGTATAAAATATTTCTTAAGATATTAGAAGCATTTCAACACCTAAGAATTAGAAGCTGAAAGTAGATCAATTCCAACTGGAAATAAAATTTGTATTTTTTAAAATGTAAGTACATTTCAGCAAAGCCAAATTACCAAATTACGAAGAATTATTTTCAGAGACTTAATGCAAATACAAGCTGCTAGCTTTACAACTAAACATGCTGAGTAAAGTTTTAGGACGTGCACTACTCATTGATTCATACCAGATAAAGGGGAGCAGGTTCTCATGACCTGGAAATCTAGTGCGGCGATATCCAAACCCAAGCTCAAACTTTATTATCACAGAGTGTAAAGAGTAAAAAAAAAGAAAACACATGCTGCCTTAGAGCTTATGACCAAAGCACACAAAACAGCGTAATATGTTAGTAAATGGTAAGTCCTTATTTCATTTTCCTAATGCACAGAAAACTACATGTCCCTTCACACATCGCCACTGTTTGGTCTTAATGGCTTATTTGCTACCTCTGTAATTAACACTTGTCAAAACCAGCTTGTAAGACCCCAGCACTTCAGGTCTCTGCTGCATTCCTGTAACAGAGAGAACCGCTGTTCTTGCCACCAGTGCCCACCAGAGGGCCCGCACCACGGTCCCTACCTCGGATGCTTCCAAACAGCAAAAAGGTCTAAACCTGGTTTTCTTAACCAAAAACTTCTGTGATCGGGGACTCAGCTCTGCAGTGCTCGTGGTAAGCACGAAATAAGAATCCCAGGATAAATGCAGCAATAAAGAGCTGTGCTACTCTGCCCGAGATTCTGGCAAGTTTCAGCATTTGCTCTAAATCCAAATTATTTATTTTCAGTTTAGACTTTTACAAACCTGCAAATATTACAAACCTCCCCAAGTGCATACAGTGCTTAACTCGAGATAAAAGAATACTACCAAATGCCCTGCGATTTGGCCAAGTTCACACAGTAGAGCACAAAAAGCATACAAAGCCAACACTGAGCTTCTCCCCTCTCATTAGCAGTAACAGCAGCTGATCTACACACACCAGAGTGGAGTGACCTCTTTCATTCCCAGATAATTGCTTCTTCAACAGTGGTTTAAAACAATTAAAGAACAATGTGCACGACTAAAAGAGGTGATGTTTTTTTACTGACTCATGTTATACCCACCTGATCCTTCAGTATTTTGACTGTATTTTCCCCAGGTCGGGGGAAAGGAGTTTCACAAGGCAAATTTCAGCACTTTTCAAGGGGACATTTGATTTCAGTTTCCTTCCCAAACACATGTTAAAGTCATACAAATGAAGAGAGAATGTCTTTAACTTAACTGAATTACACTAAATGTATGTTTGAAGGAATTTCATTCTGCACGCTAGAAGTGCCTGACTTTTCTTTTTCAGCAGCCAGACAATGGAACTTCTTTAAGAAAAACGAAAAGTTACAGGACATTTTTCACTCAAAAAGGGAGACAGAAGTTTGATCACACCAGCGAAGGAGACTTTAACACCTCAAACTATTACCCAAACTGATGCACATACTGTCAGACAAACATTTGTGGGATGAAGAAGAAAATCAGGTTTTTTTGTAACACCCACAAGCATGCAAAGATGGCACAATATAAATTCTCAGAGGCAGACCATCAAAACAAGATGAGACAAAGGAGGTAGAGACCAAGACTGTATTGTCTCCTTTTCACAGATTTCGCTCCTTTCTCCATAGTTCAGGGCTTGGAAGGTGATAGTCTGCCTGAAAAAATCACACAGAATCACAGGATGGTTAAGGCTAGAAAGACCCACTGCAGCTCATCTAATCCAGCCTGCAGCACATTGCTCAGGATTATGTCCAGGCCAGGCTGGATAGGGCCTAGATCAGTGGAAGGTGTCCCTGCCCATGGCAAGGGGCATTGCACTAAATTATCTTTAGGGTCCCTTCCTATTCAAATCATTTTATGATTCTATGCTAAAGGAAGTCCAACAGCTCACCCTAGACGTGTACACAAGATCTTGCAGAAAATGAGTTGTGCTGGTGCTGAAAACTCCATGGAAAAGGAGTTCTTCTTTCATAAAAAGAGAGACATTTGTTCTGTTTGTTTCAAGTAATTCAGAGCTTATCTTCAGAGAACAAAATTTCCATGAGGATTTGGCAAGGTAAGAGAAAAACAGAAGGTTAAAAAAGACAGAAAAGAAACAGAGCTTTGAACACATTTTATTGTCAATATTATAAAAGCACGAATCACCAATTAAGATTCCACATATCAGGCATTATATAAAAAAAAAAAAATACACAAAACCCCTTTTATACCACAACAGCTTTCAAAAAGAAAAAGGAGTAAAAACTCTCTAAACAACAAGTAATGCAATCAACACACCATTCAACAAAACAGATTTTAATGTGACATATTGAAGGCATCTATGAGGAAGCAGGCTTGTAGATACTTAGGAAGAGATGCTTCTACATAAAGGCTCTGCATAATGGGGGCTATTTGTGGAATTTATCTGCGTGTCACTTAACAGCATCATTTGAAAAGCAGAGGTACCTGCCAGCCTCCTAAAAGCAAGTACTGATAAAAAGAGAAATGGAAAGGGACAAGTCCAGGAAGTGCCTTAAAAATTAATACTAGTTATTGGAGTGTCATGTTGAAGGATCCAAAGGCCAATGACACTGTCAACGCAATGAGAAGTGAGTGATCTGTCTTCACATCACTTTTGAACACACATGTGAGGCACACAGCATCTACTCAGCACACAGAAGACAGGGAAGGACATCTCAGCCCATATAAAGAAGAGGATCTAACTGCATAGTAACGTAACAGTGATGCAGAGCAATCAAAGGTTTTAGATCCTGCCTGTAAGTGGAAGGGTGTCAGACCCTAGTGATGTACAGACTTGCCCAAGATGAATACTAGGAGAGACATTTAACAGTACTCAAATAACTTAAACAGTCATAGTACTCTACAATGCCATCTTCGAAAAATGTCATTTCTCAAAAGATTTCTGAATATCACAATATCTATCACAATAAAGAATAACCCTCCAAATGAAACCCCACTGCTTTGAAATTTCTAATGCCAGAAACTGTAGGAAAAGTGTCACCTATTCTCACAGGAGCAGACCACACAATTCAAAGCAGAACCAAGTGTAACATCAGTGGACAAAGCTACTTTGATTGCATTTTGACCTTTTACTATCAAAACCAGAAAGTAATCTTAGCCTACTAACATGAGCAGCCACAGCAAAAAGGTCTCTAAAGAGTTTTACAGGTCTTGTTTCCAAATTATATGACTAGAGCAATGAAACTGAGTCAATTAACACAACTTCTTGCATGTTTGCTTAGTAAAATACAGGTTAGGTTCTACTCAAGGCTACATTCACTGTCTCTGTACAAATACACACATGGAAATATATATATTCTCTTTTACACAGCCGTAGTTACACACCACTTGACATAAATTGGCACATTTAGCCTTTGTTTTCTTTAGGTGATAATCTCTGTCAGCAAGCCAAAATGTAAGTGGGCAAAAAGTATAAGAGACTGTAAAAATAAAACTACTCTAAAACTGTTTAAAAGCTGACAATCTAAATATAAAATCTGCCATTTTTCTACTAAGTGCACTCTTAAGAGCAAGAAAAATTTGCCTTTACTGACCTGCTGCCCTGTCAGATGTCCTGAATTTCCATCCGGATCCATGGAAACAGAAGCAGCAGGTACAGGCACCTTGAGTTCAGTTTGATTTGCTTGGTATTTTGGCAAATACCTTGTTCTTAAATTTCCTTTTGTAGACACTCCTGTAAACGAAAGACAAGCAGAATACACAGATTACAAAGTGAAAAGGGACCCTTCTCTTGCCTTGTACAATAGGACTTCCACAGAGGCATCTTTGCCTTAGCAGCTCTTTTTTGAAAAGAATGAGCACATCAGGTATAGGGTTTGCAGTTCCCCTCAGCCTCTCAGGATACACAAAATTTCATCAAGATAAATATATCAGCAGAAAAAGAGGTGGATGGCACTGAAGGGTACCCAGTCACAACGGACATCAAAGTAAATTCTGAAATGCATATCATGTCTTCTGACTGAGGTTCAAGGCAAAAAATGTTTGTTTAAGATGCAAAAGCATAAACTTGAGCTTCTGCTTTGATATTCAAAGACAACGAGGAACCATCACTGCTGCTCTAAGTACCACTCATATAATAAAGTACCACTTTTTTGTTACCCAGCCAACCTGATTGCTCAGGCTAATTGTTCTGTTCATGACCAGGCATATGAGTAAGGCAACACTTCAGTGCACACTCCACAGATCATCTGTAAAAATACTTCCTGCCATAATTAGAATTCGCTCACCACTACCAGCAGTGAGAATATGAAAGCACTGAAAATCCTGATGCTGCAATTATAAAGTGCCAACTCTGATACTAACACTAAAACCTCCAGGGCCAGATTAAAGCCCAGAGCTTCTTGGTACTGCCCTCGAGGTTTGACTGTTCAGAAGTGCAAAAAGGTTTGAAGAAAAACTATTAATTTTATACTAGCAGATGGATTACATTTATTTGGGTAATGAATTTCAGAAGTGTACCAGCAACTCCAGTGAAAGAACTAAATTATAAGCTTTAACAACTCTATGCTCATACACAAGGGAAAACAATGTTCCTGTAATTCCCTCCCACAGAAGTGAAAGAGTATTTCCCAGACTGAGCTGATTTCCATCATTTAGGAACACTGCCTTCTTTCCAGGGTACAGAGTGTAACAATCTGGCATTGCCTGGCTTGAACTACGCTAGTTACAAAACAGAGTTTTTTAACAGAGCTATTTGGCCAATAGTTGTGAAGGGTAACCATGCCACGTAGAGAACAGGATTCCTCAAAATTTGTAACTGCTGGAAGACATATACACAACTTTACTACAGTTAATCATGCCCAGATATGTTTTCAGGACCTGCTGTCGCTGTAAGAGCTGTGTTTGAAAACAACTGGAGAATTGTGAAGGGGAACGAAGAACGCTTATCTCTTCGCCAGCGATGTATGCAAGCTTGCACTGAGTAAATCAAGGTCAAAAGAACTATTTAAAAAAATTTTAAAAATTGCTTTTGCTTTGCACAATTAATCTTCATTTCAATTGATATCTTCAAAATTTCCAAACACCTCAACACCTCTAATGCTTCAACATTCTTTGGAGACCACATTAAAAATTCAGCTTACCTTATAAATTGGATAAAACTATGCTGTACCTGCAACAGAAACAACTCCCCTGAAACTATTCTTCTTATACGGTATGCTTATCTAAGCAGCAGAGTATAAATCCTCTGCTGCAATCCTGTATGTCCCATTACAACTTGAGATGACTCTCTACCTTACACACTTAAGTACACAAACCACATACCTGAAAAGACTGCAAATTTTAACACTCACAGGAAAAAAAGCAAACTTTGTTTACACCTATTAGAATGCCATACCTGAAACAGATACCTTTGGCTCTTCTTCATCAGAAGCTGCATGTGGCTTTGTTAAAGATAATAAAAAAAGACCAAGGTTGGTTCTTTAAATAGAACTGTAAAAATCAGTATTTGGGCTCTTAAACAACTGTAGATAAGAAAATAAACTGTTTGCACTTTGGGTGCAAGAAAAGCAAGGAAAACTTTGTTAGAAGAAAAAAAACACACAACCTCAGAGATTATGAAAACAAGTCATTACTCCTTCTTCACTGTGCATTAACTTACAGCCTGCGAAGATTATCTTAGAGGTCACCTTCCAAAAAGATCCCAGGGACTAGCCCCAGTTACAAGTGTAATTACTAAAGATAATGAAGTAATAATATTTATTTAAATTTAAACAGGTTATCGTTATATAAGGAACCTCTTGATGTGTAGGGGAGACAAATTCTGCAACAGTGATTAATAATGCAATGAAATACATTTTGTACACTCTTATACATTGGATATTGTAAGAAACATAAAGAAGGATAAATGCAAAAGGTTTCAAAGGAGTTGGTCATTCTCATCTGATTTTCACATGATGAGTAACAGATAAAAGCCTGGGGACTAATTTGCTCTAAGAAGTTTCAAGAACTTTCAAATATCCTAGAGCTTTAACAATTAAACTGCTTGACTGCAGAAAACACTTAAAAACCAGAAAGAACAGCACACCATATTACTTGTGCAATGTCAGCAGTCACTGAACTTGAATCCTCATCTCCTAGAAGCCACTAAAAATACGACTCAATATAATTCAGGGAAGGGTGTAAACCATACTGTCATTCTTAAAGCAGCAGTTTCACTTAGCTGAACATAAAGATTGTTATTCCCGTGTAAGTAACTAACATACTTGGTGTGGCTTATCCCCAGACAGCAATTCAGCACCACACAGCTGCTCCCTCACTACCCTGTTCCCTCCCCTGCCCCAGACTGGGAGGAAAACCAGAGAGAAAAGGTAAACCTCGTGGCTGGAGATAAGAAAAGTTTAACAGCTGAAACAAAACAGAACAGTACAGTAATACAAGTAATATTAATTGTAATGTAAAAGAGAGACGAATAAAAACAAAAAGAAACAAGGGATGCACAGTATAGTTGCTCACCACCTACTGCCCAAAGCCCAGCTTGTCTTCCAGCAGCAATCAGCCCCTCCCAGCCAACTCCTCCCAGTTTAAGTGCTGGGCATGATGTTTCGTGGTATGGAATAACCCTTTGGTCAGTTCAGGTCAGCTCTCCTGGCCCTGGTCCCTCCTGGCTTCTTGTGCACCTGCTCGCTGGCAGGGCACGGGACACTGAAAGCCATGTTTTAGGCTAAGCCCTGCTAAGCAACATCCAAAACATTGCTGTGTTATCACCACTATTCTTGTACAAAATAGAAAACACAGCACTGTACCAGGTACAAGGAAGAAAATTTATTCTATCCCAGGTGAAAGGAGGGCAATATTAAAGTGAAAAATAAAAGCAGTGGGCACAAAATTCTGATCTACTATGTTTTGTTTATACCCCTTTATTTTCCTCAACCTTCACAGTTGGACAATTAACTCAATTACCTAATTTCTGTACTGTTTATGGATAAATGCAGATAAAGGTTTTGCAGTTGCCTTTGTACAATAAAGTCAATTTATGAAAATATTTCAATTAACCTATACAAACTCTTCGCTCCACTAAAATTTGATTTTGACAGTACCATTTCAGATGGTACTTGATTTAGCAAATTACCATACGGTGCAGAAAATTAGGAACAGCCTAGGAGCTTCCTTCTGCGGACAGCAACTTCAGTGAATATCCACTGTCCATCACAGAACTGGTACTTGACACACTGGAAGGACTTGATCACATGCTCACTTATGATGTTGTTGATGCCCTGTATCACTCATAAACAATTATCACTCATCAGTCTCACTGCTATCAAAGCAACCTCTCTCTACAAATACTGGGAGCAGTTCTGTTCTCATATGTGAGCTGCAACCTGCTCTCTCTAGCTGCCAGAACACATTGAGGGTTCACAGCACAAACCAGGTGGGGAAACCAAACAAACTCTGAAAGAAAAGCCCTGTGTGTACCCTGTTTTCAAAAAGCACCAAGGTAGATCAAGAGTTCGTGCCTGGATCACAGCCCAGCCCAAGCAGTTGTGTCAGCACACCCAGGACAGCAAACTGCAGGGCAGTCATATAGTCACTGCATGAGTGTGTCTTCAGCTCACACTACAGGAAACAACAAACTTCAGCAAAGGCAATTGCTTACTCAACTGACATGTAGTTAATCTGCATGTCAACACATGGCTACAGGAAATAAAAAGATTTGCCTAAACAACATCTCGCTTTTAGAGCTGGTACTGGCAGCTGTTGTGGACAGATACCTCATAGCAGGATGCAAAAATCAGTGAAAGCCATTGCTGTTACTCCTCCCAGCTACCAGGACCGCTCTCCTGTGAAGGTTTGCAGCCCAGTGTAGTAGAACAACCCAAAGCTGGAGGAGGTTACCTCAGTCTGCTGGACTGAAAATCAGAGGGATTCATGGACCAATTTTTAAACAGGTCTGACATCCTTGCCTCAGAATAACAGATTGGGGACAGTACCAGCACCAACCTTTTAACATTAATCCAGTGCCACATGCCTCCCAAGACAAGGTGAGTATACTAATACAAATTTTGTACCACCACAACTAAAGTTCAGTGCAATAGCAGAGACAGGCACTGGAGAAACTAAACACCTTTCGATGCTTCAGGGCTCACCTACAGAAGTGACTCTGCTGAGTCTATTCAGCAGTTAGAGAGAGAGAAGTTCAATTTTACAAACCTGTTAAACCAACACTACCCAATGTACCAAATTTCCCTTCCCCTCCTCTTTCTTGAAGGCATCCACCGTTATTTTAAATTGTACCATGTCCATTTCTAAATATTTAAAATTTTCCACTGTCAGATGCAACACTACCTACATGTAAACATGTAACATTGAAATAGTTGTCAGGAAGAAACTCATTCCTTGAAATATCATGACACATGAGGTCGATGCTGGGCTCAAAAACCATATCAAGTCATGGGAAACAAACTGTCACCCCGGTAGTTAATTGATGAAATACACTTACAGTGTAACTGCATCAACACTCCACAAATGAGCAAGAGTAGTGACACTGTGGTGACAAGTCTGATAGATGACTACCAACCTTCACACCTTCACACCAAAGAGAAAGTTGTAGGCAACCTCTTTTACTTTGCACAGATGGGAAATTGTAACAAAGTGCTCCCCAAACAGTCCATGGGATGGTTGGCCCATTTCACTCGTGCACTGCTGCCCAGTGGGCATGCAGTCAAACATAAACAGAAGAGCATACACACTACTCTTCTTTCCAATCAATTCCAGCTGATGCAGAAATCCCACTCTGCCTATGAGTAACTGCAATGCCTTAAATAATGTCAGTTCCCAAATTTCCACCAGGCCAGGCTGTCAGTTCCACCCCAGTGTCTCCAACTCAGTCCCAGGTGCTCTGAGCCACACAAGGGCATCTCTCTCTAGCCGGGCTTTTACAGGCTGAATCCCCAAACCACAACCACCAAGCATTCCATCTACATGTCCAGCTCCACAGTCTCCCACAAGGAGAGCCTGCTGGTCCTCTGCAGACAAAGCCACTACAGTCTCACACTTGTCTCTTACAGAGCCCTCTGTGTCCCACACAGGTCACCCTAAATTCTATCCTTGTAATCAAGCTTGGGTGCCAGCCACAAAAGACACATTAGTGCTTTGCTGCCTGTTCAGCCTCTAGCCTCAGTTTCAAAGAATCTCGGAATGAATTTAGTTGGAAAAGACCTCTGAGACCCCCGAGAGCAGCCTATGCCCGAACAGCCCCGTGCCAGCCAGCGCAGAGCAGTGAGTGCCAGGGCCACCCCCTCCTCAGGCCCCTGCAGGGACGGTGCCCCCACCGCAGCCCATTCCATGCCCGGCCACCCCGCTCAGAGCGGTAAATTCGCCCCCGAGCCCCCTTTTCCCCGCGCTGAGCCAGCCCCTTCTCTCCACGGATTCACTCACAAGTTTCCTTAAGCCCAGCGCAATTTCCCCACTCCTGAATATCCACTTCCCCCGCCTGTGCCACACGACCCTCCCTCCCTCCCTCCTCTCGCAGGCCATTTGTGCCTCCAAACCCCTCACACAGACACACTCCCGACCCCTCGGCCCAGGCCGAGCCCTCACATCCCCCGTGCTCCGACACGGCGCCCCACCCGCCCCCACAGCCTGCGCGTCCGACCCCCCGAGGGGCTGCCCCGCCGGCGTGCCCGCGCCCCGAGGGTACAGGCGGGGAAGGAAGGGTACAGGCAGGGGAAGGAAGAATACAGGCCGAGGAAGGAAGGATACAGCCCCGGCCGCGGCTCCAGCGAGCACCTCCACCCGCGCCGGCGGCCGCCGCCGCCATCTTGAAACAGCCGCCACTCCCCGCACGTCCCCACCGCCCCCCCCGCGCTCGCCGCCTATTGGCTGCCCGCGTCGGGACGCGAGGCATGCTGGGAGTCGTAGTCCTGCCAGAGCGACGGGCCGGCGTGGGAGCGGCGAGGCGGAACTATAGCTCCCAGCGCGCCCCGCGGCTACGGCGCGGCAGGAGGGACAGAAGGGGTTTGCTCGCCGGCGGGCTGGGCGGAGGCGGCAGGGCCCGGCGGAGGATGGAGGACAAACCCCCCGCCGGCATCAAACCCTACCTGGACAAGCTCACCCTGGGCGTCACAAGGATACTGGGTGAGTGGCGGCGGGACACAGCCCCCCCGGGGCCGGGGGCACCACCCAGTTGTCACGGGCGCTGCTGTGAGCGCGCAGCGGAGCACCACACACACACACACACACACACACACGCACAGAGATCCGTGTTTCTGCCCAGGCCCTCTGGACTGAGCAGTTTCAAAAGCAGCAGAGCAGGAGGTGTGTTATTCGGAGTGGTGCGGGCACGGAGCGCTGCGGGGCTGGAAGGGCTCCATGGCCTCTCCCTTGAACCCCGCGGGGCTGCGCCTCTCCCCAAAAACTGTGCCAGCAGAGACTGTCCCCCCGGCATCCAACATGGATTTCCCCCCTTTCGGTTTGTGCCCGCTAATCCTTGTCCTGGCAGCACAGCACAGGCTCCTTCTGTGCTCCCTTCAGGTGATGGAGGGGAGGCTGCTCTGAGGGGGTGCTCTGAGGGCTGATCTGAGGGCTGATCTGCTCTGAGGGCTGATCTGGGGGGATGCTCAGAGGGGATGCTCTCAGGGCTGCTCTGGGGGCTGCTCAGAGGGCTCCACACACCCTTCCTCTGTAAATGGGGCTCTGCTGTGCTGTGGGGCCAGCAGGGACTGTTCCCCAGCGAAGGGATTTTAGTGTGGGGCACCGTTCTGTCAGAAGGGGATCGGCTCCCCGTAAAGGCGCCCTGCAGCTCATTCCCACGCTGTGGGACTTGTTCCACAGCATGCCCTGCTTCCCATCGCAGGGGTTTGCTCTGGCCATGGGCCTGCTAGCATCCCCTCAGCTGGCTTTGAAGTTAGGCAGGGCTGCAAGGCCTTCAAAGGCTTCTCAGGCAACACTTTACTTGTGGCAGTGGAATCACAAGGATTTGCACAAATGTTTGCTTGTGTAAAGGATTTCAGCGTTGGATCTTCCATCCCTCATCAGCCTGGGGTGCAGGAATGCCCTGTTTGTATGGCTGGAAAGACATAGGTCTGTACCAAGCCATGTGTGTGACAAGATTAGAAATTGCAGTCCACGAACTCCTTCCTGTGGATTTTAAAGCCAGGAGTGAGCACTGCTATTACCTCACCCAGCCACTGTATTGCAGGACAGTGAGTTTCATCTGGTAACCCCAGAGTATCTCTGGTTGCACGTGGGTTTAGATAGCAGCTCAGACATACGAGATTAAAAGATCAGGGCTAAATACTTGCTCAGGGCTTCAGTGAGGACAGTATTTCATCCTCAATCTCTGATCAGCATTCCAATACAGACTTACTATTTGACTTCTTGAGATGGTGGGGGGTTGGGGTTGGAATTTGTTTGTTCTTTTTGTTTTCTAGCTGTGAAGTCAGGATAACATTATCATTCTGCTCTGTGAATGAAACTGCTGGTGATCAGCCATCATGGCAAATGCTTCTTTGAAGTAGCTCTTTTTAAAAAATTGCTGGCCCTGCCCACATTTTCGTCACCATCAGATGTATGAGGTCTGTGGGATGTTAACTGTGTCCAAAAGTAATGTTGCCATATAAACTGTTTGGGATAGGTGTGTTATTACACCAGCAAGACATGGCAATGCAGGTTTGGCTCTGAAAGTCCTGTGAGATCCCTTTGACACAGAGGGTGTTTCCTGGTTTGTGGGGTTGTTGTTGTTTTTCTGTCTGTCTCTCTGACAACTTCCATTGTGCAATACAGCAGTGTGCATCCCAGTCCATAGCAGTGATGTTTTCCTCCACTTCTTTTCTCTGTCTCTCCGCTCCTTATGGAAATTTGGTGCATTTTTTTCTAGTGAAGCAGTCCAAACCATGTCAGCTGTGCCATCAAATTAATTAGAATTGCTCAGCTAATTGGGAAGCATTACTAATCTGTTCAGTGTTCAAATAACAAAGAGTATCTCATTCAGAAAGCTGCATTGCTCAGTAGTTGGTAGCACTGGAAACTATCTTTACTTTAAATCTTTTGGAAAGTCTCATGAAGCCAGTAGATACTTTCTGCCTATTGTAATATAAAAAAGGTAATAGACTTCTGACTCTCTTGAGGTTGTGAAACATTTTTTTCAGGAGATAGAAATGGTCTTGTAATGAAACTCAACATGCTCCTTTTAAGCCAGGTGCATGTGCAGTGGAGCTTGACAGCTGATTTTCCAATACCTTTATGAACAAATGTTTATGACACCATTTGAAAAACCCTCCTTTGAAAAAATTCTATAGATTAGGTTGTGGGGGTGGGCATTTGTTGGTTAGGTTTTTGTTGGTTTTTTTTTTAACTTCTAGCCTCTGTGGAAGTCCCTCCAAGGGGGGAATATTTCTCACAAGCATTATGGATGTTATAACTTAGGGGAAAAAAATACACATCTTTCCCATTGCCAGTATGATTCATTTTGCTGAAGTTCTATAAGTAATAGCAAGTTCTAGAAAGGTTGACTCTTCATAACTAAATCAGAATGGGAGGTGTTAGCTCTGAACTTCCCAGAGCAGGACTAAACCTCACTATTTACAGTGTTTATTAGATAAGAACACAACTATTCAGACATTTCAAAATTATGCTGAGAGTTTTCCAACTTATAGGCAGTATTAGCAGAATCGTAAAGACTGAAAATCCTGTGATTTCCTGCTTCAGCTTTGTGTCACACCATTACATTGACTCTTTCTGGTTAATACCACAAAGCATTTTTGAAAGCTTCTAGATGAAATGTCCTAAAAATAGGACAGAGTTTACTGTGATCTTGATTCAGAATCGTGCATAGGGTGGAGTCACCTGAACTAGTTAAGCTTTATTGTATGTCTTTTGTCCAACCTGTGTGGCCTCTTTATTTCTTCCATCTGGAATGAAAAGCAACTCATGACAAAGTCAGCCATTAATGTTTGAAGGAACTCCCATCAATATCTACACACATCTGTTAAACTTGGTCTTCAGATTACCCACAAGATATTTTTAGTATAACATTCAGGCTTTTAAGATGGAATTTCTCTTTCTTTTGATGTTGGATTTGGTTCAGACCTCTTTAGAAGCTACATTTCTCTTGTTCCTAGACATCTTCTTTGACTGATACAATATTTAATCTTCTGTCATCCCAGCCAGGCCACTGTGCATGATAAATTAAATATCTCTGGAGTTTTCTTTGATCACAGAAATAACAATTACTCTGTTATTATAATCTCTTTAACTTGTCATAAGCCTTGCATAGCTTAGATATAAAGGACTGGTTACATCATTGATTCCACACACTTGTTTAGAAGCAGAATACATCGGGACAGCTCATATTTGAGCAGAAGACAGATCACCCTGCTTGGACCCACCTACCAGAAGTGAAACTTGGTAAAACATCAGTCTCTTCTGTATGTTGGGGCTCCCCCTTGGCCAGTCAAATCACTTGGGTGACCTACTATGGGGTGTTTTTTATTATTATTTTTTCTGTCTAACTTGGAGCTTGGTTTTCTGGTGCCATGTGTTGTCTTTTCAATTATCTGACAATGTACCAATCAATAAACTCTACTGAAGTAGAGTTTAGACTTCCTGAAACTGAGTGCCACTCTTCCACCGACAGAACAGACGAGGACAAGGTTACTGGTGGAATTAAAAGCCCAGCATTGAAGATAAAAAACACACCAGAGCTCTCTAGTGCCTGCTTTTCCTGTCTAGTGCACTGTGTATGTTTTGCCAGAACACAATTATAATATGTGTGACTGCTTTGGGAGCCAATACTTTCACAGCAGAGCCAGTCTTAAAAGCCCTGCATAGTGATCCCTTCTATTTCATGGCCCTGTGTGCTGGGCTTGCAGTTCCCACAACAAGTTAGTAGTCTTTCTGGACCTTATCCAAAGTGAATTAACTCAGTGGGACTTATTTCAGTTGGCTGTGGATGAAGTAAAACTTCATAAAATAGTAAGTGCAAGGGAGACTGTTCTGCCATCACACACCTGCAGGGGTAGCACTGTGTAGATTAGTATCTTGCATTTCTATAGCGTTCTTTCCCATATTTTTATAAATTACCAGCTCAGTGCTCTTAGCAACTTTGCATGTGTCCAGCTGGGATTCCAGAGGGCTGATGTTTGTTCATGCAGCTCCCTCTGGCAGAGTCAGGTTCTGTGTCTCTCCAAACCCACCGGATCCAGCACTGAAATGTGCCTGTCTTTGTGGTTGTTAGCAGTTCACAGCAGCACTGCACAACATCGTGTCCCAAGCTGAGGATATCCCACCCAATGGAAACCACAGGCCATACTTTCAAAGAGAGATTCCTCTTTCTTTTAGAGTTTGCCTGGGACCCCATCTTTGATTTTTTTTTTTTCCATGAATCCTCTGCAAAAGACCATACTTTGAATACAGAATGTGTGTGTTTATATCGTAGAATCACAGAATGGTTTGAATTGGAAGAGACCTCAAAGATTATCTAGTTCCAGCCCTCCTACCACGGGCAGGGATGCTGCTCACTAGATCGGAGTATGTGTAGATTTGTCATTATATGTGCATATATATCTATAAAAAAAAATTTAAAGGATGACATTTTGTGCAACACTAGATGTCCTCATTGCAAGACAGGCTTAGTACAGCCACAGACAAAAAAAATTGACTGCTCGATCACCAGCACAATGCTTACAGTCATTACTGCCTTTTCCCTGGCTGCCACTCAAATTAACTTGGAAAATTGTCTGTCTCATAGTGATATCACCCATGCCAGCTGCAAACATGCTTCTCTTTTCCTTTTAGAGACTTCTCCAGGGGTTGCTGAGGTGACGTTTGTGGAAAAGGAGCCAGCTGAACGCCACACAATCGTTTCTTGGGAGCAAGTAAGTATTTTTGTGATAAACCTGAGCTGTGAGCTCAGTCTGAATGCACAGCAGCCCATGGAGAATGACAGATACAATGGCTACCTTGTGTTTGTTCATGAGAGGGCTTGTTACCAAGTTTGATCCACAGTAGAGCCTAAACAGTTGCTGGGTTTTTCTTAATCAGGTTTCTATCTGTCTTTTAGGCGGTCACGTGCACCTGATTTCTTAGAGAAACATCATCAGTGTGGGTACATTCAGAATGACAGCTCTAAAAAGAAATCACTTAACTGTAGTAGGCAGGAACAGTGGTGACTCAGTGGGGAACAAATATTTTTCTGACTCAGGTCTGAAAACATTTTCCAACTCCCTTTCAAACAAAATGAAGCAGCTCTTTATTATTCATGGCCATTAAAGGTAGAGGCCTCAAGCGGGTAAATACCACTGAGCCCCCCAGTTTCTTCTAGTTATCTGTGTCTCTTTCTAGTCTCAGCCATTCACTTCAATTTCTCATAACCCCTCCTTCTACCTCCACTTTGGCTAACCAGCCCGGTCTTTTGGCCAGTGTATGTCCCATTGCCTGTTCTGGAAAACTATGAAGGACACATGCTACCTTCACCCCACATTGTTTGGCCTGACTGCATCACTCTGTGTGATCAGAGAGTTCTGAAAACTGTTGTGTGATTCTTATGGGCAGAATTTTTGTTCCCGTCTTTGAAGATAAATGTGTATATTCAAAAATCAATCTCATGGCCCTGGTGGAATAACTGCTCCATAGGTATTGTTCACATGTAGGGAAGGGACCGCAGAAGCTGACTGGTCTTTGGAAAGGGGCATACAGAGGATAGAGTTGAGTGAATCATCCTCCCTCTGCTCCAGCCCCAGCTACAGCCCATTCTCCCAGAGAATCTGCTTTTGTTACCACTGCATAAAATAACTTCCCCCTTGATGCCTTGCCATTTGCAGTGTTTTCCTAAACACTGAGGAAAGGTCTGTCACTAGTTTTGGTAACGCCCTATCCCAGTTAGTGACATTTATCAAGAATTTATGTACACAGGTCAGAACATATGAGATGTAAACATATGTTTCTCACTGAAACTTGTCCAGTAGCCAGCAACTGTGGTCAGGGAGAAATGTCCGGTTTTTCAGGTTCATGTAAACTGATTCCTGATTTCCTATAGCCCTTGTTCAGGTGTTGGATTAACTGGGCTGGAAAGTTTGAGGCACCAGGACTGTGAGCCAGCTCATGTCTGGGAGCAGCAGAGTGACATTTTCTCACTCTTCTCCTGAGTGGAGAGGATTGCTTCTGCCAGCCATGGTGTTGATCTCAATTTCAGGTGCTGCTTCTCCTGCAAATTGAGTGAGTTTGTTTCAAAACTGAGCTGTTCTTGTAAATCCCAACTTTGAAATGCTGTAGCCATAGCACTTCATTCCAGAGATGTCAAAATAAAATTTCAGTTCCCAGCCGCCCATCCAGTGATGAAGAACTAAGTCAGTTGTGGAAGTGTTGAAAGTTAGGTGGATAAGGTTGAGCCGGACTGCTAATAGTGAGAGACTTGGCTGCTTATTTCTTTGGTGTTGGTCCCAGCTGCATTGACAAATGAAATCTCCCTTCTCAAATGAAAAGGGAACTTTTTTTTACTTTTTTATTTTTCTTGAGCTTCAGGGATGAAGTCTGATCTCTACCCAATCCACACAATTGATGGACAAAAGATCCTGCAGTGATGATTAAGTGCAATGCACTCAGCACCTCACAAGGCCTTTCCAAAATGCACTTGTACCTGACTTTTCCTCAAACTTACCTTTCTTGATTCTGAATGTTTACTTTTTTCACTGTGGCTTTTTTTTTGGGCCACTAGGTGGCAATACTTAAGCACATAATAATTTCTTCATAGTTGAGGTTTTTAACAAGATCTGTCAGAGTATATATTTTTAACTCCCCTCTATGTCTGTAGTTAAGAAAGTATTTGGAGGACTTTTTCTGTGATATAAAGAAAACTCGTCAAACTGTGCCCACAATTATGTTATCCTTCCCCCAGCAACTTCTCCATTGCACACCAAATAAAAGCTCTATTCTTTAGATTATTTTTTTCTAAAAGTAATTTTTCCAGTCCTATTTTAGTTTTGCAATGGAAAGGTATTTCTGCTGAGAAAGAACAAAAAACAAAAAACAAGTTTTCAGAAACTCCTAAAAAGAAATCAAACTTTTTTATTAAATTTTGAATGATTAACATATTATTTTATTAAGCTGGCAATATGCATTTTTTTTTGTCCATCACCTGTGTTTTCTAAATTGTGCTGTGCCATGTTCGTGCTAGGATGTAACTGGATAATACAGTTATCAAGTTTTAAATCCTAACCTGTTGAGATTGAAAAATCTTTGAAATCGTAAGCTTGTCGAGTTTCCTTTAGCAGCCAAGAAGCTTTGCAGGGGAAGCTGAGCTTCATGACAGGAGTCAGTGCAGTAAGCCAGTAGGAGAGCAGAAGAGATTTTTCCCAAGGCAGAAGGAGCTGTTAAATCCTACACTGCAGGAAATCAAGTCTGAAATCTATCCTGAATAATTTATTGGAAGTCAGAACATTAACATATTTAAGGTATGTCATTGTCAAACGTTTGCATGGGTTACATCACTTCCCCAAAACTTTGAAGCAGTTCAGTATATTTTAATAAAAACAGATAATTTTTCAATCTTTCCTGATATTTAGATCTACCAAGATGTTACCTTTTCCCCAAGAAAGAGACTAGCAATAGAAGAGTGAGTAGAGACAGAGTTACCTGGTCACCAGAACACCAGTGCTAATAACTTCATGTCATTGTTTGAACCCTTTCCCACTCTAAAATTAGATTGGCAACAACCCTGCTGTCCTCCACGTGCAGATTTTAAAACTAGGTATTATACTAAAATATTGCTAGGAGGCACTCTGGTGCAACATCTGAGTAACATTCTCTCTTGCCTCAACTAGCAGAAAAATGAGTCACTCAGATCATTGTTTTGGTTTTCAAAGGGGGACATGGAGGTACCAGAGCTCAGCACCACAGCAAGTCAAGCAAATTGTAAGGGGGTGTTTTGACTGTTCCTCTAATTGGCTCATTAGCAGTGTCTGAGCTGCCCCTCGCTGCCTGTAATTGATCCCTGCCCATCACATTGCTGGAACTTTGATATTCTACAAGTCTGCATAGGAAATTTGTTGTTTCTCCTTACACATTTTTGTCTCGAAAGATTTCATTTTCGAGTGACAAAGCCATAGAAAGCCCTCAAGCAGTCTGGTACTTTATTATAGACTGTCTTCGGATCCCAGGTAATTTAGAAACTTTCTCTCCATGTAAGTTTCAGTGGAAACTCTCCTGGTGGTTTCTGGCTGTTCTAGAAGTCATGGAATCATTCAAGATGGAAAGGACCTCTCAGATCATCAAGTCCAACAGTTAATGTAGCACCATCATGTTTATGACTAAACTGTATCCCCTAGTGCCACATCTACACACCTTCTGACACTTCCAGAGATGGTGTTTCCACAGTTCCTGGGCAGCCTTTTCCAATGCCTGATTAGTCTTTCTTGGCACAACCTAAGGCCATTTCGTCTTGTCCTTCTCACTTGCTACTTGGGAGAAGAGATGACTCCCACCTGGCTTTCAGGTATTTTCAGTACATTTCAGGGAGTTTTAGAGAGTGATAAGGTCTCCCCTCTGCTTCCTTTTCTCCAGGCTAAACATCCTCAGCTCCCTCACTCACTCCTTATCAGACTTGTGCTCCAGCTTCTTCCCCAGCTCTGTTGCCCTTCTCTGGACACGCTCCAGCACCTCAATGTCTTCCTTGTCATGCAGGGCCAGAACTGAACACGGGATCTGAGGTGCAGCCTCAGCAGTGCCCAGTGCAATAAGACAGTTACTGCCCTGTTCCTACTGGCCCCACTCTTGGTGACACAGGCCAGGGTGCCATTGGCCTTCTTGCCCACCTGGGCACACTCTGGCTCATGTTCAGCCACTGTTACCAGCACCCCCACGTCCTTTCCCACCAAGCACTTTCCAGCCACTCTGCCCCCACCCTGGAGCACTGCAGGGGACTGTCGTGATCCAAGGGGAGGACCCAGCACTTGGCTTTGTTGAACCTCACACAACTCGCCTCAGCCCACTGATCCAGCCTGCCCAGATCCCTCTGCAGAACCTTCCTACCCTCCAGCAGATCAACGCTCTCACCCACCTTGGTGTTGTCCTCAAACTGACAGAGGGTACTCTTGATCCCCTCATCCAGATCATCAATAAAAGCTTTAAACAGGGATGACCACAGTACTTATCCCTGGGGAACACCACTGGTGAGCAGCCCCAGCTGCATGTCATTTCATTCACCAGCACTCTCTGGGCCCAGACATCAGCCAGGTTTTAACTCAGGGAACAGAGCACCCATCCAAGTCATGGGCAGCGTGTGCAAGGATTTACTATAAAAGTCCAGGCAGTCAACATCCACAGCCTTTCCCTCATCCACTAAGCAGATCACCTTGTCATAGAAGGAAATGAGGTTGGTCCAGCAGGATCTGCCCTGCCTAAACCCCTGCTGGCTGGGCCTGATCCCCTGGGTCTCCTATACATGGTGTGTGATGGCACTCAGGATGATCTGCCCCATGACCTGCCCCAGGACAGAAGTCAGACTGATGGGCCTGTAGTTCCTTGGATCCTCATTTGATCCCTTCTTTATACACAATCCAGGAACCTCATAGGTTGTTCCACGTCCAGTATGTTGTGTTTCCAGCAGACATCTGGAAAATCATCTTCACTGCTTCTGCCATATCTCTTTTTGACTCAAAAGTGTGTATTGCAGGCGTATACATTTTCAAGGATCCTTCTTGGCATTCTTTTTGTAATGTCCTCTCTTAGCATTAGACAAGCCTGCCATCCCTGATCTTCAGGAGCACAGAATTTACCCATCTTGAGCCTACTTTGTGGTCCTGACTGTGGGAGAGGCAGGGAAGTGGATCCAGCAGAACCAGTGCATGAGGAAAGCTGTGTTTCTTCAAGCAGCATAATAGGAAAGAGGCTGAGGGACTTTTGGAAGGTAGATAGTGTTTCTTACACTTTCCCCTCCTATTCAGCTTTGGAGTATTCTGATTAAAAAACTGACTGCACAAACAGCATCCTCAGGAGAATTGTTAAATCCTCTTCTCTGCAGCCGGGGATCAGGTGTACCCCAGCCCCAGAAAACTAAAGCAACATGATCTCCTGGGAGGCCCCCAGGTCAGATTTATAAAAGGTGAAACAAGGATGTCTCAGTATGTTACATAAATTAACATTTGCATTCACTGGCAGCTAGGACAGACCACTCATGAAACTGCAGGACATCAGGGAAAGAGAAAGGTGGCTGCTGGTGTGCTCTGCTGCTTGGATGTTCTGAGAAGTGACATCAATGCCTTTCTTCACTCCCCAAAAGTTGGATAAAAAGTGACGTAAATGCCATCCTTCTCTCCACAGAAGTTGGACAAAACTCATTCAAGTCTTTCAGAGCTGTATGTTTTGGTTGCTTTCCATTTCCTTAGTGTATTTGCTTGAGAGTTATTGTTTCAACATTGCTTTAAGTAAATTGCCATATGTCAGGGTTTTAGCTTTGGACCCAGTGCTGATCAGGTCTTGGCAGTAAAACTAGCCTAGTTTTAATATTTTTTCTGTCCTCAATGGACTGTGTTTCTTGGGAGACTATTTGCGGGTATTATGGAGAACAAACAAAAGAAATAGACCTCACGCAATATATTGTGCACTTGGGATATTTTGTTTTATGAGCTGATGAGTGCAACAAGATGCCTGAAGTGAAAACAGCTGCTGGCCAGCGCTGTGGCTAAGCCACTTCTGGCAAGTTATTGAGAATAGTGTATTTTATGGGACTGGAGATCACAACCCTGAAAGCTACCAGTTGAGCAGGAGGAATACAGAGTTTGATAAACATTTTTAATACATAGTGCCATGTTTCTCTGACTTTGCTATCAGATCATTGCTGTTCTGATGTCGTATGGTCATGTGACTAAGTATATTCTCACAGATCAATCAATCCTTTCTGTCAGATGAGATGGGTGTTAGTGAAGCTTTCTATTTACTGGTCTTTTCCTATAGACCCCACATTTGTTCTGGTACAGCATTTTCCATCCACATATTTTGCACTATCATTTGGAAACTCATGCAAAGGGACAGGGTTGGAAGAATC
>JAWWTY010000088.1:65516345-65526392 GCA_035222235.1 Margarornis squamiger | reverse complement strand
GGGAGGGCAGTCACCTGGAGAAGCATGCACATGTTGATTTTTCCATTCAGAAAAAGAGGATTTGGAACAGAAGGCCTGTTCAGATGTGATTTTTTCCCTGGCCTTAATCAGCTATATTTGCTAAATTGGTCTGTGGCTGAGTTGTAGCAGTATTTATCTGGATACTACAGTGACAGTTTTAAAATCATAGATCTTGTCATCCCAATGGATCTGGTTCTCTTGCTTGGAGAATAACACCCCATGAAGTCAGCTGAGGTCTTTGCATATGTGTTTTTACTGCTGGGATAGATTATTTTAAAATGGGGGACTTGAAATGGATTGAAAGTGCTATGTAAACTTCTGAGGCCTTGTAAGTCTGTCATAGGTCTCTGTTTCTTCATAGTTTTAGACCTAGTCACTGTGCTTACAACTACAGCTTGAAATTGGAAGTGATGAAAGCACAGCATGAAATTATAAATATTTAGAATTGAGGAGAACCCACAGATGAAGGTGTGTTTGTGAAAGGCATTTGAAGAACTTCAGGTATGTCCATGTGGTTTAGTAATCTCCTTAAACTTACCACCAGGGCCTCAGCCATCAGCAGGCTCTTATCGAAGAACGATAAATTCTCAAAACAAAGGCTCCACAGTATCAGTTTATCTGCTTTAATACCTATGGACCCTTAAGATTTTCCCTACCTGGGTTAGGAAAGCACTGTGCTAGTCACCAGGCTGCTTGACGAGGCAGGTAAAGTGACCTGCCCTATTTCAAGCTGCAAATGCATTAGTATCTGGGACTCATCAGTAGTAGTCAGTCGACATAAACGGATATGCTTAGAAAGTAAGTTAACAGGCAGGAATGAAGGTTGTGGGCAGGTTAGGGCATCCGGCACAGTGCGTACACCCCAGTTGAGGGGAGAGAGACTGTAACAACCCAAAGAAAACAGCTGTGACTGAGGTTTTAACACTGCCCTGGTTCCAGGGGAGGGAGGGGAAGTGGACAGGAGGAGGCCAGCACCTTCCCTTGCTCATGCCAGCCACTGATGACCACAGGCCAGCATTGCAGCTGGATGCACAGCTGGCAGGTAGCTCCTCCTGGAGAGCTGTGTTGGGGCAACATAAGGAAGGGTAACTGGATATATACAAGTTTTAGATGTCAGTTAGATTCTGGTCAGCTTCTCTTGAGATGTTAAAAATTCATGCCCCAGGTAAAATGGAGCTACATAAACTGTATGGGCCTCTTTCTCTTCCTTAGCTACTGGTTACCTGAATATTCTGTCTGTAGTTAATGTAATTTTTCCACAAGGTCAGTGATACAGCCTGTGGACAAGTCAATGCAAGAATTGTGAAAATGCGTCATTGGAGACTGTCCTGAATTTTGGGATCTGATTCTTTTGGAGTCTTGATTGTGACGATATTTTAAATGTGAACTCACTTGAATCATTCTCAATCTTTTTTTTCTTTAAACCAATTACAAACAAACATCTTGCTTGTCTTCTTAAAACTGGCAGTCTTCTGTCCTGTTTTATTTTGTCTTCCTGACATGTCAACAGGGACAGAGGGCCACTGGTTTGCACTAGTCTTGTCGCTAGGAGCAGGACCTGCAATTGCCTATAGCCCTTTGGGATTCTCTTTGTTCCAAGGATTAAGCCCTTATCCCTCTTGCCTCATATTTGCTGCTTAACTGAAGAGTCTAAGTTAGGAAAGACTCCTTTCACAACCAGAACAGGTATAGGAAAGGTGGTTGTGGTTCCTGGGAACTCCAGCTCACTGGAGTTGCTTCTCTCATTGTTGACTTAGAAGGAAGCAGGCTTTGGAGCCCCAGCCAAGCACTGAAGTTTGGAGGGATGAAGCCAAACTGGCAGGCCTTTGAGTCTGTCTCTCTGTGTGTTTGTACACATGCTTTTTGTTAAGTGAAATGTAGAATCCACTTGATTATGTGCAACTTCTGAGTCTATGCTTCTCTCACCAACTTGGAACCGAAATCTCTCAGGAGAAGAGAGTTCTTGTGCAAATATTGTATATGTTTTAGTGGAACAGGTAAGTTTAGTCTGATTTCACTTAGAGAAAGACCTTACTCTTGTAAACTATATAGATGAAAAAGCCAATTCTTATGTATGTGAGCTTGGAGTGGCTGCTAATTGATATGTTGTCTCAGTTGGGGAACAATGATGTAATATTGTGATGACTAACTGCTCATTGTGAAATTTTCCCAAGTCACCTTTGTTAATACAATAGCACAGACCCAAGAAATAGGCAGTCTTTTTCAAGGATTTAGAATGAGGTATTTGAGTCCTCTTGAAGTTAAGCAAAAAATTTGATGCAAATATTTCTGTACCAGTTTTCAGGTGTACTTCGTGTTTGAGGCATGATCTGTGTTGTCCCATAACACTTTTTTGTGATTTGCAGAAAAACTCATGCATATTGCCGGAGGATTTAAAGAACTTCTACCTGATGACCGATGGCTTCGAGATGACCTGGAGTGTGAAGACCGATGGTGAGTCAATGTGTTCCTGTCCACTGGTACCCTCATTTCATATCAGCCAGTCTTTCCTTTGCAGAACCTCTTTGATTTCAAACTTATTTTCTGCACAGTGAATACACATTTCTTTGTATCCTGTATTAGTCTGAGCAAAAACGCAGGTACCAAGTCATTTTGAATTCAAAATTAGCACCTTTTCTTAACTTGCAAAAAACCAAAGTAGTTTATTCTACTAGATACCTTGGTCGGTGACTACAGAAATCTGACCTCTGAATTCAGAGTTATTAACTATAAAATACAGTTCTGCATGGGATTGTAGACTATTTTAGAGATGTCGTGTTGAGGAAAAAAGTATGACTGCATATCAGAGGTCCTTTCTTGATGCACCAGGACAAAATCTATTGCTTATGTGTACTGGACTCTCACAAAAGAGGTGCAGACACTGAACACTAGCAAGAAACCAAACAATTACTCATGACATAAATTCTGTCATACACTGGGCATCTGTTAACACTCAGATTTAGGTATGTAATTTAAATCTCATACATTAACTCCCTCTGTGGTTCAGGGAGAGAGAAGCAGCTGTAGCTCATTATCCCATCATAAAGCAGTAGGAGTCACCCTTTGACAATGCCTCTTTCTCATTAAAGGGTATATGTACATGCTGGAGCCTGATTCTGCTTTCCACCAGCTAAAGTCAGAGCTTCACTATCCATCCTTGTTTGGCAAGAATCAGGCATATTGTTCATTCTGCAGTTATTATCCTGGCTCTCATTGCCCTCAAGCAAGGTTGTCAAATTGGGCTGTGAGCACTGCTCACATCTGGAGATGAGTGTTAAATACAGGGTCTTCCTCAGGAAGTGAAATTTCATTTCAGAGACAGTTGATGTCAGGACTTTAGCACCTGCAGTGATTCCCATCATGTTTCAAGTGGGATATGCTGTGTTGTGACCTCTGAAGAGTCTTGTTTTCAGGGCTTACAAGTGCCAAAGCCAGGGACAGCTCACATAACTGTCTCGTTTGAGTAAGCATCCAACAGTGCCTTCTGAGACCCATCACACTGACACGTGGCTGAAGAGGGTGCTTGTTGATGTCTGGTAACATCATCGGGTAACATGTCTGGTATGAGTCCTCAGAAGAAGAGACAAGTGGCAAGTCCTCAACCATTCAGTCAGGAACACACGCATGTTGATGCACTGATAAAATCCTCTGTGGAAGTGGGAACCAAGAGGATGCACCCAGAGCAGGTACATGGAATAGAAGAGGACAAGCTGCCCAGTAAGCTGTGAATGTGCAGGGTGGTTTCTGGTGGGAAAGACAGCAGTAGGGGAAAGAGCTTTGAGGAGGTGGCTAGCCAGGATTTTTAATAGCCAGTTTAATGAGGCAGGGCTAACAGCTGTAACACAGGCTTTGCCAGCAGAGTAATTCTGATACCTTTACAGCTCTGAGATGGTGTTTCATTACCTGTAAGCGTTCTTTGTTTGACAAAGCCTCCTTTTCACTCCTGTAGAGCCTTAGTTAAGTGTTCATGCCTGCTGGGTATACCCCTCTCTTCATCCCCTTGGTGTGAGAAAAGATTGGATAGGTGTGTGCAGCAACAGAAATGCCCCTTATGCTTTCCTGACACTGGATGTGATTTAAGATCAGTGTTATTGCAGATACTCCAATGCCCCTGGGCTCCATGGTGATTAACAGCATCTCGCAGCTGTGTCGGCTCGGGGGCTCCTCCATGTACACTCTGCCCAACGCTCCGACCCTCGCCGACCTGGAAGATGACACAGACGAGGAGGGTAAGGCCCTGTTAACAGGCTGGAAAATGTGCTCTGTCTCATCCCTTTTGTTCTATTAGAGTAATGTTAGGATATAGCATATGGATATAGTGACCCCTTGCACTAGACCAGGCTGCTCAGAGCACCATCCAACCTGGCCTTAAACACTTCCACAATTTCTTTGGGCAACCTGTTCCGGTGCCCCTCCACCAGCATAGGAAAGAATTTTTTCCTAATGTCTAATCTAAACTTACTGTGTGACAGGTTGAAGACATTCCCCCTTGTCCTATCTCTACATGCTCTTGTAAAAAATCCCCATCTTCCATCTTGGCTCTCTCCAGGTACTGGAAGGCTGCAGTTACGTTACCCCGAAGACTTCTCTTTTCCAGACTCAACAATCCCAATTCTCTTAGCACCTCAGCTAACGCCCATGGCACTGAGGTTGCAATGAGAGTGTCTTTAAGCTCTGTTCCATTCTATGATAGAGCAACAGAAAAGGTCACTCCAGGTAGATGGGGTTTTCTTGGTCTAGCAGCCTGGTCTACTGCAAGGTGTCCCTGCCCATGGCTGGGCCTTGAAAGGAGATGATCCTTAAGGTCCCTTCCAACCCAAACTATTCTGTGATTTTTTTCTTTCCTCTCCTGGGTTGGATCTATTATGTACCTTATTAGTCACCTACAGCCTTGATAGGCAGATATGTATGCGGTGAATGTCATGGGGATTGTTAGTGCTGCCAGTCATTAGTGTTACTTGCATCCACTTTTAACAGCCTGCCAGCCCTCCTGTTCTGCCTTTTCCTCCCCATTTAAACTTTTATGTGAGCCTTCCTCCAGTGATTCAGCTTCTTTGTGTGCTTATGGTGTAACATGAACAAAAGATAACAGGTTTTGTCTTGGTAATGAAAGCACAGCTGGAATGGGAAAAGTAATTGGTAAATACATATAAGCATGAGGTTGCACTGGAAAATGTGTGTTTCCAGACTGCCTGAAAATCGTTGGAATACTGCTATTTGGAGAGAATAAGAAAGAAGGAAAAAAAGCCCACATACTTTTTTCAGAGCTTTAACAATATAACAAGACTGGAAAAATTAAGAGGATACAAACAGAGCCAGATGTCAAAGATAATTTTTTTTGAAAAGTGCTGTTTGATTTCAGTCTTATCTCTGCATCCCTATAGAACTTCTAGCCTCTAAATGTGGCTTAAAGTTTCTTCTTGCACATTCCAATTTGGCTGCAGTCCTGATCTTCTAGCCTTTGTGATGAAATGCACCAAATTCTACTTTTGTTCAGTGACTCAAACCTCCAGTAATGCACTTATAAGGTACACTGAGAAAAAGTTACATCCCCACAGAAGTTCTCATCATGACTCGCGTGGAAAACTTTTTGTGGAGAATACAGCTCTTATGTCCCACTTCTTCCGCATCAGCTTTAGATTTCAAAATTGCATGCTGTGAGAACTTGCAGCTACACAATCCCAAAATGGTGCTGTAGAAATTCTCTGTGGTGGTTGGGTGTTCCAAGCTGAATAGAGTCAGACATGGTTATTGAGAGGGATCATGATGTCACACTGGAATGTATGGAGAAATATGTATGTCTACAAGTTCATGAAAGCCATCTGTCAAAATAATAAATTGTTCTCCCTGTTCTCCTTAGAAAAAAAGAAATTGGGAAATAAAGGAATAATAGATACAAACAGAAGTAATGGGCTTCTAGAGCAGCAAAGATTCAGGATCTGTGAAGAAAACTTCTAAGTGATGTATTTGGGTTGACTGCCTGGAGTCTGTGCCATCTCGAACACTGGAGAACTTTTAGAACAGATTAGACAAAACTCACGGGTGATACCTGTGAAGCTGGTCTTGCCTTATGCCTGGGAAGGACTAGGAGTCAGCTTCTTGTCTGTTTTGAGCCGTCTGATTTTGACTCTTTGGTTTGTTATCCTACCGGAGATTAAAATTTTTCTCACCTTTTTTTTTTTTTTTTAGCTTTATTTTAAACATAGGGAACTTAATAATTTCCTAAAAGTATAAATATAATCATTTGCTTTAGTTCTTCCTCAGCTGATCTATTAGTAAGTATCAAATAGATTTGTAACTGAGTCACAGTCAGTTTTCCAAACACATTCCATGATTTTTTTTTTTTTGTTTCAGGTAATGGAGACAAACCAGAGAAGCCACACTTTGATTCTCGTAGTCTTATCTTTGAACTAGACCCATGCAATGGGAATGGAAAAGTCTGTCTTGTTTATAAGCATGCTGAACCAGGTAAGACTAAAGAGAGAAAAGTTATCGATCTCTTGTTGTGGATTGTATCTGGAGGCCACGCTTGAAGAATTATGTTAGATTTCTTAGATTTCTCATCTTCCTTGCAATTTGTAGATTAAACTTTTACTGGGCTGTCCCGTCTTCACTGAAGTCAGGGGCTGAACCTTACAGACACTTAACTAGAGCTAGCATTTTCACTCCTTTTAGTGTTGGAGTCTGAGTTATAATTTCTGCATGCAGAGAAATGGGGAAGCATTCACATGTGACCTACATAACAGTCATGTTGAATTAATACAGAGCCCCACTAATCTGTCTCTGGTTACCTGCATGTCTTGGAACAAAACCTTTGTATTTTTACGAGAAAGGGCATAACTCTGCTTAGGAACAAAAGGTACATGGTAAAAAAAAGACCTTAGCTGGCTGAGACAGACTTAGACTGGTTCTTCCACCTTGTGCATGGATGTAGAGCCTCCAGGTGCTAACTAGGTCAAAATGTGGCAGGAAGAGTTGAACAGGAGGATAAGAGATGGGAGCTGAGCTGTTTCTTCTGACAGATACACAGATAACTTATCAGTGAGTGAGTAGTGAAACACCCAAGGCACTTGTGAAGTAATTGGCATTTGACAGAGTGCAGGTCACTCAGTGTATGTGTGTTTACTGTGTAGGGCTGTGCAATTGCAATATACATGTTCTTAAGAAAAATCCTCAGTTGTTATCTTGTGTCTTTCATTGGGTGTGACTACACCTCCCAAGGCAGTAAGTTCTTACTTGTCTCCTTGCCTTCCAGTGTTAGTGATTTCAGCACATGCAGTGGATTGACCTGTGCAAGGGGAGGGAGGATTGGTTACAGGTCTCAATGTCAGCACAGGGGACAGTCTGTTTAACTGGCAGTGTTCAGCATTCTCAATTTCCCAGGAAAATAGCTTCTTTTTATGCTACAAAGGATGTTGCCACTAGAGAACTATTTGATCTCTGTGGAAGGATTTTGCAAAATGTGTTTTTGTTGGCAGCACACACTCCCATGACTTCCAGACTCTGGACTCTATTCAGTAATCCAGATGACTGACAATTGGGTTAGCTGCTTTTTACTTTGTGGGGCAGATAAATGTTTGCCATAATTGTACTTTGAACGTATACTACAAACTTGCTGATGTCCAGGAATGTTCCATGTAGCGTGTCAGTCCCAGGGTGGGAAGGAATAGTATTGCACTCATTGTCCAGGACACAGCCAGACCAATACATTGTGTGACGGGTGAACAAGTAGCTCACGGGTCAGGCACCAAAGCTTGTAGTAAATGGGGTCACTCAGGCTGGTGACTGATCACTAGCAGGGTTCTGCAGGGCTCCATCTTAGGCCCAGTGCTCTTCAATGTCTTCGTGAACAACTTGGACACAGGGCTTGAAGGTATACATAGTAAGTTTGCCCATGAGACTAAACTGGGAGGAGCTGATGTCTCCCTTGAAGGCAGGGAGGCCCTGCAGAGACCTTGACTGGGCAATCACCAACCATATGAAGTTTAAGAAGGGCAATTGCTGAATTCTGCACTTGGATGTACGTAAAACAGCCTTTTTGGTGAGTGTGTTTTGTCTCCCACCTGCCAATGGCATGGAGTTAATCTTGTCACTACAGAGAAACAATGTAACTTGTGCTTTGTCTTATTCTAGTTGTGTCCCCAGACACAGAGATATGGTTCCTGGACAGAGCTCTGTATTGGCATTTCCTCACCAAAACCTTCACAGCCTACTACCGCCTGCTCATCACCCACCTGGGTCTCCCACAGTGGCAGTATGCCTTCACCAGCTATGGGGTCAGCCCCCAGGCCAAGGTAGGACAGCAGCATGCAGATTGTCGGTATTTTGCCTAAATATAGACTGGAAAAACATCTTCCCACCTTTTGACTCTGTAGGTTCAGAGGGGCCTCCCTGGGGAGCCATTGGAGGGACCATGAGGTTTTTCCCTGTAGCATGTTCATTGTAATTTGTTTCACAGTAATTTGAATTCAGTAATATTGCATTAACCCTGCTTTTGTCACCTAAGCTGGGCTCTGCCTTTGACCTCCAATAGGGTGTGGTAGAACCCTGACTATTTTTTTGCTTTCTTGACCCTGAAGCAGACCTCCACTTCCATGACTGCTAGCATGAGGAGAGCTGTTCATCCCCATAGCTATGTAAGATTTCTCTGGTTCAGTTTTCTGGGCATAGCACCAAAAGAGCCTTATGCTCCCTGGGTGGAGAGGGTAGTTTGGGTACACATTAGACAGAAGGCCAGATGAAGACTATGAGCTTGAGTCTTGCCGAGAATATTAATTCCTTTTCATCCTCCTTAGTTGTGAAGGGATACCTGCATAAAAATTATGCCCAAAAAGGGACAATTTAAATGCCAGCAGTCCTAGAAGTAGTTATAGAAGAGCTCTAGGTAAAGCCATCCTAGGTAAAGCGTTCCAGCCCCTTATTATTATTAAAATTGCTATTCTGCTATGAGGCAGAATTAGAGGCATCTGCTATTCCTCTGTATTTGACTGGGCCTTCAGCCCTAACCCTGCTTTCCTCCTGGAGCTGACAATCCTACAGCACACAAAGCAGCTCAGTGTCTATGCATATTGGCGAGGTTTTGGTGAGTGTCCTGCACTTCACCGAGACATGACAGCTGTCTTACCAGCATAGCATTCCTTGGTCTTGTGTGTACATCAGAATTGCTCGCTGAAATCACTGCTGACTTCTCATCAATCCGTGGCTGTAGAATTTCATTGTTCTTATTTCTGGTGTACTCCCTGTTATACTGTGCTGTACTTCATCAGCCCAGGCTGTGTGCATGGTACTGTAGCGTGTGCCTGTGCTCTGCCTTTCTGTAACTTTCCTGCTATAAATATTTAATTGTGTTTAGTATATTTGGAAACCTTAAGTGAAATCACTCATATATTCCCTAATGATTTGCAGCCCCTCTTAGTTAAAATCCTCCTAATGTGTTAACCATTATCATTTTTAAAGGTTTTCAAGGGGATATATTAAAGCTGTTTTCGACTAAGCAGTACCTGAATAAATTGCTATCTGCATTTTGGTATTGATCTTCTGTTTATCTTGCTCAACACTTTGCTGATGGTTTCGGTGTGATTTGTAATACCGTAACTCCTATAGTTTTATTTCCTGACTGTTAATGGAAGAGCAATCGGAAAAACACTTAAGAGTTGAGAACTGTAGGACATAACATTGTGGTGACCTCTGGGAACCAAAAAACTAAATCATTGTAGTTATTTCTAGGTAGCGAAAAATCAGAAGTAGAAAGAGAGTAAGAGAAACAAACACAAAATCCTTTGAGTAAAGAGTTTAAAAAACCTGTGTTATTTTATGTATGAAAAGAGAGAGGAAAGCTACATTTTCAGAAGTTCAACTAGTTGGTTTCCATTTTATAAGCACATTTAAATTCCAGGGGGTTTAATATTTTCTGCTTATCTGAATCTAGATAAATGAGGGTTAGTTTTGATGCCTAAAGGTTTAGTGTGTATTTTTTGGTGTGTATTTTGAGGGTTTTTAGAAGGTTTGGTGTCTATTTTGTGGATT
>JAWWTY010000088.1:65473198-65516245 GCA_035222235.1 Margarornis squamiger | reverse complement strand
CCCAATAAAGGTATTGTCTATCTTTCTCCATTAACGTTGTTCTGAGTGCCTATTTTCCAGGATTTTAGGCATCAGTTTCATCCCCTCCCTTTGCTTTTCCTCCTGTGATTTAATTCAGGAGTTGATCCCGATTGCAGTTACACTGCAGGAAAGGTAGTGTTAGGTTTGTGCCTGGTTCTCCTCTTCCCTGCCTGGAATGCAGTTCCAGGACTGTAGCTGTAGCCATGCCTTATGTATCCTTATCACGAGCACTCTTTAAAGTCCTGTAAATTGCAAACTGATAAGTGGTGTAGGATTAAAATCATGTCCCAGGGAAGAGGGGGAACAAGGTGAAAATGTCTATTTGCAGTTTGAATTTAACCTCTTCCTTTCCCACAATCCTGCCTTTCAGCAATGGTTTAACATGTATAAACCTATAACCATCAACACAGCGCTCCTGTCTGAAGAAGCTGATTCCTTTGTGAACAAGCTGGACCCAAACAAGGTATTTAAAAGCAAGAACAAAACTCCAGTGCTCAAAAAGAAACCACCCTCTCAGCCAGCAAGCTCCCAAAAGAGTCACACAAGCATGACCTCTGCCAAGACATCCTCATTAGCTGGGAATTCTTCAAAGAAGTGAGACCCCCAAATCTGACCCTGGACAGCATTTGCAATAAGCTTTGATGTTCTCTGCTGCAGAGTCTCAGTGGTTCAGACAAAGTTCCTTGTGCATGAATAGATGTGCCCATGGAAAACATATTGCAGCATTTGCATGAAATATAGCCACGATGTGGATGTAGTTCCTGGAGACTCTTAGCAAAAACACTTGAGCATTGATTTTATTCCCTTCTGCTACTTGCAGCATGTATCTTTCAGAGGGCATGAAGAAGCCCTTGATGTCACTGCTCTATAGGGAAGCTTTTGTTCCTCTGCAACTGCAGCAGTGAAAGGAAAGCAAATGTAAGTCACCATTACTTTAAGAGACCATGCTGAAATGGAGAGTATGAAGATATTTCTGCCACCTCCTCTGAAAGAAACCTGTCATGACCTTGCATGCTGTGGGAGCAGTCTGGAACCCACGGAACAAAGAAATAACTTTGACTTCAGATAGAATCAAACCCTGTACTTCCATGTGCTCCTTCCAACTTCTGCTCTGAGATTCATGTTACAAGGGGACCTAGGACTTCAATGTCTCTGCATTGGCCTAGCCACTTGCTCTACAGCCCAGACCACTTTTTGGCCTTCATACTGTATCTTTTCAGATAGTGACATGATTCCAAATAAGCCTGAAGACAGCCAGAAGCTGCAAGATCCCTCATTGCCACCCTGTTGTGGAAACCCCTGGGCGAGGGTGAGTCAATGCTGTTGAGTCCCACCAGCCAGGAGGACCCCTTGGTTTGTCACACTTTCTTTTGCAAAGCTGACCATTGAAACAGCCTTTGCCTTTTCAGTTGGGCAGGTTCTTACCAGAGGGCACTGAGATCCTACAGCCTTAGAAGCCCCTGATGCTGTTTTCTATACTGTAAGTTTCAGGTTAGAACTGCACTTTAACCCGTTCACCACTGGTTTTCTGTACACCTGATTGTTTTCCATTACTTTTCTGTGGTATTCTGTCTTCCTAGGTGTGCTGGAAATGCATAGTAGCACCCAACACATTTTGTGCCTACACAGGGAAATCGAAGTCACTGTCTTCATAGAAGAATTGATTATTTAAGCAGCATCATCTTTAATTTATGAAATCGTCACAGAATTACACAGGACAAACGTACCTCACAAGGACATTGTGAGGCTTTCATGAGTATTTGTATGGCCTTCAGAAGTTGAAGCCACTCTGTAACTGCTTAATAGTATTTTAATAAACGCTTAAATATTTTTGTTCAGAGTGATTGGGTATTTGAAGATGCTTTGGGGACCACATGCTCAAGAATGGGTGTCAAGAGCAAGGTGCAGGCTGGATTGTTTGGGGATTTTTTTAATGCAGTGGAGAATCTGTCACTGAGAAGTGATGAGTTACAGTGCTTTTAGCTAATCCACCTTGAGCTACTCTGAAGTTCCCAGTTTAGTTCACACAGACCAAAAGACTCAGCTGTGTGACAGCTGTTCCACTTCTGTCCCATGGTCACTGTACAAAGTCTCTGCCCCAGCTCAAGCATGTTTTGCTGTCTTCCAGCACTGCCTAGGGCCAACTCCCAAATGCTGTTGCTGCATTGTCTGGCAGTCACCCTCTGCCACTCCCAAATGATAATAAATCCTCTGATGTGCCCTCTCAAGCCAACCAGGGTCTTGAGACAGGTGAAGCTCTGCTGTAGCTACTCGACTAATACAAAGTCAGCTCTAATGAGGAAGCACCTACCACCCAACCCCACCCCATGCCACAGTAATCCATTAGTTATCCTTTTAAATGGGAATGATCATTAAAGCCAGCAAATGTAATTTTCTAAAATTCTGTTCAGTAGTGATGCTCTGTCACTTCCTACTCTTGGAGACCTCTGTGTTGTTCATTCATGGCACCCAGCCCTGGCACTGTGGTTATGTGCTTGTGGTTATATACATACCACAGTTGCTTAAGCACTTTGTAGAAAAGTTAAGACTGTTGTCACCTCTCCTGGGAACAGGCAGCTTCTGATCGTGTTTTACTTTTAATCCAATGACATCTCAAACTTGTAAGACTGTTGCAGGCCCACTTCCTCATTCTGATGGAAGTGGCAGAATTCCTGCAGCAGCAGGGCAGCCTCTTCTCATATGCATGTTCTCATGCATTCAGAGCGGAAAAATAATGTGTTTGTGGGGGTTCTTTTGTTTGAGTTTTTGAGGATGCTGTCACAGAAGTTACCTGAATTCTTTCCTATGGTGGTAGTTGGGGCTAGTTCAAGTCTAGCCTGTCAGTAACACACATGGGTCTGTGATGCCAACATGATCTAGCAGAGCTGTGGCAGGATTCAGGAGACCTTGTAGCTTAGTTAACTAATTTTTTTATGTTTCTTGAATGTTCAGATTAAAAAACAAAAAACCAATCGTGGAAAAAACCCCACCAAAACAACAAGTTCGTATTTCTATTTTAGACTGTCTTTGCGCTTCTCTTTTCTGTGCTCTGACAAACTAGGTGTTTGGTAGGATGGTATCTACCTCTTAGCAAAGAATATTCCAGATCAAATTTCTACATTAATAAACTTAATTACATTTTTTCTGCCAGAGTTGACTCCTGTATTTTGATCTATATGAATATATAGGTATCTGGAGTCTTGCAGCTCTACATTGCTTTTCTTCAGTGCGTGATGATTGGGTTTTGGTTAGGCACTTTTTTTGTAGATTTTTACTCAGGGATATTGAATAATTTCTTCAGGCCACAGTCAAGTCTAACCCTACCCAGGTCTGCCCAATATCTCAGAGACCAAGTTTGTCTGGTTAAGTAGAGTGGGTTTACTGAAGACTAGTCCCTCATCTGTCCACTTGCACTTTGGACAAACCATGTTCTCTTTGTAGGTGTCATTGAAGCACGTGGCCATCACAGCGTGGAAGTCTCCACACCTGTCTGTTCTGTTGTCTTTTCAATTTCCTCCTCAGGTTCGTTGTGAAAATCAATTAAGAGTTTGTAGATTAAACTACCAGAAAGACATCCCAGAATTGGAGCTGTGACTGGGACCCACCACCAGTATTTTCCAGCCCTAAAATAAAACACAGAAGAGGCAGCTGGTGAGCCAGGCTGGAACTACTACCCTGCCACCACATAGTGCAGAGTGAGTGAGCTGAGTCTGCTGGGGCAGGAGTAAGCTGTGTGAGCAGAGCTGCCTGTCCCACAACATGTACTGGGCCCTACAACTGGCTTAGACAAATTTGCTCTCCACCACATAATTGCTGGAGGGAAGATTATTTTCCCCATCACCATGAAAAAGTAGTTCGACACTGTCTTCCTGTTTCCTGTTCTCCGAAAGGAACAACCTCTGTGATCTTGATGAGTGTGACTCTCAGAGAGGCACTCACATTTTCCCCTCCTCTTTTCCAATAATATCTGCATCTCCTCTACCAACCTCTGAGATACATTTTCTGGGAATTTAAGGAAAATGAGCATCCAGGACAGGAGACTCCACTAATGACCAGACCTTAGGTAAAGTCATAGAGTGCCACCATCTTACTAGGTAGAGAAAAGCAGAGTTTCATCTCCATATTCAGACATCTAAATTTAGGAGAGCTATTCAGCAACCGAGGTCTAAGTACCTGCTTTCAGGTGAGCTGAATGTATTCTGGCTCTGGTCACTGCAAGAACCAGCTGGGTCTCCAGTGAACAGGTCACCAGTTTGGTGCCCAAACTGAGGTATCAGAGTGTTAAGGCAAATTTCACACAGGAGAATTACTGTACCCCAAATTTTGTGTACATAATGCCCAGGGCTCCTCTAAACACAACCCTTGCTCTCTGAGAATGGACGTAACACTCTGCAGTGACACCATGACTTGGCCCAAAGAAAAGGCTTCAGGACCATTTTGTCTTGGGTTTATCTCTTCTCCTTGCAAGCTGGGCAGTGTAAGAGCAGAACAGGTCACTCACGTGAAGACTTCTATTCCCCAGCCAGCAATTGCTGTGAAGATCCTGGGGGGCAGGTCCCGGGAGGGATTTATGGCATAGCCTGTGTTCATTCCCATTCCCAGGCCAATGCCCAGGACCAGGATACCAGTGATCAGGGGTTGAGTGCCTTTCAGGGCTGCATTGTTTCTCTCGTCATGGATGACCTGAATGCCAAGGACCAGCATAACTGTTGCCGTAAACTGCAGGAGCAGAAAAGGGAGAACAGGTCAGGGGAGAGAATAGGGAAGGTGAAAGGATCCTGCTCAGCAGATGGGAAGAGATTTCCCAGAATGAAAGAGATGAGATTTATGGTCTGATCAACGCAGGGAGGACCCAAATGTTACTCCTGCCTCAAGTGGACTGAAGAAAATTCTTGGCTGACTTGTCAGCAAAAATGTGTTCACCTCATTGCCAAAGGTGCTCTAAGACTGATACAAACTCCTCAGCAAAGTTTTCCCACTCCACCTTTCGAGTCAGGGAAGTGGGTTATTTCAAGTGCATTTTGTCTAACAGAAGCAGAGCTATACCAAACTGCTAACAAGACAAATCTGATCCTCCCAAGAGGAAGTGTTGTTTTATACAGCCTGTTGCATTAGGCCCTCCTGGAACTAAATGCAGGTACCAAATTCTCATCTGGGAAACTGAATCTCCCGTCAGTGAAAGTACATAGCTGGCATTTGTAGATCTGCAGAGCCCAGAACATGAGGAACCATAGTTTGTATAGAGTTTATGACTCCTGTCTCTTTTGGCTTCAGAAAATGCAGCTGGGGAGCCTTGGGCTGCTTGCAGAGATGCCAGCAAAAGCAGAAATTGCAGCTCTTTGCAATGTACTGTCACTATCATTTGTTTCCTTGTGCAGCAAGGGCACTGCCTGATCTACAGGAGGCTGAGTGATCAGCTCCCGCCCTGTAGTTGCTTCCCACTCTCACTGTCTTCCTCATCATTCCCTGGTAAGGGTTTGTAAGCTCAGAGACAAAATCACAGGCTTCCTAAGATTTGCACTGGAAGTGAATCTTCCCCCTCCACTGTCTCAGTGCTTCACACACCCCTTTCCTATTTCTGGGCATTTGGACTTTGTGCTGTGTGCTGGGAATCAGCTGTACACAGTCTCAATTGGACTATTCCAGCTGTAGAGGTTCAATCCAGGCTGTGCTCATGTGAAGACAGTCCCAGGCTCTCTGTGCTGGGCAGGGGCAGCCAGCATAGTTGTCTAGGGGCATGGAGTAGGTGTAGAATCCAAAAAGGGAAATAGTTCAGGGAACTGCTCAGAACCCAAAAGAGATGGTGCTGATAAAGCTCAGCTTCTCATTTCCCATTGCTGGTGCTGCACGCAGGGAAGGCAACCAGAGAGCTCGTGGACCAAGCTGTGGAGCCTCCTGCAGGCATTGCCCTGTGGGAACCTTGTAGCAGACCTGCAGCAGTAGTTGTTACCTCCCACCTTCTCCTGGCACACCACAGCCGTTCATACTGACCTCTGTAAAGAAGGCCCCCAGCAAGGATATATTGGGAGAGGGGTAAGTGGAGAAGATCAGTGCCGTGGCAGTTGGTCCTGTCACTGTGAAGTTGCCACCGGTGTAGTCGTACAGAGTGTCTAGAAGTGGAAGTTTTGGAACTTAGCAGAGAGTTCTTCCCACAAGACACACACACAAGTCCACGCATTGCAGCCAGCACAGACACCAAGGAGAAGAAAGGCAATGGAAGATACGACAGAGGTGACACACTCCTTGCAGGGCATGATCCCACCAGTATCTGTTGCCCACAGACTTTGGCCTGCAATTTCTTCCTTAAGCTTACTAGCTATCCCTGCTCCAGCAGCCTAGGGTAGTCTGAATGCAGTGAAGGCCTCCAACGCCCTGCCCCTCAGAGACTGAGACATGCTGGAAACAACAGTTAGTGCGTCCTCTGCTCACAATTCAAAACCCCCAATGTCTCTGTGATCCCGTTTGCCCCAGACCAGCAGAGTCCCCCGAAGCTCCCACTGTACCTAATACATGATAGTTCATATAACTCAAGCCCCTGCAGACCTGGAAACAAAATGCTGACAAAATGCAGCTACTGCCCTTCAGTTGAGGACAGGTTTTAGAAATGGGAATGCCCTGAGCAAAAGGAGCTATGTTATCCAGGAAGTGCATATCCTTCCCAGAGGTACCTGAGACCTGTTTTGACCTTGAGCTACAAAGTCTGTCTCACAAGCCTTGCCCTCCTCACCCAAAAATCATGCTTGGTACTGTATAAAGACATATTTTGACAGTGTGAGTTGAATGAAATGATGCCTACAGCACCACCTGTGATAAAAGACACAACAGTACCATAGTAGAGGGCAAAGACGGTGGCTGCTGCCAGAAAGGAGCCCAGGAACTGGCCGATCAGATAAGCTGAGAGATGTCTCCAGTCAAGCTTTCCTAAAATCCACTCCATAATGGTGATGGCAGCATTCAGGTGACCTCCTGCAAAATCACAGAAAAAGAGAGTGGCCTCAGCCCTGATGCAGCTGGTTTTGATGAGCCATTCCTGGAAATATTCAAGGCCAGATTGGACAGGGCTCTGAGAAACCTGTTCTGGTTGAAGATGTCCCTGCTTACTGCTGGGCAGTTGGACTAGAAGACTAAAGGTCTCTTCCAACCTAAACTATTCTATGGTTCTATGCCCCATGCCCCACAGTAGTCATCAAGACCTTGTTCCAGAACACCAAGACTCTCTCAGGACAGGGTCTTTTTCCAGCATAGACACAAAACTGACCTGTTCTCCCTGGACAGCTGAATTATATGGGTCAAAGAGCTTCTAGCTTTAGTCTTCTAAAACCTCTGCAGACCACAGCTGCCTCCAGAGAGTGGATCCTCTTATCTGTCAGAGACACCTTTCTTGGCATGGCACAAGTTTCTCTGTGAGTTTCTCAATGGGCTTCTCTCTACTGAGCTTAAAAAGAGCCCAAACTTAGCCACTTTTTATATGGCTACAGGTAGATGAGGCAAATCTTATCCCAAACAATTTCAAGGCCTTCTGAAAACATCAGAGACCATTTTTCCCTGTTTTGATGGGACACTTTCTATGGGACACTTTCTGTGGAAGAGTTTGGTGTCACAATGGTGCTTTGGGAGAAAGACTAAATGGATCCAGGTTTGGTGCCCCTGGTGCAAACCATATGTGTTCTCCAGGCCCCATGTCCCCACAAGTCTAAAGGAAATAGTTGGTTTTTTTGCCCAGGAGGTATAAACTTTGGGAGTTAATAAATGTTTCAACCTTCATGGCCATCTTCTACTCCATACTCGAAAAGGGGTAAGATGCAGACACCCATCATGTCATCAAAGTAAAGAACAGAGTGAAGTAAAAGTGCATGTGTAACTCTGCTACAGTCCAGCAACCACAACTGGAATGGGGCTAGATCCCTTCTTCTTTGATCCTCTAGAGGCTCCTTTGTGAGTATCACCAGCCATTTCAGTATCACCAGCCATTTCAAGGCGCATCTTGTGACACAAATGACAAAATTACTATGACAGGAAGCCCTGAAGTTTGCTCTGTAACCACACTGTTGCTGACTGACCTCAACAGATCAGCTCCTTCTCAAAAGTCACTTGGGACTGCCAGAACCTACTTTCCTCAGCCCACTTTCCCCAGGGTGTTTCCACCAGCTCCAAAAGGACTAGGAAAGCAAGAGCTCACTGGTGTCATGAAAAATTTTTGCTTTCCAAGCCAGCCTCAGACTTGGACCTCTCTTGCTCCAACCGTTCAAGAGCAGAGTTGCTTTAACTTTCTGCCCATTACAGCCCTTAATCTCATCTCTTGGTGCAAATGAATGCAGAAATAGCACAAGGCAAAGGTAGTGATCTGTCATGTGAGGGATGCCACTGGCGCTGAAACACTACCTCCTGAGTTCGTGCAGGGCATATGCACCTGGGTGTGGATGAGGAGAAAATTTGCATATCATTCCTTGTTGCGACACCAGCAGCAAACTCTCCTTCACAATGAATTATTTACTTCCCCATGGGTCATATCAGCAGCATGTATTTGGAGCTTCCTGTCTCCATGGGTCACAATGGCATGTCCCAGCTGCCTGACGGGTGAACTGCTGGAACCCTGCTCTGCAACAGGAGGGGAGGGCAAGCCTCTGCCACTCTCCCTGTGCCAGATGCCCCATGACAGCTCAGAACACAAGTCTGGGGTCAGCATACTGTAGGTATGCTGTGCCTTCCTGGTCTCTTGCTTCTCCTGACCATGCCATGCCACTGCAGCACCTTGGCTCGGCCTCTGACCTGCCCCTCCCCTCAGACTAGGCTGTGCTCTCTAGGTCACAAAGCTGACCCTGGTCATGGTCACATCCACAGACCACTGCTGCTGTCCCTAGGGCATGTGGGCTTTTTGGGACATGGGTATGTGCCATGCTTGAGTGTCCTGCTCACCAGATATTCCTCCAGATGCATGGATGCCCAAAGTAACGCCAATGCCGAATGCCAGATTGATGCTCAAATACTGACCAGTGAGTCCTTTTCCTAATACCACTTGTGCCACAGTGGACAAACCAAAAACCTGTGCAACAAGAAAGACAGAAAGGAGTGTTAAAAGTATTGTTATGGTGGTAGACTGAGCTTCTTTGCTGTTTTTTCTGAAGTAGTAATAAACTCCCAAAGACAGGAAGTTTATAAGGTGCCCATGGTTAGAAGACAAAGAATGACCCTACCCTGCAAAAATGGAAGTGATATCTGGGATATTGCTCACTGGTACCCATCAAACCAAATCAGGCGCTCTTGTTATGAGAAGACAAACCCCAAACACCCACACTAAGAGCTGGAGCTCAGTAAGGATCATTCACACAGCCACAGCACAGATGTCTGAGCCTGAAACCAGGGACATGAGGCAGGAGAGCATCACCCTGGACTGCTGAGCGGCAACATCCAAGATGGATGAGAGGAGGATGTCCAAATTCCTATTGTCTTTCTTTTCCTGGTGTGCAATTTATTGACTAAAAATGCAGTTTGGGCACCATACAGCTATTTGCCAGACAAAAAAGGAAATTCTGGTTTGACTTTTCCATTCAACACATAGACTCTCAGTTTGAAAATAGCCAAAGTTTCAATATTTTTTAGTGAGCAAAGGAGAACGGTTAAAAAATGAAAAGCAAACACACTCCAGCAGGAAAAGACATATTCGAGGAATTGTTCTGTCCTGAGAATAAGTTCTATGTTACTTTTTTAATATATGGTAAGAGGTTGGAAAAGTCAGTTCTTTGATCACTCTTACACTGAAAGCAGAAGAATGAGGCCTCTTGTGAGGTTTCTGCCTCACAAACCACTTAGGGTTTGGAAAGTACATCTTGTTCCTTGGACTGCGTAGATATTTAAGCAGGATGACATGTCTTTCAAAAACAAGAAGGTCAATATGTTCTCCAGCATCTAGATTTCTGCTCTGGCCTGTACTGTTTTAACTGTGATGTTGTCTGGCTACTCTGCCTGGATCCAAATTTTATCTCATGCATCTGCTTCCTCTGGATGCTTTCAGGCATCACCCAAATCCCCTGTTCCCCAGAGATGCTGTTCTTACCTCTCTCATAAACACAGACCACACTCTGTGCTCTGCACAGTGCTACTGCCTGCACAATGTGAGCCCTTCTCAGTCTGCCTTAGCAAAAGCCCCCAAAAGCAGTTTATGTTGTGCCCCAGCATCTGCAAAGCCCTTATACAAATTTTGCATATTCATCTCTGAATTTTCTAAAGCCAGATCCAAGAGAAGGACAAGTGCACAAGGCACAGGTTTTGCAGGAGAGCACACAGGTGCAGAGAGAGGGACACGAGGCAGGAGACATGACTATGCATGAACAGCACTGTCCTGAAAAAGACACGACAGACCACAGAATCTGTTTTTCAGCATAGATCCAAACCTCAGTTCTCTTTCTGTATCCTCACAGTCCCAAAATACCTTTTCCCCCTCTTCCCTAGTCCTTGTGTTGCTTAGTCCTGCTGCTTGTTTTTTATAGTGTGAGGCCCTAGGAGTGAGTGTTAATGCCCAAATAGCAGCCATCCAGGCATCCTGGAGGTGCATCCAGCACATTCCCAGGTGCACTGAGGGCCAGGGTGCTGCTGAAGAGTTGGGTGCTTGTCATCAGCCCTTGCTGGGTGCCCATGTGCAATGTGCTCCTTTTACTCAATTCCCTCACATGGGCCAGTGAGGGAGTCAGTGTGAGCTGCAGGCCACAAAATCTGCCTTGGACTGTCAGAGTGCTGAGAAAACTGTCTGCCTTGTGCTGCTTCCCAGAGACAGCCATGGCAGGACAACCCTGAACTGTTCTTTATTGCCTGGGGACTTCTACCACCAAGTAACAGAGGGAATGCAAACCAATTTCCTTTTGGAAAATGGTTTGCCAAGCTGCTTCTGAGGTTTCACAGATGTCTGTACCCTGACTTCCCATGGGTGCAAAACTACCTAGGAGTGAATTTCAAGCAGCTGAATGTGCAATATGATGTGATAGAAAGCAACCATCCTCTGCACAGGCAGTTGTTGCTCCTGAAAACAGGCACCTTTATTTGTACAGACAGCTCTATCCAAAGGTCCCTATGCTTATGCAAATCTTTTCTTCCTCCTGTGCAAATCTCCAAGTACCAGATACTTGGGTTATGCCTAGCCATTGCATGCCAGCCTCTGTTCAGTCCAAAGCATCTCAGCCCAGGCTAAGTCCAGGTGTAGTAAGCTGGCACAGATACTGGACCTTTTCAGAGGGAGGATCTCATTCTGCTATGTTGGTCCAATACTCACAGTCTGGTTTCAGTGAGTACTTCACCCCCACCAGGGATCAATTCTGACTGCAAAGCCTTCCTTGCCCTCTCCCCAAGTATTTCTGAAGCAGACCAGGAGTTCAAACCCACTTGACTTTGTGAAACAGATCCGTCAGGCAAGGGGGCAGTTTATGTATGATTTGCATGAGCACTATGCAATTGGCAGCAAGAAAACCAAAAGTGAAATCCTGGCATGCTTCACACCTGATAATTACATTTCCTAATGGTGACTATGGCTCAGGAGAGTTTTTCCAGAAAGTTCATTACCTTGGCAACAGCAAGAGAGGAAGATGCATGAATACTGTTTTCATTTCACAGCAGCTGTCAGAGAGAGGGGAGTCAGGGTCTGCTCCCCAGGCCTGTTCAGGACCCACCACCCACACAATTGCCTCTGCTACAGCAGGAGGAAAAGCCTCAATTCAGTGTATGGGATCTTTCAGGGTTTGGCAAAAAGACACTACTCTGATTTCATTCCCAAACTCTTCCTCAGTTTTCTCCTAGAAGAGAAGTGAAACAATGGCATATCCAGTGAAGGGCAGTGGAGCTGGGGAAGGGTCTGGAGCACAGGTCGGATGAGGTGTGGCTGAGGGAGCTGGGGCTGTTCAGCCTGGAGAAAAGGAGGCTCAGGCATTACCTCATTGCTCTCTACAACTATATGAAAGCAAAGTGTAGCCAGGTGGAGGTTGGTCTCTTCTCCCAAGTAACAAGTGACAGAAGAGGAAACAGCCTCAAATTGTACCAGGGGAGATGCAGAATGGATATTAGGAAAAATTTCTTCTACAGCAGGGTTGTCAAACAGTTAAACAGGCTGCCCAGGGAAATGATGGAGGTATAAACATCACATATGTATTATAATATATCTATATTGTATATGGATATTGTAGTATGTATAATACCCTGGAGGTATTTAAAAGACACTCAGATGTGGCACTTAGGGACATGGTTTAGTGGTGGGCTTGGCAGTGCTGGGTTAATGGTTGAACTCTTAAAGGTCTTTACCAACCTAAATGATCCTCTGATACTATGATTCTAACCCACCTGCTTCACTGTCTCCCAGCACCCACCTCCTACACCCTGCATTAGTTTTAGCTCCAGAAGGGTTTTGGAAAATGGTCTACCTGATGGGAAACTGCCACCCCACCAAAGCAGAAGGGTGAGCAACCAGCCACGGAGCAACCTTGAGGATGTGGTAGGAAACCACTGACCTTACAAATTGCTGTATTAAATGCTTGCACACACACACAAAGACACACTCATCTGTACACATCTCATCCTTACCATGAGGATGAATGTTCCCAGTCCTTCTGCCAGCAGCACCTTCACAATGTTGCTGCGAACTCTGACCGCCTTCTGAATCTTCTCCAGTATTTTCCTCTCCATTTTCTCCATTTTCCTCTTCCTTGGACTGTAGACACAGTGCTCCTGTTGTGACAACACACTTCATTGCACTGAGCCAAGTTACCCTTTGAAACTTGGCACCCTGTATTCACCCCCAGACACCTTCATTCATTTGGTTAACAATGAACAAGCAGCAGCTGGCTTCAAAGTCTGCCCCCACACATATGCCATCCTTTAAATGCTGTATTATATGGATGCAATATTTCTGTTACTGGGGCATTACAGACCCTCTGCATCTGCCCAGGAACAGTCTATCCCCACAACAGTGGAGCTCTAAATAGCCTTGATGTGCTCTTAAGCCTGTCTTTCTCAGTAACCTTTTCCATAGGAACTGAACAGGAATTTTGGCTCTGCTCAGCATTGTAACCCACTAACTGGTGGTTTGGTGGCACTTTTCCTAAACATGTTGAATTAGAAGCATTTGCCTGTGCAGGACTATTTGGATGCCCGTTCTGCACTCTGGGTGCTCTTTCTGGAGCTGGTGTGCACTGCTGTCCTCAGCTGGGAAGAGCACAATGCATTGCTTCAGGTTGAATATTTGTTCTCTTTGTCTGCAGCTGCCATCGCACTACCGGAGAGCCTTGCCACCAACTACCCTGTCTGTCCTCTCGTATGGGGCAAGGAGAAACCCAGCTCGGCAATGGTCTCCAGAGACCTTCAATCTGGCTGCCAGAGCAGAACCATTGCTGTCCTGCTTCCTCCTCCATCTCCTGACTCCCTCTGCTTATTCCTCCTCATCAGGTGCTCTTACCCATACATGGTGAAAACATTTTAATACCTTTGCTTAATCATGAAAAAACTTACATCCACTGAACACTCAAAACCTTTTCCTGTGAGCCTTTTCTGGTTCTTTGGTGGTTTTCTTTGCCTTCCTCTCAGCCTGCTGCAGCTTCTCAGTGTGGCTCTTGAGGGGACAGCTCTGTAGAGTTTATCAGCAGCTCTCCCGATGGAGACACGGTGCTGTGCTCATGCTGCCTTTGGCATTGCCTCCCTCTGCTCTGCTGCATGGGCAAAAGTTCACGAGCTTTTCTTTCACCCAACAGGACTCTCAGCAGCTGTGTGGAAGAACTTGGCAAGCTGATTCTCCTCTCTGCTCCATAGATGATTGCCTGTCTTCTGGCAGGGAGAGTTTTATGCAATGGTGTAATCCCTCCTCCAGTGAGAGATTAGCTATTGACCCCAGTGAATGCCTGGATAAATGTGCAGTAAATTGCTAGTCTGTCTCAGATACTAAGGATCATTACGATAGATGATGATCATGTTGCTTTCAAGGGTGTTCCTACAGCATATTTCTAGATGGGAAGGTTCTTGTCCTCTGAGTCTGTGAGCTGTGCTGTGGCACAGAACAAGCACGAGATAAATCTTTCTAGGTCACTTCATTCTCTGCCATGCAAGTGTTTATTGGTGGAGCACAAACGTGGGCCCTGGAGCACCAGGTTGAGGTAGTGACAAGAGCATCACGTTTCTTTTGCACCATGGTAAGTTTCAGCTGACTTTACATGCCACCTGAGATCTGCATGTATTGGAGATCTCACAGCGTTTCTCAGATGAACAAGGTGTGAGTGGGTCAGTAATACCCACAACTGAACCTACAATTTTGTTTTTCATTCCTAGATCTCAGGAGCCTTCGAAGTGGATTCTTTCCCTGTGGACAATGAAGCTGCTGTGTCTCCTGCATTCAGGCATTAGCTATAGGCATCTCCATATTCTGATCTGGACTGAAAAATGAACAGGTACTTCCTGGGAACATTGGGTTCCCATAGACTTGCAGCCTTCTCAGGGAAAAAGGCAGTCTCAGTTTGCAATAGAAATCTTTGGTTTGGTGATAATATTTGCAGCATAATTCCCTATATTACCACCAAATTCTCTAAAACTCCATCACTCTTCTAGGATGGCATCATGAATCACTAAATATGTCTCTTGCCACTGCTTCTCCTTTTGTTCAGGTCATTCCACAAGATGGCACTGAAACATTCATTTCTACCTTAAAAGTTTTCCGAAGGGTTCCTCTGTTGGCTGCTGAAAATGTGAGAACCGTTTAATTTTAGGGTTCCTCTGGACATTTTTAGACATTAAAGTGATCAAGGTGTTCAAGAAGTGTAACAATAACATAACCTACAACTTTCCACGGGACATGTAGGTCAGAGCACCTCTGTTCTGACAGCACACAAACCCAAAGTGTGGGAGCCTGCGCCTGACACCTTCCACTTTACAATCAGCAGAGAAAAACAGGCAGCTCCAAAGGGCAGTTTTTCCCCACCTAAATAAGCATCTGAGGCCAAGCCTATGAGTCACACTAGATACTGGCACTTTCACTCCAGTGTCTGCACAGGGACATGGAGTGATGGCCTCCACGTGCACACCCACGTGGATGTATCCACCGCCCAGGGAGCTGGACTGCCCAGCTCCCTGCATCCAGATGTTGTGATCTTGAGTAAGTGCAAACCATGTGAGTCAGCCAAGGGCTGGATTGCGAATATCTGCTGGTTGCCCAACGTGACCTGCTCGTACTTGCTCGGTTTCACTTACCCGCAGGGCTGATGAACATCTCTGGGGTCACTAAATACAGTCCCTACTGAAACAGGCAGCCACATCACATCAACACTTTGGTGACCTGGCCAGTCTCCATGTTAGAGGTAGGTGCTTTTTGCCCAACTCCTCTTACTGGACCGTGCTAACAGAACTTGCTGCTTTGGAGATTAGACACTTTCCTCTGATTTTCAGCCAGTTCTCAAACCCAGTTGTCCATGTGCCAGCATTGGCCCATCACAGTCACGAGTTAATTTATTTCTTGCATCTGCTATCCCTTAAAGTGTTCCTATAAGGTTGTTAGAAGAGCATCAGGTGCTCATGCTTAGCTCCACACTGCCTCCTGATGTTTACCTTGATTTCCTCACAGGCTGAAACTTCACCCTGGCCTTGCAATGAATTTACCATGTTTTCCCCTGCACTTTAAGCAGCCACCTGCTAAACCAAACTCGTTTTCTTCTGTAAGGGAGGTGTGCTTTCAGCACTAGTAGTAGAGGTCTCAGTTTGGAGAGGAGAGTTTTGGCACAGTCAAGGCCTACTAAGTGTGCTGGTGTTGATACCTATGGTACTGAAGAGCCATGGGGACAACGCCCCTGGGTCCTGCTAGAGCAGCCCCAGGAAGTATGACAACCCAGGAACTCCAGGGCATTCTGCAAGGAATAACTTCTCTGACTCAGTTTGACAGTGCACATGCTTCCTCTGCCCCAGGAGCTCATTTGTCTCTTAATTGGGCTAATCGGCAGGTGGAACATTGCCACTCCATTTGCTGCAGCCCTGCTGGTGGAGCTTTTTCTCCCCAGAGGCGTAGAGGAGCATGAGCAGACAGCACAGCAGAGGGTGAGAACAGCTTGCTCCTCAGTCAGACCAAATGAACATGGCACCAGGATTTCTCCAGTGCCATTTAGGGAGCAAGACCCAGTGTGAGAGTTTATTACAGCACTGGTATGACCTTAACTGTCCAATACAGACCCCAGCTGACGTACCCTAGAGCAGCTGCTCCCTATGGTCTCACATTTAACACTCATGGTCATTTTTCACTGATGGCAGGCACCAAACAAGTTGCAGACACCCATGATATTTGTCTCCCAGCAGATGGCTTTGCTGTCTCTACTGTTATCCCGCTCTCCATTCCCAGGATACCACCCTCCACAGTGTTTCAGCTCACTCCACACACCATTTTTGCTTGACCTGAAGCTGACCAAAGGTTCATCACCTGCACATACTCATTATCCATGATACCGAGCTGGCTCTTATCGTGCTGGGCAGAAGTTGGAGCTGGAGTGGCAAACAGCAGTATGTGGTGGGTTTAGGGTGGGATCCTGCTTTGGGCACAGAGCTGCCCTGCCCGGGGCTGCTACAGCTTACTCAGGCTGAGATAATCCATGAGGTGATAATGTCAGCAGGAGCAGAATTACTTGGTTTTGTTTGTCTTTTTGAGGAGAGCAGGGCTGTACACAAAGGGGTTGGCAGGGGTGGCACTGGCCCCATTGTTGGGCAACAAAACAGAACCCTCCTGGTCACTGGGGACCCACCCACATTGGGCCAAACTCTCCTCCTCCTTTTTTTGATTTATAAGGCAGAATCAGGTCAGTTTTGTATACAGCAAAGCATGATGGTTTTTGAGGCACCCCACTAGCTTTAATCTGTGAAAAGCCCTGGAAAGTGTCCCCTTTTCATAAATATTTAACAGTGAAATGGAGGCACAGGGGTAGCTCAGGTCATAGAAACATAGAATCTTAGAATGTTAACACTGCCGGGGTTGGGACATCCCCAGCCTCCCTGGACAACCTCACCTCACAGAAAAGTTTTTCTTCCTAATATCTAGTCTAAATTTCCCTTCTTTCTGTTGGTACCCATTACTCCTTCTCCTATTACTAGAGTTCCTGACAGACTCCCTCACCAGCTTCCTGGTGAGCCCCCTTCACATACTGGAAAGTTGCTCTGAGGTCTCCACGCAACTCTCTCTTCTCCAGTCTGAACAGTCCCAACTTTTTAAGCCTGTCTTCATAGGGGAGGTACTCCACTCCACTTCATGGCCCTCCTCTTGTCTTGCTCTAACAGTTCCATGTCCTTTTTTATGCTTGGGGCACCAGAACTGTATGCAGTAAAGGTCCCACAGGGTACTCATGGGATTTCCAACAAGGTCCTGCGAGCTCCTCATTTGCCATCATCCCTCATTTCCATGAGCATCTTGTTCTCCTGACCTGCTCAGGGCCATGCTCCCACCGTACCCCTGTATGTGGGAGCATCTCCCTGCCTGTCCTAGGACCCCACCATGGGGGTCTCCAGACCCAAGAGAGAGCAGCAGGCCCTGTGGGTGCAGATGCTCTCACCGAGCTTTGAGCCCCCTGCTCAGGCCTGCTTTCAATCCATGGATAAAGTGAAAGATAGAGAAATCACAGGGCTCACAGGACATCATCACCGCAGAGATAAGAGGAGCCCGGCTTTCTCCAAAAGAAGCACAAACACCCACACTCTGAAAGGAGAGATTAAAGGGGAAAGGCTGCAGGCTGAGGGAGGAGACACTGGGTCAGGAGAATGAGGTCTTGAAGTTGCAGAGCATGATGGAGCCAGTACACTGATCTAAACTTTTCCCTGCCTCTGACTGTACACCAGAGGCAGCCCAGTGTGGCTGTGTCCCACCCTTAGGATGCAACCAGTTTGATCTTACAAACAGTGCCACAGACAAAACCTTTGTACTTCATCTCATGCCGTCTCCTTCTCTGGTCCAGGAGGAACTGCAGCACCAAAAAGGCATGACCTTGTGCTGATAGTCACAAGGACTAAAACCAGAGCAGGGTCTGATGACAGGCTCACAGCCATGCCTGCTCCCTCTGCTGCTGAGCAAGCAGAGCTAGGCTGAACCAGTAGAACTTCACACAGTCCTTCACAGCCACCAGGTGTTTAAGGCTGTACTGCATCCATGCATTCCACTCATGTAAGCTACACCTGTAAACCCTTCCAGAGATGATGCTAAACTCGTAGGCACACCATAGAATCACAGGATCAGAGAGTTTTTGGGGTTGAAGAGACCTCAAAGATCATCACATTTCAATGCCTCTGGCATGGGCAGGGACAGCTTCCACTAGACCAGATTGCTCAAGGCCCTGTCCAGTCTGGCCTTGAACACTTCCAGGGATGGGGCATCAGCAACTTCTCTGGGCAGCCCGTGCCAGAGCCTCACCACCCTCACAGAATGTCTTCATAACATCTAGTCTAAACCTATCCTCCTTCAGTTTAAAGCCATCCCCTTTCTCCTATCAGTCCCTATAGCCCTTGTAAAAAATCCATCTTTGCTGCTACCTGAGATGCAGGTGCTTTGTGGGGTGAGGAACCAGCTGGTGACACTAATTGTTCCCATATGCACAATCAGTGAATTACCCACCCCCCAGCTCTCAACCACACAGATGAGGTCTATCACACCTGCCATGGGGTGTCCCAAGACCCTACAGCTGCTCCTCCATGGTGGTGAGCAGTGCCTGCCACATGGGATTTACCTCTCCACAGGGGAGGGAAAGGACAGGATATATCTGTCGGGTTGGCTTTCCCAGTGCCAGCCCCCCACAGCCCAGAGGGCTGCTGCTGGCGCAGACGTGAAGGCATCCAAAGGAAACCCCCGTTAAGCTCCCACTATCACAGCTTGGAGGAGATGCCACAGATTCCTTGCAGACATGCACACAAATCCCTTTGGACATTGTCCAGCCTCTCCTGGAGCTCCAGGGAGCCCCGCAGACATTTCAGTGGGGGTGGAGCTTTCTCCCAGCATCAACCAGACTCCATCACCCTCATGATCCCTCAGCCCCCTTTTGCCCCTTGTGCTGTTCAGAGACACAAGAAAGAGGGGCCAAGTGTGGATCTAGGTGGCTCCCTGGTCATTCCCATCCTATAAGTTCCTCTGTGTAAAGCCATTGATCCAGAGGAACTCACAGAAGCTGAAAATCCATCCATTGATGTACCTTGAACAAGAGTCAGTTTTCCCAGCTCATCTAGTTTTCCAGCACAAGTCCTGCATGACAAAAGTGGCAGATTCACAAATTGTCCCAAATTAAGCAGAACACTGAGATGCAGTCTATTTCCCTAAGCACAGGGCACCACATATCAGTCGTTGCTGACAGTGCAGATGTCCCTAACCCTTGACAATTGTTAAATATTGTCACTGTCTTTACTGTCTCTATGTTTGTTTTTACACAGCCTCTCAAATGTACACATCCATATCAGCCACTTCCTAGTGAAGAAGTAACTGTTGCACACCACCTTCTGACTTTTGACTTAATATGAACCTCCTTGGGGTCAAGGTATCAATTTATAATCTTATGAGAATGGCAGAGGGTCTGCCCCTCACTCCCCATATGAACCAGTTAGAGCTCTCAGGAAGCACCTCAGGGTGTATTTGCACAGGACCTGATGTGATTGGCCTCTGACGACAACACAGCCCCCAGGCTCTGCCACAAGACTCAAATCACAACAGGTCTGTGAAGACACAGATAGCAATTTTTTCACCTCAGATGTTCATGTATGTTCCAAACTGCAGCATGAGGCACAGCAAGTAACTGGACCTTCCACATTCAGGAGCAGCCACCATAGAGTTCATTGAGAAATATGTGACTTTACTGCAATAACTTTGCTCAGAATAAGCTCAAACTGCTTTTTATGCACTGGTGTATATAGTGCATCTCCAGAAGTCCTTGACAGAGGATGCTGTGAGTGCTAAAAAGGCATTTAAAGATGGTTGGACAAATTCATGAAGATAAAAACCCACCAATAACTGTTAAACATGGACACACCTCTATCACAAGACACTCCTGAACTGTGAATCATTGAAGATTGTAAAATGATTCTGGGGAAATAAATTTGTTCCTTTCTCACACTCTTCTCACATCACACTCTCATGGATGTCCTTCATGGGTCCAGCCCATCTCAGTGATCATTGCCTGGCTGACTGCTGTCCAGTGGAATAGGATGTCCACCACTTTTTACCTAGGGCACAGGAAGAGAAGACTAGCAGCCTTTTCTAGCTGCTGTTCTTGAGTTGCTCTTTTCTGAGATGACATAAGAATACTAAAAATATATTCCGACTCTACTGTTCAACCTGAGCACACACTCCTCCTCCCTGCCCAGTTCCCCATCCCCAGAGGTGACCAAGACACCTTGTTCAGAAGCAGCTGTAGTGGGCAGAGGAGATATTTGCAACTGCACACAGCATGTTGTGTCATCTGTGCTAAAATACCTGCCCCAGCTGAGTGCTGGAAGTGCCATCAGCTCCTGGCTCATCCTGAGTTAGTCCCCTCCTCACTGCTCTTTCCTCCTCTGTGCAGTGCATAGTGACCTCTCCCCATCCCAGGACAGCCAAGGACAAACATGTCTCAGCTTCCCCTTACCACTGGTGAGGGCAGTGGTCAGAGGATCAAATAGCAGAGTCCTTCAAAAACACAAGTCAAGCCAGCAGAACAGCTCCTGAGCTCACCAGAGCACTTACTATAATGCCTACAGCACAGCAGCAATTCAATGGCATTTTAGATACAGTAAAAGCTTTAGATGAGGGATATCTATTGCATTGTGGTAGAGCCTCCCTTCTCCTTTCCCCCAGGAGCTGGAGAAAGCCACATCATATGCGTCATTTAAAACCAGACTTGAAGTGAAAGGCACTTGAAAACCCACCATGGGGAACAATCATGCCTTGCTTAGGGCATTAAATAACTGGCTTTGTCTTGTTCATCTCATATTTTATGGCCTTTACTGTTTGTTCAGTGCTTCACGGGAGAAAGGGAGCTAACGGAGCAGAGCCTGCTCCCTGCTCACCTCCCCTCCATAAACCCATCTCCCCTCCTGCACTTTCCCTCCTGCACAGTCCCATGGGATGGCACCTTTGGGTGCCTCACCAACACCCTGCAGCCACACAGCACTGTCAGAAAGGACTTTGGGGAGAAAAACACTGGCAGAGACTTGGGAGAATTGCAGGACCTCTCTCGTCTGTGCCTGGGACAAGGCTTGCACCTTCCTCCCTCCTGGTCAGTCTGGTCCCTGATTCACATGGAAGCTGTAGTGAAGTAGGGGAAAGGAGTCTCAGAGCAGGGTCTCACTACCCAGCAAATGCCATGTGCTGTCCTGGAAATTTAGGATGTGAACAAAATCCTCTGAACTCTCAAGACCTCTTTTAAGCATACATTGGCAACCACCTTAGAAGGAGCAAAGGGGAAATCTCATGACCAGCAATGGTGCAGGACACAGCAAATTAGTTGTAGCCACAGGGTGGTACAGGGGAACAGAGATGCCTGGCTTCATAATGATGTGCTTGGTTTGCAGCTGGACTCTCAAAACATGTGTTTGTTCCGGAGCCTTGAGTAAGTTCTCGTTAGTTGTTATTTCTGTCATACAGTTGCCCCACATTTTTTGGACTCTGACTTGTTTGGAAGCACTGCCAAAATAATCCATCACAAATGCCTTGTACCCATAGGCAATGGCCTGATGGAAGACATCATGCCCTGATCGGCATCTGCATAGAGCAAGATATGATCCAGCAGTGACATAAACATGATATGTTCTAGGTTGTCAGCACAGAGGTAAAAACATGTTCATAATTTGCATTTCTTTATTCACACTTGCTAACAGGATAAGAAGATTGATCAACACAGAGAAACTGAGATTAGTAAATGATGATCACCTATAAGTTCTCAACAAACCGATCCTAATTTATAAACCAAAGTCAAAGTCTAATTATTCTGCTTACACTTTTATATTAGCTAACTCAATACCCATCTACATTTTGGAATGAAGATAGATCCCTCAGTGAAGGCAGTCCTGATGCCTCTGAATTTCTTCCTTCCTGCTGACAACCCACAACCAGCAACAGAACTGCAAATCCTGTGGAAAAGTCCTACAGTATCAGCTGGTGATTCACTTGGATGGCCACAAATATGTGATAAAAATGGTGCTCCCATGCCCAGTGTCCCACCCAACCAGCTGCCTGTCTGAAAGGAGTGCATCCTTCATGGATGCTGTCACCAGGTGCTGCAGCACTCAGGTTTAATCAGAGGTTTCCCTTTCAAGCACTGGCCTGTCCTGCCAGATCAGTCCTGCTCAGCTTTCAGCACATGATAGGATCATAAGCCAAGGCAAACGTAAGCAAAGGACAGAAACAGTGGATAGGGATCTAGAATATGCAATTACACATATAACGATGTTATGTTATGCACAAAGGTGCGTGAAATATGTTTCAGAGAAAAAAAAAATCTGCATAGATAGGAGGGTTGCTCACAGCCCAGGATATTATCAGATCTGGAAAAATGCCACGAGAATGAGTCACTGGAGCATCAGTCAATGGCTGTGTACAGAAAATGCCACTAAATTGCCTGTTGAAGTCCCTCTCCAGTGTTCATATAGTTTAATTTCATGGTTTCCATAAATGATTGACTAAAATGTGCCATGGGCCACTCTCTTGCATCTTAGTTATCTGTCCCACTACCCTGCTCCAGTCCAATCCCTCCTTCCTTTTAGGACAACATATTTTAATGAAATATCTTTTTCAGATCATCATTGGAGTGCAAACCAAAGGCCCTTTGAAAAAATGTTTTGCATGTTCCTGCCACAACTGCTCTCCAACCAACCTGACAGCATGGTTGTGTTGTAGCTTGATGCCACGGAGGAACACCAAATGTGGCTAATCCAGCAGGTTTATATATGCCCCATTCCTCCAAGAGCTGCTGTGGAGTACATTGGCTTTCCAGGATTTAGCACTTGCAAAGCTCAAAAGCTGGAAATTTGCGGATCAAGACTGGAGTCCTGCTGCCAGCAATGCATCCTGGGGAATAGAGGGCTTGTAAATCAGAGATTATGCCTTCAGCCCCAGCTGGAAGCCAAGAGCCAGACTGCAGAGATCCCACAGCACTGGTGTCATCCATTCCATGTGCAACAGCTCAACACAGAGTTCTTCGCTGGATCTCTGCTGCAGGATGGATCCCTACCATGAGCTCTGCCCTGGGCTGGCCTCAGACAGACAAGGACCTTCACAGTAGGGCAGCTTTTGGCTTAGCTCCCTTTTCAACGACTCCGAATGGGCAGGGATAAAATCAGAGGAGTCGGGAAGAAGAAAAATGGGGAAAAAAGAGACTGTCTGAGGAAAGACTGGGAAACAGGGGGGCCCTGTGCCAGACTCACTGTAGTACTGCTTGTGCAGCAGCACTATGGAAGACAGAAGCCCAGGACCATGTGGTGGCTCCCAGAGCCTCTGCTCTTTGCTGGGAGTTGTATGTCATACTAGGCTGCTTCTGCTTTGAGTCTCATGGCAGAAAAGTGGGAAGGATCAGCAGGGAGAGGTGCTCCCACTTTGGGTCATGTAGGTCAGGTGACACCGCTTTTGCTGCCTGTTAGAGCCCAGGTTTGCTCTTTTCACCATTGCAGCTTGTATTTGGGAGGGTTCAGGACAGATCCCCCCCTCCCACAGGGGCTGGGCACAGACAGTCCTCCCCAGGCTGCCTCTGGGAGAGGCAGCAAGCACTGGGCTGGTCTTCCATGCTGCGCCCAGTAGCATCTCACAAGGCTGCAGGTACACTCTTCCATTGGCACACAGGGTCTTCTGGACAGTGCTGATGGGAAGAACAGCTCCTGGCCACCTTCCTGGTTTTAGGATTCTCTTCCATGATTCCAGAGAGGAGTGTTTGGCATCAGCATGCCTTCACACTCTATTTACCAGGGAGCTGCTTGGATGCCTTTAAAGGACTGCGTGACAGCCAGTTTTCCATGCAAATGTGGGCACAGGGAATGTGAATGCCAACCTGTCTAGCCCTAACCCTTGTGCCATGGGGACTTGGCCATTCTCTCAGTCACCCTGACCATCTTTACCTTACTGTTCACCAGTACAGATCACACCTCCTTAGTTTTATGTCATGTCATGCCATGTCATGCCATGACCAGCTTCATGTATGTCTGATACCAACTGGGAAACAAGACCATGTCCAGATGGGTGCAAGATTTCTGTACTCAAATCAGCTGCAAAGGCCACCCTGCTGTTCACAAGGCAGAACTGGTCTACTAGCATGAAGAAACTTGTAAACAAGTTGGGCTGAAAGTGCCTTGGTGTTATTCACAGAGAGTTCTTGGGTATTTTGCATTTGACTCTGATCCACGTAAAGAAACACACAAAAGTAGATGGGTTTACACACCCAAAACTGTGCAGTCAAAAGAGCAACCACTCTATGGGCGAGATTCTTTTATCTGCCTGAATAATAAATAAATCCTCTGTTCTCTTTGCTGCTGTAGAATCATAGAAACATTTAGGTTGGAAAAGACCTCTGAGATCATCATGTCCCCAACCATTAACCCAGAACTGCCATGTCCCGAAGTGCCATATCTACACATTTTTTTAATAGGTCCAGAGACGGTGACTCCACCACTTCCCTGGGCAGCCTGTTCCAATGCCTGACCATGCTTTCAATGAAGAAATTTATCCTATCCATTCTAAACCTGCCCTGGTGCAGTATGAGGCCATTTCCTCTCCTCCTGTCGCTTGTTACCTGGGACAAGAGACCAATGCCCACCTGGCTAAAACCTCCTTTCAGATAGCTGTGGAAAGCAATAAGTTCTTCCCTCGGTCTTCTTTTCTTCAGACTAAACACCCTCAGTTCCTGTAAAGACACATGTCTCCACCCCACTTACTGTCTTTACCCCAGCAGACTAAAGACAGTTGATGGAGAATACATGTCTGGATGGAAGATTTGTCCTCTGTCTCCATATCACCATTTGCAAATCAGTTATAATAAGCCCTCTGGAAGAAGAACTGACTCCTGACGCACTTGTGTTAGTCTGGCACAGTCAGGTAGAGGATAGAAATACTGCTGTAATAACCATCTGTGCCAGCCTGAATTGCAGCAGGGAAGGTGTATGGAGAGATTTTTGCACCTGTTGCATACGGGTGAGCATACATCCCATGAGTTCTGTGTATTAACACTCTGGAAGAGCCATGATATACCCCAGGAAACACATTGTACTGCTAGAGGAATGCCTCTGCTCGTGTGTGTCACCCTACTGGTGTGTTATGTCCCCTCAAAGTGTTGCTGTGTGATTCTATAGGGTGATTCCCACCAAGTGCGGTCTCCAGGGTCCAGATAAGTGCCAGCTCAGCTCTCAGTAAGCCCTGCTCAGGTCAGCTTTAGGCAGATCAGTTGGTTAAAACTTGGTGCTAATAACACCAAGGTCACGGGTATAATCCCTTGTATGGACCATTCACTTAAAAGTTGGACTTGATGATCTTTGTGGGTCCCTTCCAGCTCAGAATATTCTGTGATTCTGTAAACTGTGAGTGCAAGAATGCCATGTCCATTTCCAGCGCCAAGCCTTGGACAGCAGATGAGCAGTGCCACCCACTGTGCTTTGTGTTTGCACTGTCTTCTGCTTGTGATTGAGAAAGGCAGATCAACCCCTAAATAAGCATCATAGCTATGCATGTTCTCAGGCCTTTTCTGAGCAGCGTGACATGTTCCTGAGTTCATCAGATTAATCTGTATGAGATGGGATTAAATAATTCATTAGAAGGTGGACCAGTAGACTCATATACAGGCCGATGACTTTCACAGGTGGAGGTGACCTGAAGAGGAGAGATCAGCAGCCTCCTCTGGCTGACCAAGGAAGAAACACAGTACAGAGGGTACAAGAAGAGGGGTTTGGACACCAGCTCCTGAATTCAGTCTGTGTTCCTCAGACAAACCTCTTGATTACAAGGAGAGCAGATCATTCTGGGGAATTCTTCTTGCCTACTGGACATGCTTCTGTGCATGGTTGAGTTGTCTTCAGAAGTTCTCCAGGGGGTCTTGCTGGTTTCATCAGTCCTAGTGTTGTCAGACTCTATCATGAACTGCTACATATTTTAATGTACTGTCACCACTTATTGCTGAACAAATCACAGGGAATCAAGGATTAATTTAAGCAGTGAGGTCACCCACACTCCTCAAAGAGTCTGAGCCCATCACCTCAAAATTTGACTTTTTCTTTCCCCAATTCAGAAAATGCCACTACCATTCAGTGCTGCTCCCACCTGGAGCAGGCAATGTATAGCAGGGGAAGGAGTCTTCCTTTCCCCACTCTGAGCCATCACTCCTAAAATAACTCAATGCTTGGATGAGTCCGGACAGGTTTGACCATGGTCAGCTCCCTCTGAGTGCTGAGCAGCTATGAGCTACCATTGCAATCCCAGAGAGCAACAAATCACCTCCACTCCCTCTTTTCAAAGGTCTTGGTAGCAGGAGACTAGAACATCTTAAAACGCCTGTGGCTTCAGGATCAAGTCTGCCCTTGCTGTCTCTTCTTTGGCTCCTTTGAGCAGGAATGAACTCTATCCTTCTTTGTAGGAGGAAGAGTCTGTATGGGGGCAGCCACATGCTGTGGACCAAAGTTTCCCCAGAGGTAAAAGCCACAATAAACCCCCTCACCTCCTGGTGTACCTCCAGGAGCTCAAAAACAGAGCTCTACGTGTGTGTCCGCATGTACACTTCTGTGAAAAACCAAGGGAGACACTGACTCAGTGCAATGAGGATTTCAAACAAAACAATATAATTACACATATTTTTCTCCCATGAGCAGGATGAGAACTAAATATGTAACATCTGTTGCTTAATGCGTTCCTAGATAGCACACAGATACTATGCTGATAAACACCACTTAAGAACCAAGATAGCAAAGGAGAAGAACAGAAATAATGATTGTAGTTACACAGGGAGCAGGTTAGATCTTGGTGTGACTTTAAAACAACCTGGTTTCCATCCCTCCATTTATCATATTTACCATAATGCATACAGCAGTGAAGCATTTAAATAGCTTTTTGGAGGCAGTAAAAGCTTCAGAAAGGTGGCATTCATTGCAAGGCTGTACATTGCAAGGCTGCCCCTGGAAACTGCAGAGGGCCACGATAGACCTTTTGAATCCTGAATTATAAAAATAACCTTTGGAAATCAAATGGATTGGTATGGATCTTGTGCTGGCTGAGGATCTGGATGAGACTAGAATTCACACTTCTTTCAGATCTTTGGCCTTCACCAGAGCACAGCTTACCATGTGAAAGGCATGAAACAAAGAGGTGATCACCCCATGCTCACCACGTATCAGCCTCTTCCAGTGCACCACGACAGTGCTTCCCATACTGGGCTCATCCCTTATTCCCAGCTCCAAGAGGTGGCAGCACCACTCCTGCCTTGCAGAAGCCGTCTCTGTGTGGGACTGACATCCTACCCTGCCCTTGGGAAAAGCAAGTGCACAACCACACACTCAGACACAATCTGCATCTCTAAGCTGGCCAGCAGTTGCAGGAGGCTTAGCTCTGTTCACAAACATAATATAAGGCTGAGGAAGGCATATCTAAAACCCCCAAATATTTGTATCTGCCTTATTTTTTCATGTTAATGGAGTGAGGGAAAACTCTTTCTGGGACTGAAAAGAACTCTGCTCATTATTCCCAAGGGAAGCTTGACAGCATTGCTCATTACAAAAACCTTTGCACAAGTACTAGCTGCACTGATTCTTTCCAGCCACCTCAGAGATTAAAGGCTGAAGAGAAACATCAGAGAAAGAAGAAAGAAAGTAGAAACAAATATGATCCTTGTCTCAGAGGCGGTACAACCTCAACAGAACCAACATAAAATGGGAAAAAGAATTGAGAGAACCAGTAATAGACAGAAGCTCCTTGCATCCTGGGACAAGAAAAAATCCTGTGACAAAAAAATATCCTGCCAGCTCTCAGTGTAGCCCTGCAGTAGTGAGACTTTCACCTGAGCACATCAGCAACGATGTGCAGCGTGACACTGTCAGTGGCTCCATTACACTGCTGGGATGGGTGAGCAGGAGCAATACTAGCGCAACTATTTATGAATACAGATCTCACAGACTCACCAAACAGGGTCCTGTTGTCCCTGCACATGATGGCTTCTTATGTTTTGGGACCTCCTCTTGCAGCCATAGGGTGCAAAAATGTTTGAAGCTCTGTATCTGTCAAAACACTGATGTAGCCCAGTAAATACAATTCTTGAAATTGTTAGTGAAAGACACAAACTTTGGCATCTCAGGATGTCTCCAGGCTTATCTTGACCTGCGCTGGTGTCAGTTTATCTTAACAATTGCTACTGGTCAAATAAGTTCTGTATAACCTGTTCCAGCTTTATCTCCATGGTACCATATACAGTAAAATGACAAGCATAGGTCTTCACTGCATAACAGGAAACAGGCCTTTACATTAATCGAGGCTGGGGAAAGCTGTTGTGCAACTTTTAAACTTTACCTGGAAACTACTGAGGAGGAAAGACACTGTGATGAGAAAAAAGCATAAAAATAGCCCCAGGTAGACTGCAGGGCTGAGGAGGAACTTTGTGCTTCTCCCAGTGACAACTCAGGGCAGTGATGACTCACAGAGACAGCCCATCACCTCTCTGCTTGAGGAGGCTTGTGCCACCAACCACAACTCTCAGGGACATCAGAAGGTGAGGTTAGCTTTGGAGAGGGGGATTAGATATCATAAGTTTTCTTTCATAAGAGCTTTAAGAGCATTATTACTAAAGAGGCTTTTCTGTATTAATCTGGATTGTGTTAGTATTATTGTAGCTGGACTAATAATAGATTTATAGTGCTTTGATTAGATTAAGATTTTAATCCATATGAATATAATATGTTCATCTTGGCATATAGCCGTATTTTAAGTGTAGCATAAGAGAAGCTGTCGGAAACTCAGGAGTCACTGTCAGGCACTAGCAGAGCTGAGAAAGCCTCTCCAAACAGCGACTTCAAGGACATGAGTGAACCCTATCCTTTTCCTTGAAGCCTGTCCTGCCTGGTTCAGCTGTTTGAGGATGTACAGGACAACTGTTACTCCCACAATAGTTGCAGCTATTCAAGGTGCTCCTCCTGGGACCTTTCCAGGAATCATCTTAGACAAATATTTCACCTACTCCCAGCTTGTGCCCACACATTAGCCTACCCCCATCACTTCTTTGACTGTCAGTTCATCCCTCCATTTATCCAAACTGATCTTTCTCACAAGCCCTTATATCTCTCAAATTGTGAGCTGAAATAACCAGTGAGGGAGGAATCGCTTACACCCAGGGCAGTGCACAGGCTCACTGTCTTTGACCCACCTACAATTGGTTCAGGTTTAGAGTCCTCTGAGAAGGTTATTCTGACCAAACAATTCCAGCTGCAGCTGGAAACACCTTTCCAACAAGAGCCACGGCTTGAAAAGACAGAGAGAAACACACTTCTCGCTGGCATGCTCATCATACTATCCTCAGGCGTTCCCTGACCAGTTTCTGTTCTACCTCTGCAACCTCCCTGTGCAAGAGTCAGAATGAGCACCACTGGAAGCAGCTGAAAAGCTCAGAAACTGTCACAGAAAGCCTACAACTCCCAAAATCAGTTGCCACCGTGTAGTCAGAGGCAGAAACCACAGTGGCATATCACCTGTGCAAGAAGCCCAGCTGATAAGTAGCAACAGAGACAAGAACAGCCCAAAATGACACTTGTTAGAAGCTGTAGAGGCTTGAATGGATGTGGATTTTACTATTAAGCTGACTCATAAATTTTACTTAGTTTATATTTTCTTATGTCAAAGTTCAGCTCAGATAAATTTTTGCCCAAGAAGAATGTTCATTCTGAGAGTGTTTCAATCTCTCGTAGGAAAATGTAGTGTAGGAATTCAAAGATTTTCAGCCTCTCTGGCTTTAAAAACAGAATTGGCAGCCTTCTCCTCCACTTTTCACGAGGTGGCTCCTCACTGTAGAGCAGAGTGTTCTTCCCTTAGATGAGCTCACAGCAGCTAATGGAGTGTTTACTCAGAAGACATTATTATAGACTGGAAAGTGTCACTTGGGTTAGAGTTTATTGTTTCAGATTTTGTGGGGCTTTTCTTCCCATGGCTTACAGTCATCTTTGGCATAGGTAACAGCCTCCAAAGTCTAGCAGTGATTTCCCAGGGACAAAGAGAAAACAATTCCAGCCTCTCCTTTCTAAAATGGGATGAGGAGAATGGGAATATAGGGAAGGAAAAGTGGGATAGTTGTCCTTGTTAGAGGCCAGCCACAGACAGACTGCCAGGAAATGGAGGCGTCCTACTGGTTTCAGACTCATTTTCCATGTAGCCATCATTTTATGTCAAGACAGATGTGAATACCCAGAGGTTTCTACATATTTCCACACATCAGATTTAAACCCCAAGATTTTAAGAAGCTGAACTTGTAGTGAAATAGTGAGATTCAATCAAAAAATGCCCTTTCCCCAACAGATGAATCCAGCTTTGACAGTTTCCAAAGATCTCTCCCAGTTACAATAGTATGCTGCAGTTTGGGATAACCCTGGGACTATCCCCTCATTCTTACCACATATCCTAGGAAGCAATCCCAGAGGAAGAGACTCTTTTGGTCAGCAGCTGTGTCCAAACTTGTGTCATTTGCTTAAGCTGAGGGTTGTGCAAAGCAGCAAGAAACACAGAGACACTTTCTACAGGAAGAGATGACTCACCTCATGCTCTACTGGCTACAGCAGGGAGAACTGTATGACCCCTCCCCACCTGATGTGCTCATAGTACTGTCCTCTTTACATCCTGCTCTTGAGTCCCCCCATTCTGATCCACAGCAGCCAACAGACCTGAGGATTGGGAATAAAATCCACCTGCTTTGTAGGGAATACAGCAACATGCCTTCTGCTGGCACTCTGCAGCTCTGTAGGAAATAAGTGGAATATCCCAAGGGTGTACAGCAACATCTGGGCAGACCCAAGTGAAGCCAATAAAGGAAGACAATTTTACAGCTGCCCAGTTTTCAGAGTTGAAGCATATTTATCAAACTCATCAAGTGTCGTTCAGGCACAAAAGAAGCAGTAAGAAAATCAAAGTAGCTCAATATTCAATGCCAGGAAGGGCCTTTCATAGGTGTCCACTGTCCTCTCGCTAATGCCCTGGTTTTCTGCTCATCTCCCAGTTTGCAGTGCATGTGGATAAGATTCCAGTGGGTGTCAGAGACAACAGCAAAAGGAGTTGGGGGATCAGGTCCAGTAGTGGAGGGGACATTTACAGCACCTCTGTGGAAGCCAGCTTCCTCCCCTGCCTTCACTCCTGTTATAAGTTCAACACAGCTCCTGCCAAGCAGCAGTTTCTTTATGGCTTTTATGGCTTTTCTCTGTGTCCTGTGACTGGCTGCACCAAATGCAGTGTCCAAAGAACCCAGTGCTGATGTAGATGCCAAAGACATGAAAATTATGTCTGGAAATGATTAAGGTAAAATTATTCTTGTGAGGAAAAGACAGTACTAAAAAATAAATTGTTCAAAGACCAGTGGAGTCAACAAGCTGTTCTTTCCTAAATTTCCCTTCCAATCACCTCCACACTGATACTGGTAGCTCTTTACAAGGTCTACTACTATTCTGGTTGGAGTTTTGGGTCCTGTGCTTGTCTGGCTTGGAGCTATATCTGAATTGCTTCATTACCCAGAACATAAGTGCTCCTTGGCCAACAGCGTGTGTATTGTGCAGAACTCTGCCCTTGGCTTGTGGGGAAGGAGCAGGGAGCAGCAATAATATGGATCTTTCTGCTCTATTCAGCTGCCAGTTTTCACAAAACTGGGCAAGTTCAAATCTTAGACACACCTTACTAGATGAAAAGTATGGTAGACATCATACTTTTGGGGGAACAGTGGGGGAAGAGGAAACAAATAGAGAGGGAAAAGCTAACACAACACCTCATTTCCCTAGGTAATACAGTGGAAGTGTGAGGTCACACTTGCTGCAACATGTAAAATGTCTTCTGAGCTCACTGAAGTCACTTTCAAGCTAATTTTGAGGAAGTGTGAGTAATTATCAGAAAGACCAAAGAGGGAAAAGGAGAAAGAAAAAGAAGAAATGCAGCCATAAAACCTAGGTTGAAAGGCAGACTCTAACTGGCTGCTAAGCTGTGGGTGCTCCTAAGCAGGAAAAGGACATGGCCAAGAGAAATGGAAATCCCCTTGTTCATGAGTTACTGAGTTGAAACTGGGGCGTTTATCTGCATGAAGGACGAAGAGGTTGCATCCTTGCCAGAGGTGTTTTGTGACCCCACCAACAGCCCACCTGGTACCCCAGGAATTCTGGTTTCCCTGGCTGACTATTTTCAGTGAATCCAAAGGAATTGCAACTTGCAGCACTGCAATTTCTGATGAGTACTGATGTTTCTTCATTCTGTTTTTCTAGGATACTATGTTTTCTCCTGAAACCATTGAACATTTGTCTTTGAAAAGCAACTCTGAAATGCTGGAACAGGACATAGCTGGTTATGTTAGAAAGCTCCACCCTCTGCATCTGCTGCAGTTATGAGTTTTTACCACATCTTTTGTTGTGCTGATCCAGGACACAATCAGAAAAAGCAGAATAAGACTAGGGAAGGGACTTTAAGCACCCTTAGCACATAGCATCAAGATCTGCAACCTGCCAAGTCCAAATCAGAGAATATTCTCCCTGCCAGGCTCATTTTTTTATGAAATTTTGGTTATTTTTTTTCAGCTTTTTATCATGCATTTGCCCCTCCTAGTAATTTTTTTTCTAGTTATTTTACTCATTTTCATTTCTGTCATTGAAGACTGCCGCATAAAGAGATGAATAGTCTATCCTGGGACATCTAAGCTCCATTTATTTCTTTGAATTTTCTCATGGACCTCCTGTCTTGATGAAGAAATCAAGCCATTATTGAAATAAAAATTAAAAAAAATTGCAGAGGAAAGAGGTGAATCTGGTGCTAGCTTATGTATCCCTAGAGAATCCTCCTTGAGAAACTTGTTGCAGGATGGAAAACAGGGAAATGAAGCTTCCCATATTGCCAACAATAATGAAGGAAAAGCATATTTTTTTCCAGAAAAAAATAAAATTCTATTTTTCTCTTCCCCGTTTCAGAGGTATCCTGCCCATTGTTTCCCCATGCTGAGCTGTCAGCCAGCTCTCATTTCAATCAGAAAGCCTAAGCCAGCATGACTGCCTGGATTTTAAACCCACCCTCCTCACTTTGGCTCTTTCCTGTGCGTTGTGTTGAGGCCTCAGAGAGCTGAAAAGCTGAGCTGGCACTGGTTTGCAGGTTTTGTGGAAGTGCAGCTCAGTCAGGAAGGATTTTCTCCAGAGCTGGGACTGAGGCAGCAGAATCTCTAGATGCAGGGGAAGGAAGAGCTTGTGCCAGAAATAGCTGCAGGGCTCCGGCAGGTCCCACAGACCACCAGGCAGGCACCATCTTCCTGTAAATCTTAGGAAAGGGAAGATTGAGCAGTTCCTCATGTGCTGCAGATGGGCTGTGGAGAGAGGAACTGCCACAGCCAGGGTGTCAGTGTGGGTGGAGGCATGGGAGAGGATGGATATGTGCTGGGAATGAACCTCACAGAGCCCGGTAACTTCTGATCCCCCATCAGTTCTCCCCCTTCTCCTGCTCAGGACTATCCTGACCAGCATTGTTTAACCAGCCATGAAACACCAAAATTATTCTTCATGAAAAATCAGTAGGAAAGACATATGGAAGATGCACAGCTTGGGTCTGGTCCACATTGTTTGGGTTTTCTATAGGGACTGAACTTCAGCCATCTAGATGCAAACCAGGGATTTCCATGGCTGCCTGCCACAGCTTACCCCCTAACCTTTCCCACCCACAGACAGGGGTTTCTACTCAAAACTGGAGGAAAGAGAAGTTAGAAATGGGAAATTGTACTGCTTAGTTACTTGATAATACTTGAATGATGTTGGTTAAAGACCAGGTCTACTTGCTATGCACAGCAGAATTAGACATGGCACTCCACGATATGGTTTAGTGGGCATGGTGGTGTTCAGTCAAAAGTTCAACCTGATGGTCTTGAAGGTCTTTTTCCAACCTCAACAAATCTGTGACTCTACAGTTCTATGGTTTTTATGTTTTCTACAGGTGGTTAGTGCCCTAAGCACCATGTGTGTTCAGTCTGGGGCCATTCATGGCTTGTGGTACCTGTCAGCAGTTGCAGCAGCTTATAGCAATTCTAGCATGCAACTGGCATTATGACCATCAGCTTCTGTAAACTGATGAATCTCATAACACCATAATGAATTTCTTACAGCACCCCTCTTTCCATCATGCAAATATTGGTGATTTCAGCTCCCTTTTTAGGAAAAAAATAGTTTCCCGTGCTTGCATCTGCAAATTTCTTGAATGAACCATAGAGGTCTGAGACCATGAAGCAGATAAATAAACCACAGTTACAGTCTTAGACCAAGGAGACTGAGTCACATTTCTCAAAAACTTCTGGCCAGCAAAACTGTTTCAGACCACTGTCACTGTATGTGAGTACTCAGTCATGGACTCAGCAACACAACAAAGAAAAAGGAGGAGGGAATATAACCAATTCAAACATCTTAAACTCATCCTTTTACAGACACATTGTGAGGGAACTTAATCACATATTAAAAGCCTGACTTTTTAAGGACACCCTGAGCCTTGCACTGTTACTACAGATCAGCCTCCTGCATCACCAGATACTAAAACTCCCAGTTCTCTGGAGGGAAATCTGTTCCTAAAGTTTGAATGAGGTCCTGAACTGAATCCAACCTTCCAACCAGACTTTTTGCACAGGCTGTGACAAGCTACTTCCCAAATTGCACCAACCTCTCTGAATTCATCAAGCCCTATGAAATGGGTCCTCATCTGAGGACCACAAGAGGCTTTGTACTTTCCTAGAGTTGAAACCTCATGGCTCCCTTTGGCCTGCACAGAGCCCAATGCCCACAGCCAGCTGGAGATCATCTGCTCATAGTTTTAATGTTTTCTCTAGCAGGACACACCATCCCAGGAAGTTCCCAGCAGAAACATGCTTGGAAAATGTGTACTAGGATCTGATATTTCCTGCCAGATTCTTCTGGAACATAAAGTCTGAATCTGTCACTGCACAACACAGGTTTCCAGGCAGGAGGCTCAGGAGTTTATTCCCTGGGCTTTAAATCAGACATGAAGTGTGACCATGGGAGGCTTTCCTTTCCTGTTATCCTGGACATCCAAAAACCAAACTGCCTGCAGTGGCAGCAACCAAGTATTCAGCTCTGGACCTGCATGGCAGGTCTTGCCCTGGTAAGACTTAGAAGTATAGTTATTTGGAATGATTTATTAGGCGATTCCAAGTTAGGTGCAGGGGTGAATTCTATTTTGATTCACTCGTATCCATGAAGGGACTCCATGATTCTAGAGCTCTCTCCCAACCTAAATGATTCTTTGATCCTAAGATGTCTTGCCACAGTTTGGATATGTGTAGGAAGGGAGAGGTGCTTCTTCCATGTGCCAGAAACAGAGATGGGTACCAAATGCTCTTCTTCATAACTGCAATCCAGAGAAGGGAAAATATGGAAAATATGGACAGTGGAAAAATATGGAAGTGAAAACTTGGAAAACAGCAGGTTTTCATCCAGTAGAGGTGTCTCTCCAAGGAGTGAAGAGATGAGACCATGCAGGTTTTGGCACAAGATCATCCTGTCCCCAAGTGCAGTGACCTGTGGAACATTCGCACTCTGTGCTCCGCAGCTTTAAGGTAAAATGCATTCACCAAGGAAAAGAGACCACCCTGGGGTTGGGATCCTTCCCACCCAAAAATGTATGTGTAAAGTGAGGTGCCTCTGTCAGTGGTGGGTCTGCCAGCACAAAAGAAAACGCGATCTCCAAAAGCAGTATTGACTCGGACACTGCAGGAATTAGAAGACGTGCTCAGCTGGAGACACCTACCCTTTGCAGTAGCCTTGTTTTGGTCAGATGGTCCAAGACCCACTATCCTCTCCTGAAAGAGGTGGAAAAAATTGTTGGGTTTCTGGTATGTATGAGAACGCATGTTCCTGTCTGCAATAAAGACTGCTTGTTCATTCACTGTTTGTGTTCACTTTGCCTTTGAAGAAGTGCAATCCTCAAAATACTCACTGAACCTGCTGGCCCAGAGTGCTGGAAAAACTTCCTTATAGGAAAAATAGTTATTACATAAAAGAACTTCTCATTCCTCTGCAAATACAACCCCAGGCCAAGCTCTGGTCAGATAAACTGTGTCCTGGTGTCCTAAGCTCCTGGTGTGAAACTGCTAGGGACAGTAATGCTTCCCAAAAAAGGGTAAGAAAAACCATTCCCAGTCACATACACTGTGAAGAAGGAGCCAAGGGGTTTTAGTATCCGATAAGGACTGTCTTTCATGGTGCATGGCTGCACACAACCCCTTGTCCCTAAACTCTTCTGCCCCACTGCTCCCCAGTCCACCCACAGAGCTCAGGGCCATGTCCACTAAATGACAGCTCAAATCCTCACCATCCATCCACCCTACAAAATCACCAGCCTGTTGAGCTAAATTTCTGCATGTCCATCTCCCTGTTTCAGATCACCGACAGGTTTTTTGTCTGCAATCAGGATTTCTGGCCAGCTCAGCATTTTGGGAAAGAACCAAAACTTCAAAGGAGAGAGATGGAATGGCAGGGCATGGCCAATTTTCCATTGACTGGGAAGAAAAGACAATGGTCTGAGCCCTCTTCGCCTTGCAAAGGCTGTTGTGGACATGGTGGGTGTTGTGGGTGAGGAGGGCAACATCCAGCCCCATCCAGAGCTGCGAGTGCCTGTGCCTCTCTGGTAGCTGAGGTATCTGCAAGATCTAAGGGAGGATCTGGTATTTACATGTCTGCCATGTGTGCGTCTGTGTGGGAGTAGGGTTTGTATATATTATAAGGAGAAGCAGCAGATGGAAACAGCCCAGTTTTGTGTCTAAGGCCTGGTTCAAAGCCCATTAAAATCAGCAGGAGTCATTCCACTTACTGTGTGGGGTTTTGGCCACATCTTTCCTTGGCCCTGCCCAACATACCTGTGACCTCAGAGGCTGCTCCTTGCTGCATATCCTCAATTAAACCCTGTTCCCCAGAGTGACTTTTGCAGGGAATCTCTGGACGTGTTCCCTCCTCTGGTGTCACACCCTGCAGACATTCAGAGGCAAGTGTTGCCCATTCATCACTCCTTGCTCAAGATAAGGAGATCCCATTGTTTGATTTGGTTTTGTAAATCGGCGCCACCAGGGTTTTTTTAAGTCTTTTGTGTGGCTTTTACCTGAACACACTACAGCATCAACTCCTTCCTCGGAAGACAGGTTTGAGATCAGAAGGACTCACCATCTCATCACCTTACTCCATGCTCAAGTCTATCACGTTTCTACCAGCTCTGCCTGAGCTGCCTTTAGCCTGCCTGCAACTGAAGCACCTGTTTCCGAACGGGCTTCATGCTGGATTTCAGACATCAAAAGCCAGTGATCCCTTTGCTCTAATGTTTGCAGTCTGTGCACAGTGATGGTGTGACTTTTTACCTTTTGTTTTGTCAGGTAACTGCTGCACTCCCACGTGCAAGAGCCCTTTAAGATTTTATAATTTCTAGATAAGTGTGTTTATAGTGTGTAAACAAGCCATGTCTCTCTCTTCTCTACAGAAAAATGACAGGCTTACACTTCCGAAGACTTTCACTGCAAGGCATTTTATTTCACATTTTCCCTTTGTAACAACATTTGAAAATGGACATGCTGGAACAGGGTCAAGCACTTGTGTATCCATCACAGAGTTGCAGGGTTTCTTCCACTCATCACTCTATTGTTTATGCAGCCACATATTGCAACAGTTTTGTTTGCCACAACACTGAGTTAGAAGTCAAAACTGAGCTGCTTCTCCTCTCTGCACCACAAACCCTTGTCAGAAACATTGCTGCCTGCTCTCCTCCTTGTCCTCCCCGAAATACCACCCCAGCACCACAGCTCTCTGAACAGACCCATTCAGCTTTTCCATCCCGATAACATCACAGGCCAAAGTGGAATGAACAGAAAGTGAAGGGTTGAGCCATCCAAGCGGATCAAGATCTGCTGTGGGGGTTCCACGGACAGTAATGTAATGTTCTGCATGAACGTGCAGGACATGTGTTCAGGGATAATATGCTTACATAGATAGAGAATTTTTTTAATTCCAGGATGTTATCAGATCTGGAAAAATGCTGAATGAGTGGGTCCCTGCTGTGGGTCCCTACACAATGAAGAGGGAGCTGTATTCCATTTCTAATCTCCACGGTGTAGTTGTGCAGCCTCTGCAAATAATTAACTGAGTCTAACAAGACTCTTTTCCCCACATTAAATCTGCATTATCAGTTCACTTCCCACCCCAAAAATTAATTTTCAGTCTTAGACCCACGCCTCTTTATTATAATTGATAATGTGAAACTCTATCCCAAATAACGTGGTGGGAATAGTAAGAAGAAAGGAGTTTCAGCCTGTTTGGGAAGAAGAGAAAGTCTGAGGGAGACAGAAATTACCAGAGCACTCAGTCCACACGCTGCAAGTTAGAAGCTGATCACATATATATATTCATGCATACACATGTAGGCGTAGTCATCTCAGTGCTGCCACACATCATGGTCTGGTTTCAGCAGCCAAGGCTTTCTGTTGTGCTTTCTGTCACAGTATTGAACTGGGAGATAAAACTGCATTGCTTAATCCTTGTAACTCCATGCCCAAAACACTGTGAGCCAGGGCTATTGAGGACAGACATAATTACGAACTTTGCTTAATAGTCCTATGGTCTAACCCAAAAGTGGGTCACTCCTTTGGGTACAGATGCACAGGGAAACACTGAAGTATGCTAACACCCCTCCTTCCCTCTACACCCCTGTACTTCCCAGAGCTCCCACTGCTGCATCTTTTAGCCCTCAGCCCATACTCCCTCCCAGGTGGGGTGATGATGCCTGACATTTTTCTGCAGTGCCTTTGTGTGGGACCAGCCTGAGGGATTAGGCTGGCAGCTGGTGGCTGGAGCAGAATAGCCAGGTGGTGGTGAATGTAAAAGAGGGGAGGCTATGCCAGCTATGGGTGTAGTTTAGCCAATAGAAGGGAGAGAGGCACTGATCTAAAATTTCCCATTAACTGGAATCTCAGAAGTCTGCTGCCATAGAAAACTTCCTATTCTATGAAATTAAATGTTTCCAAGGCAAACATGTATTCCAGATCATCAAGGAATTTAAGATTGAATAGGAGAGTGTCTGGTAAGGCAAGAACAACCACAAGGAGAAAACTCTTGCCACGAGCAGTTTGCTTGTAGCAAAGGGTCACTGACTCATCACTGAAGCAGAGACTATTTCAGGGCTGCCCAAGGCCACAAGCATCCCTTTGAGCTGAGGGACTCCCCCTACCATGGATAAATAGGATAGAAGGGAAGCAAAAAGGTGCTAGTGACCTCTCTAATCAAAGTGAACCTCTCAGAAACTCACCTCCAGTACTTTTCAGAGCCTGGAAAAGTGGCTTGAAAGTCTCCAGTTACTCTGAGATGGTGGATGTAAACTCTAGGGCTGTCTTGAGAGTTCCCATTGCCTGTGCAGTGTTTGAGCACCTCATGTAGTCTCCCACAGTCCCAGTGTAGGCAAAGCACAGAGAGAATGCAACACAAAACCAACTACAATTGAACCTACAAAGTTTTGAATCAGATTAAATCAATGAGGAAACAAAAGAAGTGCAAGCAGTGTCTTTATTCTTTGAAAATATAAAAGCGGAGCTAATGTGAAAACACACTTGTTACACAGGAGAAGCTACAGCAAACAGGACTTGGTTAAAAGCCACTGCTGGAGTTTGTCGTGGGTTTTACTCAACCCAGTACTAGTGTGGTCAGAAAAGTACCTTCTCCAAGATGAATCCCAACAGGAGAGGGAGGAAGACGGTGTGTTGAGGGGCAAATGCAAAATACATTTTGTCCATGTAAAAAGCTGGAGTGCATCGGAACCGCTTCAACTTTATGTCCATCATCCCCAGACTGTTTTTTCCATCTCCTACAATATTGCATTCGGAAACTGTGGTGCAACCCTTCATGGCAGCTTTCACAGACAGTCCACCTGGGCAGGAGAAGAAGTACATGCCACATGTCAGAGGATCTAGTCCCTTTGTCATTCCCTCCCTGCACAGTGCAGTCCCTATTTCCAGCCCAAAAACTGTCTATTCCTTACCTCCAGCTGGCTCCAAACCCACCAACCCATTCCTGTCTGTTCCCATCCTCTGAACAAATTTGAAGAAATGGGAAGGTCACTTTGGTTGACTTGAAGTACAAAGGATTTAGGGTTTGTGTTATTTCTTTCTGCTGAATAAAGATGATCTTTAAAACTTCTAAACATTTAAATTTAAAAATTGAAAAGGTTTTAAATAGTTCTCTTTCTCATGTTTAAAGATTCTTCTGTTCAAACTTTGTCTTCCTAAAGAAACCAGAGCTGTTTGACACTACTCCAGGTATTTATTGTCTCCTTCTTGCTCTCCCATTCAAACTGGATGACAATCTCTCAGCCAGATATGACATGGGGTGGAGAAGTCTCAAGGACAATACAGCCTGAGCCATTTACTAAGATTAACCAATTTTTGAAGGCTTTACAAGATTTTAGCCAAACCAACAGAGAAACATGCTGACATGCCCACTGAAACCTGAGCTTGTCCTTTTTACCACCACTGGAGCTTCTGCCTCAGAAGAAGAGCTGGGCAGGTGCTGAGTGCCTAACTCCCCATTCAGTTGTTCTTGCTTTTGTTAACACTGCTCATGTTTCTCTGCTGTGCAGGTTATGGAGGACTAGAATACTTTGCTGGGCATTTTTATCTCAAATACAAATAACGTGTAAAGGCATTTCATTACTTCCTCACCTTCCTGTGTTCCCCTACACCATTGCTTTGTCTCCATAACTAGTCACACCACACAGGTCTTCTCCATTTGCAGTGGCTGATCAATCAAGTTAAGACAAATTAGGATCATTTTTATTTCAGTGGTACACTGAAATAATTGCACCACTCTATGTCAATTGCTGTGGTCAGGAAAATTCCTGTTTTCCTTCATTTTGTCTCTGGTTAACATGATCTAATTCAGCATTTGGACAACACATATATAAAGTCTATAGCAAAGACCTTCAGGGATCACACCATCACCCAGCAATATTATTAACTGAGAGGAACTTCATCTATTTCCATACACAAGACAATTTTTTTCAATCTGCTTCTACAGCAGGTGTCACTACCCTTAACTGCCATGTAATTTTTCCTGTCTACTGAAACACAGGTGGGACTGCCATGAAAGGTGAAAATCTTTAACGTGCAGCAGGGCAAGGAAAGGAGAGTAACCAGGAAACTAGCTGTCTATTTTCCACTCTCTAATTACAGGTATTGAGGTGGGAAAAATATTTCTGAAGGAGCCATTCAAAAGTTGGAATTCCTTCCCAAGGAAGGTCCTTGGGTACCCCAAAGGCTCAGCTGCAGTGTTCGTGGTGGGGGACCTGTCCCTGGCTCTCTACATGCAGAAACACCACTACAAAAGTGTCTTGTCCCCAATATCACCTCATGGGAAAGCCAATGGCTCTATATAGTTCCACCTAAAACTCCACTGAGCTGACAAGTAGATCCAGTTTCATCCTCATACATCTTAGCTAAGGCCAGCAGGTCCAGGGCCTCGGTCAGGTTTGTTACATGCCTGTGTATCAGATTGTCTCAAGAACCCAGTTCCACTCTTGACCTCAGTCGTGCCATGCTGTGAGGAATTCCAACAGTTATCCATGCATGATGGGGAAGAAGGAAGAAAAAAACACCCCTGCCCTCAGATCAGCTTTAAGCTTTCAGTTTTCAGCTGTAAGTTCCTTGTCTCTTCCTCTTTTTTTTTTTTTCACTTTTTGCCTGTTTTGATTTCTCAGTGATACTTCATCTTAGACTAGTTTCACCCATTTTACCCAGAAGATTAAAGACAGTCCCAAATAAAAGCCAGTTACCAGAATTCATTAACCCTGCAAGGTCAACACATTGGGTTTCAGATCCAGTGCAGTTTATAATTTCATTACTGCACTGAAAGGAATCCACACTGTAGCAGGCAGGACACTGGTATCCATTGGGCACGTTGTCGTCTGGTGGCACTGGAATGAAAGAGATGGGCTGTAATTGTTGTTAATGAGGGAATGACAGGAGGGCCCAAGGTGATGATTTAGCCTGGAAGGCCTCACCTCAGGTGGGCCAGACAGAGCGGGGATGGGCTATAAGGATAAAAAAAGAGCTTACATGAGACAGAGATGGTCTGACAGTCATCACCTGTGCAGCAAGCCATGTGGCTCTTTGCTTTTACCCTCCCATAGTTCATGGTGACAGGGCCATGGTGGCACAGGCTGGATGACAGGCAGGACTTGATAGATGAAGGGATTGACATGCCCCCTGTAATGAAGCAGAAGGCAGTGCTAAGTGTTAAACAAAAGGTAACTCCCTTCCCATTCCAGTAGTTCCTGCACCAACCTCTAAGCAGCTGTCCTAGTGCCTGAGAGGGTCTGGGGTGAACAGAGCCCCCTGAGGAGCATCATCAGTGAGCCAGAATGCCCCATCTGGAGATTATGGTGTGACCCACAGTTTATGCTTCTTTATGCACATTCTGCTGAGCACATGGTCCATCACAGCTGCAAGCATCCTGACACGGGCAGCTCTGGCCTACCCAAGCTCTGGCCAAGCCCCAAAGGTGTAATGGGGAGAAGAACAGTTAAATTGAGCCTACTGAGGTGCTTCAAGGATGAAGGGTGAGTTTTTACAAGCAGAGGGAAGATATGCACTGGAGCTGCCAGCCCCAGACCTGGAGGGTTATGAACCAGCCTCCAGCCTAAAAGCCAACAGTCACATCACCGAAGTTGAGATGGCCAAGGCCATGCCACTGACACAAACAAGAGTGTTGTTGTCAGGGCTCAGCACCAGCTTTGACTTAACAACCATGGGGACAACTTCTTCTGCGAGGACAGGCTGAGAGATTTTGGATGGTTCAGACTGGAGAAGAGAGTTGATCTTATAGCACCTT
>JAWWTY010000088.1:65450968-65470129 GCA_035222235.1 Margarornis squamiger | reverse complement strand
GTAAGACAGTCAGGAGGTCTCATGCCCTGATTACAGTGGCGAAGTAGGCAGTGTCAGAGCTGTGAGCTTCCTTTCCAAAATAGTGTGAAGCTTCAGTTTGCAAAATGACTGCCAATGCACACCTTGGAGAAGGCTCAGTCAAGGGAGCTGAATATGTCAGAGATACAAGTCTGGTCCTCATGGTGTGAGTTTTGATATAGAACCTTTGAAAGTTGATAAGGAAGTCTTCTATCGTACTTCTGGGCTTTAAATTAAACCAAGTCAGCAGGGAGAAAACATTGATGTGTCTGTGAGACAGTCTGATCACAGCTTAGGTAATGTCATAACAGGTTTTCCATGCCCTGACATCTCATGATGGGCCAATGACAAGCAGCAGTGACCAACTTGCCATTGGCCCACATGTGCAGGTTTTATCAGGATGTTCTGCCTCACTGAAACCATTTCCTATCCTGAAGATATTCTCTTGTCCTGCACTGGATCAGACACAGACAGTTAGTTTATGGTCCTCTGGAGTTTTGGCATTGACAGCCAGGAAGAGCTGAAATGCTATTGTGCCCCTTCTGAATTGCAGTGTCAGGTCCCTGGGTGAGATATTGCTCCAGGTGGACTTTCTGTGTTGCAAAGAAAGGTGCTGGCCACATGTGGCCTCCAGACACAAAGGCAAACCAAACAAGTCCTCCACAGCATGGGTATGCAATCATACAGAGAGTAATCACAAATACACAGTGCAAGGGCCTTCCGAGGCTCACCCAGTCCATCCTCCTGCCCAGGACAGCTCCAACCCAGCACAAGGGCTGCCTCTGGGGAGGTAGCAGGGAAATCCCATCCTCTGGGAGGAGGTCAAACCCTGAACCTGGCAGGGATAGGTGCGAAGGGGAGAGAAAGCTTCGCTGCTGAGGATTCTTACTGATGTGCAAATGAGCTAAATGGTGTTCCCAGATCTACCAAAGACTTCCTGTAAATCCACAGAGAAAAGTCACAGCTCTCACTGATGTTTCCACTTGCTCTTTTCCTTTGATTTTCAGCCAGCAGCAGAGCTCTTTTCTGCCTCTCACTTTACTATACAATTTTTCCATTTGAGACTAGCCTTTTCAAAGGACAATGGTCTTGTGACATTTCCCAATATATTGAGTAGTCCAGTGGGACCTCTTCTTAGCTACACCCACAGTACAATGAGAACGGAAATCAGTGCAACCACATTGTATGAGATCCTTGGTCCCCCATTGTCCATAAAGCTGATATCACAAGGAGACAAGGGCAAATTATATATTCACCTTGAAATTATTTTTCAGCTCAGAAATGGTCTCATGCCACAGTAGACATGTTGAAATTAAATCAAACTTCTGACTGGAGCCTGTTCAGGATTAAAATTCACTCCTTGTTGGTCTTAATCCTCAGACTGAATGAAACCCTGTCCCCAGGCAGGTTGGGGTAGTCAGTTTGGGGTGATCCTGCTATTTAACTGCATGTGGGACTGCAGATATAGATATGAAGATGGGAGGTTGTGACTGTCTCTGGTGATTTTAATTTCATGCCCTTTCATTTAAGATGATTATTGAAGTGCCTGGGGGATCTTCCTTGAACAACATGACTGCACTAGTCTGACTGAATTATATAGAACTCACCTGTTTCCCACCTCTCATGGAGGGAGGGTGTGAATCTGCAGCCTTTTTATGTGCTTTTTTAAGGGTGAAACCAAGCATAGCAAGGAGAAGACACAATCTGCAGCAACAAGACACCTGGAAAATAAAATCTATGACAGAACGTGATACTAAGGTGCTTAAGGGACACCAAATCATATCATATATGTCTACAAAAACACGGTCTGGGTAGGAAAATCTATCACAGGGGGATTACATTAGGCATTGGGGGAAATTTTCAAGCAGTGACAATAGTGAAACTTGGGAAGCTGTGGATCCTCCATCCTGGGTGGCTTGGAAAAACAGGCTAGACAAATACCTATTAGGGAATTATTTAAGTTGATAGGATCCTGCTCCAGGGCTGAGAGATGGATTAGATGCTCTTTCTCAAGATTCCTTCTAAATTGGTTCTTATATTTTAATTTCATGGTGTGCACGAAATGCTTGTCTTCTGCAGCATGTCTGTGTTTCCAAAAGCAGAGGAGGATGATAATACAACAGTCACAGTACAGGGAGGTGAGACAGAGTCTGGGGAGGTCAGAGAAGTATGTAAGATAAGAAAAGTTACAAATCCAACCCTGAAAATAACACTGGTAGGAAGGGAACAAGGGGATAAATTCAAAAGGAAGATTTTTCTATGTTCAGCAGAAGAAAGATATCCATATGGGTCAGAGCATGTAAAAAAATAGGTGAATTTGTCCTACAGGCTTGTAGCAGAAAATTCCATTGGTTTCATAAAATCAGAGAATTGTTTAGGTTGTAAAGGATCCTTAAGATCATTAAGTCCAGCTGTTAACACTGTCGAGCCCACCACTAAACCGCGGAACTCTACATGTCTTTTAGATACTTCCAGGGATGGTGACACCACAACCTTCTCCAGGGGTGGTGACACCACAAGTTCATCCAAGGATGATGACACCACAAATTCCCTGGGCAGCCCCTTCTAGTGCTTGATAACCCTTTCCATGAAGAGATTTTCTTAATATTCAGCATAAATCTCCCATGGCACAACTTAAAGCTGTTTCTTCTCATCCTAAGAGCCCAAGCACAAGGATATGTTGTCAAAGCATGAAAATAATATATCAGATTTGCATCACAGCTGAAAAACCCAGGTCAGAAAGCTCTGAAAAAGTAAGAAAAGTTGCACAGTGGTGACAAAGACAGTAAAAGGTAGAAAGGACTGGGAGTGCACAGCTTATGTAGGAGACACTGGGAGGAAACCTTGTACAGTCTGAACAAGGGTTGAAATGGAAGGTTCCTAAGGGTGAATGACAAGGATGATTTTAAGAAAGAAGAAGTGAGGTCAGAGCTGATGGTGAGATCAGATGAAGCCAAGAAGAGCACTCTGGTCCTGTGATTAAACACTTGAGAAGGAACCAAAAGGACAGGGTGTGCCTGGGTCAAGAGATAATCCAACAGAGCCCAGGAAGGGGACAAGAGCACTGCAGGTGCCAGTCCTCATCCCCCACAGTCAGTGCAGCTCCGAGGGATGGCAGCACTGTGACCAGGGCTCCCCTCCCAGCAGCTGGGAAGCCAGCAAAGCACTTCTTGCAATGACAGACAAATTGGGCACCAGAGTGAACTGCTGTACACAAGGTCACTGCAAGTCTTGAGTGCTCATCTGGGTCCAAGGAGACACCCAGAATAGTGGCAGCCACAGCAGGGCTGTCCCCCCTGTCCCCATACTACCAGAACTTAGCTCCAGAAAAAGACTGGAGGAGCCATCACACCCATAATAGACACTTTTAACCATGAGGTTCCTCTTTATATTTTATTGTTTAGAGGACCATCCTGACTTTTAAGCCTCACTAGGGGCTTTGATCTATGATAACATGAGGCTGCCTGTGACTGCAGGACCTTTTACATCCCCAACAGCTGGAACACCACAATTAAGAGAACAAGTCTAAGAGTATCCCAAAACCCCAGACACAGCTTTTGTGGGAGCAGTAGAGCAAAGGTGTCTCCCATACCTTCTTTTACCCCTGATGCAAGACGACAGAACCACAACATGTTGGGACAATTCAACAGTGAAGTCATTCACAGCCCATAAAAGAGCTGTAGAAGAAGAATCAAACCCACCCATTTTCTGAGAGGATTCCTTATTCTCCAGAACAGAGATTGGCAAAACCTGCCAATCTGGTTAACCATGCAAGGAAACATAAGACAGGAACCCTAACTACCCCATGCAAGGATTAGGACACCTGTTCCAGAGCGTGAGAGCAGGAGGAGTCTCACCAGTTGCTGGCTAGCTATAGCTGTAGAACCTTTCATAGAATCACAGAATGGTTTGAGTTGGAAGGGACTTTAAAGATCATCTAGTTTTGATCCCATACCATGGGCAGGGTTACCTTCCACTATACCAGGTCAGTTTGACAGTCATTTGTCTTATCTGTGATTGCACAAATTAATAAACCAGCCAAGATGTGGTAGGTCAGTATAAATCTGATCGCCACTCCTGATTAGGAGATTCCTAAGGCATCCCTTTAGCTGTGTCCCCCCAGGCCACATAGGAAAGGGTTTAGTGCCTCTCCCTCCCTGTTGCTGATTTGGGTTCAGCATTTGAAGTGAGAGGTGGGGAGGGAGGGCTGGTGGCACCCAGATGGTTCAAGAGAGCAAAGCCTCACTGATGCCTACTTGGGAGGTCACAGAACCAAAGGAAGTTACTGTGTGTCTGGAAGAGCAGCATTCCCGTAATAGGGTGCTAATCTTCACCTATTAGTTTCCCATGTGGCCTCTCCATGGCACGGTGCCACTGACAGCTCCCAGGTGGCTGCATGAGCCCTGTCCTTCCTCCTGTTCCTGAGCCCTGTCCTTCCTTCTGTCCCCAGCCATGGGCTCCCTCCTGCCTCCAGCCAGTGCCAGATCTGCCTTAGCTGAAAACACCCTTCAGCATTCCAGACAGTGTCCTGGAAACGTGTCCCTTAAGGGGAGAGTTCCTGTTGGCAACAAATTTGGGAGCTAGGGAAGGGAATCTGAAGGCTAGAAATAATATGAATTAAATAACATAAAACTGCTGCTTAAATGTGGCTAAAGAAGATGGTAGTTAATATGCTATCCCCCCTGTGCAGCAGCACTTTAGAGAAAATACATGGAATCAAATTACTGATATAATTAAATCATGAAAATTCATTCTTCAAGAGATCAAGACATTTAAAGGAGTGCAAGGGACATTTTATTTTACTTTTGATCCTGCGCTGTTTATGACATTAACATGGATGAATTGTTGGTACCCTGGCCAGTAATTACCTTTTCAATTGAAATAACTGCCAGGGAACGCAGCTGACTTCCAAGCTTCCTGAGAGAAGACAGATTTGCATGCATGTTAGCGTGTTCAACAAGCCTCGTGTTCCAGCATGAATGATCACCAGTGTTATCTTCGAGCACTTGAGACAACAAACAGCATCTGTGTAATCCACTGGTGGATGATGTAGAAAGTACATCCTTGTTAGATATTCACAGCTCTTATTAGACATTCATATTTCAACCTCCTCTTCCGTGAATTGTTCCAGCATGTGATTTTGCCAGGAGCAGAGCTCTTTTGCTAAGAGAGTTCCAGGCTGGCAGCTGGGGCCAGACCAGTTTACCAGTTCTAGTTGGCACATTAGGACAAACATAATGCTGCCATGGTCTGGTGTCAAAAAACAATTAATGTATCAGACAAAGTCTTTTAATACAACGGTAATACCCATGCCTTATATTCATTGTCTGTGGCAGTGTTGGACCCTCAAAACTGAATAGAAACTCAACATTTCAGGAATCACTTCTAAGTGGGCTCTCAAATAATTTGTGTCTACTCTTGTCCCTCGAAAAAGGGGCCTGGCCCCAAGCTTCTGGCAACTTGATTTAATGTGCCTGAAAGTCTCTGTCTCTTCTAGATGGCTTTATTTTTTTCCTGCTTTCTGTAAAAAAAGAAAAGCCTCCCCTCTCATATACCTGAAGCTTGGGGCTGATGGTGAAAGTCACATATCTTGGGAAGCACAAGTGACTGTCTTGTTCATCACGCTGGAATTTGTCAAGGAATTAGTGAGCACAATGGGATTTTATTAACTTCTTTTAAAAACCTTTTAAAAGCCTAATTTTGTGGGGGACAAGAGGAGTCATCCAAAGCCAACCTGTAGGCGCTAAGAGGATAAAGATTCATTCAGTCCTTTACTCACCCACTCCTTCCCTCTAGCAATTCACTGCTCCCAGCTGCGCACCTCTGGCATGGAAAGCCTCCTCAAAGCAGACTATGTACTTGAAAACAGGAGATGTGTAATAGGTAAAGGCATTTTTTCTTGCCCTTGATTGCATTTATTCTTAAAAATATCATTTTATCATTTTCCCACCCTGTCTTCCCATTCAGTCAATTACTAACCAAGTCCCACCAACAGGAAACAAGATTTTATCATGAAAAGTAGCAGTCATAGCTGAGTAAGACCTGCCCTGGAAATGAAAAGATGCAGCCAAATCAGGAAGGAAAAAAAAAAAAAGATATTACCAATAGGCTTGAGACAAAAGTTTAGACTGTGGTTACAAACTCTCCCTGTGGTGGGAAGTATTTGCATGCAGGCATTTCTTTGAACCATTACAAAGATGCAGCACTTCTGTTTATACTGGAGGTCTATGAAGATCCAGACAAACTCATTTACCAATTTTTCCTAAGTTGAAGTGATCTGGAACTGACTGAACCCTCCTTACCATTTTTGGCATCCCATCTTTGAGATGGATGATTTCACTCTATCCATGTCATTCTTTTCTGTTGCAGGATTTTTCCTGTGTGTGTAAAGCACATGTCATTTCTAATGACCCCAGGTGTTGTGTGCTTCTCATTGCCAGTTTCTGCCTCCTCTTTCCAGCCCCTTATTGTGAAGCATGACACATTGCATAAGGAAGAACCCGGAAAGCCATGCCCTGCAGCACCAAGAGACATGATCCCAGCTTTCCAAATGATGCTCATCTTTCCCATAATTTTCAATCCAACATTATTCATTGTGTGATAAGTATCATACCATAAAGATATTCCCAAATGAATGTGACATACAGCACTAAGAAGAGCATGTCTGCTCAAAGCCTGCATTGGTTTGGGCAGATTTTTTAATCAACAGTCACTTTCAGAGAGCAAAATCTGTTGTTGGTTTGTCTGGTTGTTCTTTCTTACACATTTTCTTCTGACACATTCATGAGGAAATGCATCCATTGCCCAAGGTAAGGCAAGCCCCAGGGCAAAACAACTGTTTGATAAGTCACAATACTGTGGGATGTTTCAAACTGAAAGAGAGTAGGTTTAGATTCGATGTTAGGAAGAAGTTCTTTACTGTGAGGGTGATGAGGCACTGGAACAGGTTGGCCAGAGAAGTTGTGGATGCCCCATCCCTGGAAATGTTCAAGGCCAGGCTGGGTAAAGCTCTGAGAAACCTGGTTTAGTGAAAGGTATCCTTGTATATGGCAGGGCAGTTGGAATCAGATGATCTTTAAGGTCCCTTCCAACCAAATCCATTCTGTAACTTTCTATTCAAACATTGCAGCAAACATCAAATAAATATCCAGAAACAGCAAACAGTGAATGGCAGGGGGAGAGATCGAAGCAAACCTGCACAGCCCTAACCATGGGGATGCTTGTGGTAGCTCAGCACGAGCTGGTACAGCACCATGTGGAGACATCAAATCAAGTCCCATGAGCAGGTTGGGTATGGGGGTGCCTCCAGGATCCAGAGCAAAGGGTGCTGCCCTGTGCCCTGAGGAGATCCTCAAACAGCTGCCTCCCACCTGGTGCACTAGTGGCAGCTGCTGGGAGACAGTGTCCAGAGCTGTGTAAGACAAATTACTTTGACATCCCTTATCCTCAGATGGACAGACTGGAAAGAACAGCGTACAAAAAACTGGGTCACCTTGAAAGGCATAATCAAACTGTTCCATGGATGTTTCGTGACTTGTGTCTTGAATCCTGTGTTCAGTTTTGAACCTCTCATTACAGGAAAGACATCGAGGTGTTGGAGCATGTCCACAGAAAGGCAGCAGAGCTCGGGAAGGGTCTGGAGCACATGTCTGATGAGGAGTGGCTGAGGGAGCTGCAGGGGCTCAGCCTGGGGAAGAGGAGGCTCGGGAAGGACCTTATTACACCCTACAACTTCCTGAAAGGAGGATGCAACCAGGTGGGAGTTAGTATCTTCTCCCAAATAACAAGCAACAACACAAGTGGAAATGGCCTCAAGCCGCGCCAGGAGAGGTTTAGTTTGAATATAAGTAAATATTTCTTTACTGAAAAAGATTGTAAAGCATTAGAACAGGCTGCCCAGGGTAGTCTTGGAGTCACCATCCCTGGAATTGTTCATAAAACATCTGGATATGGCACCAGAGGGCATAGTTTAGTGGTGAAGGTGGTGGTGGTTTGACACGTGGATTTGATGACCTTGGAGGTCTTTTCCAACCTTAACAATTCTGTAATCCTATGTCATGCTCTTACCTACTCAGCCCAAAATGTTGTGCACTGGTGTTTCTCACTCACTAACACCCTGATTGTGCAGATAAAAACCATTCTGGCAAGGAGCTCTCTCCAGGATAACGTATGATAAAAAATGCATTTACACATCCAGGCCCCCATTCTGCTACACCAACAAAAAAGCAACTGATTTCAGCAAGTGAGGAGACAAGGCTACAGACATCTTGGTGTCCTTTGCAAACTGTTTGTTTATATAAAATCAAAATTTTATAGCAATAATATCCCCCAATAAAAAGTTTCTTAACTTATCTGTGACACAGATGCAAACCAAATCCCCCTTAAATGTGGTCTGTAGTCAGTCTGCCCCGCTCTTTCAAACCTGGGATATTACAAGTGTACCTGATAGGGATGATATACTGACAAATGTGTGGGGGTTCTGTATCTTTTTGGCCTCAAGGAATCATCTGGAAAACCACAAGATTTTAATGAGCCTGCCCCAGAGACATTAGGTTTTATGGAAACAGATTAAAAGAATTTTACATAACAAGTTAATCATGCAGTATAATGAGAAAATAAAAAATATTGCCATACAGATAAGACATGGGAAATTCCAGTGCTAGTGATATGAAATGTATGGAAATGATAATTAGGTGGATACAACATGAAAATGAAAACAAATGGGAAAGAAGAAAGGGAGATATTTAAAACAGGGATTATAAGATTATTAAAAGATGAGGACAGTTCCATAATAGAGCAAAACCTCTAAGATAATGTTTTTCAAGAAATTTTTTGTCATCTTGATTTTCTTAACTTTTGCATGAACATAGAGTGAAAGATTAAGGAGTAATGGGTGCACATTTCTGCGATGTCTTAAAGTATCTGTGTCTCAGTATGAGGAATGCAAAAATTACATTCACGGTTGCATGGAAAACCTTAAAGTGAGGGTCACCCCATCTTAGATTGCAGGACAAAAGAAATTGCAAATACAGATGAAAATTAAGGCTTTGGGAAAGACTTACACACTCCTCATCACATATCCCAAGACCAAACAGAGTAAAGAAACAAGCATAGACTGCACACTCCAGCATTGTTATCTGGACTTCCAACCCTCACTGTTTTGCAGCTGAAGATCAAGAGAAGTGCCCAGTTTTGGGGCAGCACAGTGTTGAAGATGGCAGAGGAGCCCAGGCAGGGTTGTTGAGGTGGGGCTCAAACCTGCTGCACACTCCATTAGAGGTGCCATGTGAAGCTGCTCTCAGAGGTTCACTGCAGTTCCTGTGCCAGGCCTGACACAAGGAGGTATCAGATACTGTGGAGCACTTCAAATGGTGACTAAATGAATTTGATTGCCTGAACTACAATCTTAGCCTGCAAGCTGAATCCCACCCAAGAAGCCTGTGTGCTGCATTATCCCTACAGTGTTCCCCATACCAAGTCATCCAAAGCTATAAAACCCATGGATTCATGAGGCACTCTGAGAGTGCTCTGCATTACACAATCCCTAGGGAAATATAACTGCATCAGATCCAGTTATACCAGCAGTGTATGTATGTGTAGAAAGAAACAACACCACATCCTAAATGCTTTAGTGAAAAGACCTGAATACAGGTTAGTTAAGTAACCTCCTCATGGTCTCACAGAGAGTGTAAGTGCCCTGCCAAAAGTGATCCTGCAAGGGACCTGCTGCTTGTGCTGGCATCACTCATTCCCCATGGCAATCCCATTGTGGTGACAACCCCATACAGCAGTGTTGGAGACAGTAAAAAGTCTCACCCACTGAAAGCACTGCTCAGGTGAGGCAAGACAGCCAACATTCAGTGAGGTTTGCTCCCGCTGCTCTGATCTCCTGTTATATCACCTGTTGCTAAGGGAATAGCTTTTGTGTTCCGCACAGGTTTGCAGCCATGAAGATCTGCTATTTATGAACGAGGGGAAAATAGCTGTGGGAATACAGGTCTCAACCTGCCTTTTGTCTGTGCCAAGGAATAGATAATTCCTGCCATATCGACTTGTCAGAGTGGAATTGTTCTTGAGGGTGAAGCTGGGGAAGCAGAAAGCCAGTGTCCTCTCTGTATGCATCCAAGGGTCTCCTAGTGCCAGAAAAAGAAGCTGCAGCCATGTGAAGCAAAACTGTGGTGCAACATAAGTTGACATTGTTGACAGAAATGTATTCCAAGGATTAACTCTGACCTGGCAGGCTTTGTTCTGGATCAGACCCAGCACAGACTGTACTGTGCTGTCTCTAGGTCAAATCAGCTGTCATCTGACTGCACTAAGCCCATATAGTATCTCATCATGGCAGTTAAACACTTCCTTCTCCCTTATTGTCTGCTCTGTGTGTGCTCCTCCTCCTCCATCTATTTCCTCCTCCTTCTTCTCCCTTACATGACTGCCAGTGCTTTTGTGCTCCCCTGGAAAGGCAGTTCAAGGAGCAGGTCCCTTTAACACCCAGCAATGAAGTGGGTGATGTGGTTGGGCCATATGGCAGGGACAGAGAGGAGGACAAGGTGGCAGCAGTCCACATTTGGCTTTAGTGACATTGGCAGGGAACACCACACTAACTCTGTCTTCAGGATAGTGCATGCGCTGGGTCAGGCATGTATCAAAATATACCTGCTTGCCTAAAGTCTGTGTTATGCACCTTGGACAATTGAGTTCAAATTTACTCAGGACTCAAACCTGTTTTGGTTCAAATTTGTGTTGTAATGTGACCCAGCAGAAGGCAGACATAGTACTGAGGGTTGTGGAAGCTCAATCAGTCACTCAGCCACTGGCTTTTTTTGATGGGACCTCTTGCAGGGCCTCAGGTTCATCTTTTTGGATGTGGACACACCTCCATCACATACAAACCAGCTCCACAGACCTCCCCCAAGGGAAGTTAAAAAACTGATTCCTCATCATATGGGACTGAAGTTTCAATACTTGGAAACTCAAATACGCCATGGGTCTGTTATGACATCTCCATTCCAGGCGTAATCTGATAATTCCCATTTCCTAGACCTTCCTTTGCCCTAGGCTGTCCAGAGTCTGTCTTTCTATACATTCAAAGCTTAAGCTTGTCACCAATGTGTCACCTGTGTGCCTAGAACACAGGATCCCATCCTATGCTGGGCTGGTTGGGCTGACATTCACACGAAGAGGAAAAAGGCTCTTCCTTCTCCTTTTTCTCTGCACTTGGACCCAACATGTCATGGCCAGAGAAAATAATTTCTTCCTCCTACAGTCTTCAGACAGATGTTCCACAAGAAGGAAGAAGAAAATCTGCATAAACCAAAGGCAGGATTAAAATACAGTAATCCAGGACAACAGGCCAATGCCTGCTTATTCAAAATGTCTTTGTCCCCAAACGAAAGGGCTAATTAATCTCAGCAGAAGGAAGACATGCAAGTTTGTATGTGGTCTCTGCCAGGGCTGCAGTTGGCAAGAGCAGCCTTTGCCAAGAGCATCCTGCTGGCAAAGCCCCATGTTTTCCACTGCCTAGAAGCACATGCCTCTCCTCATTTCAGAGATATCTTCCACCACCTGTGGGCTGCCCCTGCCAGTTCAAAAGCCCCATCCAGGTACAATAAGCCCTTCAGAGTTAGCCTCTGCATCCACCAGAAAAGGGAGCGGAATCCCTTATGCAATATTTAACAAGCACTATAACCAGAGAGGGTTTTTGTCCCCTTTCAGCCTAGAGCATGGATGCAAGACACAACTAGCCCAGAACTTTAACAAGACATCACCAAGATGAATCATTACTAGCAAGTTATGTGATTACTTAACATTCTGCATAACTGAATGAAATGAGGTCTCTCCCCTCTCCTCTTTCTCCTTTGTCCAATCTCCACAATTATCTTCATCTACTGAAGCCAAGATCCTTTCAATACCTCCAGCTTGCCAGGAAGAGCTGCCCCAGCTTGCTATTTGAATTATAACACACCCTCTAAAAAAGTCTCTGGCTCAGAATTCAGTTATGTGAGAATATCCTTTAAGTGCATAACAAGGAAAGTACTGTTGGATGAGTAACTGCTTCAGTTCAGATTGAAATGGAAAACTCTATTTGGTCTTACCCTTAGTTTTCTCCTTCTGTATCTGCACAGACTGCAGCAGGTCTGTTCTCAGGGTTCAGAGATGAATTAAAAGCTCTGGGCTAACTTCCCTGCTGAGGTTGCCTGGTTCAGAGACACCACCTGGGATTCACAAGCAGGTGTTCTCTTATTGCTAACAGGGGGTTGTGAGAGGGAAACCCAGGGCTGAACAGATGAAAAGGACATTGGGGCTAAACAAGATAATCCTTAAAATCCTTTTCAACCTGAACAATTCTGTGATTCTGTGATGGAAGACAGACTATTTACAAGATCCTGTAGTGACAGGACAAAACGAAATTGCTTCAGACTGAAAGAGGGCAGGTTTAGATAAGATATTAAGAAAAATTCTTCACTATGAGGGTGATGGAGCACTGGCACACGTGTCCCAAGTTGTGGATGTCCCATCCCTAGAAGTGTTTAAGGCTAGGTTGGGTGAGGCTCTGAGGACCCTGGTCCAGTCAAATGTATCCCTGACCATGGTAGGGGGATTGGATCTAAATGATCTTTAAGGACCCTTCTAATCCAAACCATTCTGTAATTCTATGATTCTTCTTCTTGGGGCCTGATCTGAAGGGCTGTTCTGCAGTGGGATGATGCTCAGACACTCAGAAGTTGACAGTAAACTGTAAGGTTGGGATTAGCCCCAAGACACAGCTTAAACATGATTTCTGGAAAGGAGATGAGATTCCTGTCAACTGGAGAAAGGGACGATCAACTGGGAGCCAGGTGCCTCCCAGAGGATGAAACAGGAGGATGTCAGCACAGCAAGGAAGTTGGCATTTCCAAATTTTTATTCAGGAGAGGAATTGTAGTGGTGCAATTTTTCAAAACAAAAAAATACCTAAGTGCAGGTGTGCTGCATCCCTCTGTGCCTCCTTGCAGCACCCAGAGAAGCCAAAAGCAAACGTGGGTGTCCAATATGTAGCAGCTGTCACTGCCCTCTTGTCCTGCCTTGTCCTATCTGGGGCTGTAGGATCTCTGACACAGCTTTCACTAAATGCACATGCAACACCTGCCACAGAGCAACTGGAGCCAGCAAGGCTGTCAGAGTTCTACTAAGGAAACAAATAAATTTAGCGGATACAATCTCAAAGAACACAGAGCAGAGAAAGCAAGCCTCTGCCAGGGGAGGCACCCTGTCTTCTGCAATTCAATGGACATCTTCAGCAAATCCAACCCATTTCAGTTTGCTTCATGTGTGTGGAGCACAGACTATACAGGAATACGCAATGCAGTAACACGTGTCAGCTTAGCCATGTTTAAGACCAGACAGATCTCCTTGTCCCACTGATGTGCCTATCCCCAGCTATCCTAGCAGTACTTTTTTTTGCCTTCTGCAGATGACATGTTTAAGTACTGGACACAGAGATGCATACAGGATGTAGATGGTATCAGCTCTGAATGCACAGCGTACACCAATAGTCACACTGCAAGAGTCCTGTGCTCACAGCACTGCTGCCCTCCCACCAGTGGTGGCAAGTAGAATGCCCTCCTTTTTCCATAGGGTGGACAGCAAGCACATGGAAACAAAAGTCCATGATCCATATAACATTTGCTAACAAGGTCAGGGAGAACATGAGGTTTATTTAGAGTTTCTCAGAAAGAATTATGGTGTTCCTCATGGCACCATCCACAACGTAATCCTTCATGACATCACACTTCTAGAAGAAACACAACCCAAGGTGTCTTTCCATATGTTCAGGCAGGCACGCTGAGAGTGAGAAATTGGCTCAGGACTTCCTGGGGCAGGGGAGGAGGGCTTTTCCTCAAACATTGATTCTCAGTGTGTTTCCATCTCAGTTTCTTAATGTTCTTTCTTTGCACTCTTGATTCCCACCAGTCATCTACCCTGGGGCATTCATTTGAGTGTTGCCACTCTATTAAATGTGAATTGAATTAGGCAGGAGGCAATCATCTGTGTTGGAACTTTCCCAGGGTATCAGAGCTAAGATCCTCAACAATATCTGACGAGATATTTACAGACCGCAAGCAATACAGGCATTGTTTAAATTATGGTGCTTCCCACACTGCTCCTTAATATGTTTTTGGGACATTGAGCTTCAGAGTAAGTCAGAGAGAGTAGTTAAATCACACCCCTCTTCACAAAGCAATAGGGTTTTCCCTTGAGATCTCTTTGGGTGCAGGTCTGCTGCTACAGCTTTTTTATTCACAGGTCGCTGAAAAAACAGTCCTGTTTGTGTGTGAATTGAGCACCCACATTACCAGGCTGCTGAGTCTATGGGGAAAGGTCCATCATCAGTGCAGGTACTGGTGATGGATATTCTTGCCCTACCCTGACCTGACTATGATACCTAACCATATTGTTAATGCCAGACTGATTATGAGCCAATGATGTGCTCCCAGAACAAACTGGACAAAGCACATACTGGCCTACACTAGGACCATTGTGGCAAGTAGACCAAGGGTGTTACTGTCTCCTCTGCTGGGCCCAGAATTCATCATGGCTATGAATAAATTAGATAAAAAGCAGAGCAGGGCTACTAAAATCAGGAGACTGAGCATGTGTCCTTGAAACAGAGTCTGGGGAGCTGGAACTGGTTAGTCTGGTGAAGAGGAGTCTGAAGGGGAGATCTAATAGCAACCAACAACTGGCTGAACTACAGCAGCAAAGTTCTTATCAGCAAGGGCAAGTGACATAACAAGGAGCAACAAACTGGAGTTTGAGAGGTCCACAGTGGATGCAGGGAAAAGCTTTTTAGTTGGTGTTGCAAAAAATGTAACTAGAGGTCCAACACCAGATGCGCAAAGAAGGAAGTCATATTCAAAAGTAGTCCAGTCACATTCGAAAGAGCCATTTGGCTCATAGTGCAATTACTGAATGTAACATATAAGGCTGTTTTGGATTGCCTGTGATAATGCAGTAACTGCAGAGTGGCTATGTATAGCTCCAAAAATATGATTGCAATCACAAGCCTAATATCCTGGTCAACACTCAGCATAGCTGAGAATGCAAGGCTTACCAAAAGAAATGTCTTTTGGGGAGGGTGAAGAGGATAAGCCTGCCAACCTCTCCCTGCAATTTTGAGTCAAAATCTTATCCCGCAGTTAGATGCAAAATTGGGGTACTTTTTATGCCTTATTAACCATTATTGTGTAAAGTGCTGTGGGTGGGACCGTGGTCAAATCTTCTGTCCTTTGCAGGCATATTGTATGGAATATTTCTTGGCAGGAGGTGTTCTTGGTTCATACAAAATGTCTGTGGGTATCAGGTGGAAGAACAAGACCACATGGCCTGTGCCTCGCTCTGTGTTCCCTGCCTCAGGACCATGGTAACGCAAACCACAAGATCTCCATCCTGTTTCCATGCTTGCACCCATGGCATACTGAGCTTTGCATTTTCTTCGCTATTTCATGCTTACAGCAGCTGGGTTGGAAGACTGGGCCTGGGTCTGATCACTGGAGTTGTCTCCATCCTCAGAGCTTTCCAGGACACAGGAACCAAAGCCACTGGTTGGGTGTTGGAGATAGCCCAGCTAGTCAGAGCAGGAGATTGAAATGCAGATCTCTGAAGAGGTCTTTAGACCAAACCTCCTGGGGTACAGTCCCCCCATCAGCTTTGCCAGCTTTTTGTGTGAGTGCACAGAGATTCAATGAATTGCTTTGGTGAAAAAATAAGCCAGAAAGCTATTTTATATTTCTGGCAGATCCATTCTACAAGTTCCCATGCCAGTGTGGGACCGACCAGTGATGAATGGTCTATGGCAGACAGTGCCCAAATTGTCACAACTACCAACAGAACACACACAGGACCACTGGTAATCTAAGATAATATCTATTTCAGAGTACTTAATATTTTAGGATTAACACAGCTCAGTAACTTCCTAACTGAAGCAGTCTCATGTTCATGCTGAATACGAACAAAGGACTCAAAACCTAGGCCAGGGACCAGTCACTGTCAGCCAAGTCATCCCTGACTTACTGGTTGTCAGTCTCAGTCTGGAGCTTGTAATGAGCCACGGGATGAGTGCACATAGGAGAACAAAAGTCCTGCCTCACCTTATGACAACAATCCAGCATAAGTCACTTCACAGGGAACAGATTGCCTCCTAATCAAATCAATAATGAAAGGGCTCGTTTGTGGGAAGAGGAGGCAAGATTTGAATCTGAATGGAACTTCACACTGAGTTTCTGTACAAAAGGAAAGTAAATATTGAAATGTGCATTTGCTCCCATGAAGGACAATTTAAGGCTGTGGAGTTTGCATATGGAGAACGCAGCAGGACAGACACAGAAAGGAGTCCTGGGCTGGCTGTCTGATGCACAGTGAGAGTGGTCATGCAGGGCCACCTTAGGATGACTAGTACAAAATGTGGTTTTCTCTTATTTATCTTTTCTTCCAGAACATTAAGCTCTTCTGTTTGGCTTGATGTCATATACATATTCTTTGTTTACTTTTGTTTGGCTTGACTAGCATTGCAGTTCTTAACAAACCAATTCCCAGTGGGTGTGATAATGCTGTCTCCTGTTCATGATATTACAATACTCCAGGAAGCCAAAGGGTCATAATCTGTACATCACTCACCTGCATGGACCACACCGAGGGAAGGTGTTGGACACAGCATGTGAAAAAGAAAGCTTTTTCAGGAAACCTCTCTGTGGTGCAACAGGACAGTGGACGAGCCTCTGAGTTCCCCTATGAAGGCTGTACTGTGAGTGTTATTACAGCACCCATGGCCTTCAGTCATTCTGACTATCTCTGTAATACCAATAAGGTGCAAAATGTGTGTTTCTGGTCTCACACTCTTCTTTTTTACTCCTTTTGAATAGTAACATCGTCTAACTCCAGAACAGAGGTTCATTTTTAAGTGTTGTAAGTTCATGGCCAAAGAGCTGGTGACAAATGCCTTTACAGATGAGACAGGCTGAGAACACACAGTCATTGTGGCTCACTCACTACAATTCACCTAGCTGTAATACCTTGGTTGCTGCTGTTTCTGCCCGCATAGTCCAGGGTGTATGCACCAAGAGGGAAAGGAGAATTAGGAAATCCAAATTCCCGCCATATCCCATGTCTGCTACCAGACCAAAAACATAAGCCAACCTTGACAAGGACAAAGCCAAGGACTCAGCACAAAGCTGAAAGGATGTATCAGACACTGGGCTGACAGGGAGTTACTGGGTTGATGGGGAGTTGTATCACCAGGATGTGTGAGCACTTCCTTCCTATGTGGGTCAAATCCTATGTGGGACTTCATCATTAGTCACCACGAATTATTTGATTCCCAACCTGGGTAGTCCAAGTATCTTGTATTGCCTGCTGGTTTTCAAATACGTGCCGGTATCTTTTATCTTATGCTACTCATTCTTTAGGGAATTTCCCTTGTCCTTCAACTTCAGACACCCCTCTGTGTTCACACCACCATTTTTCGGGTTGATCCTTAGGGTCTCATGCCCTGCTTCTGCCCCATGGGTCTTCACCCAACTGTTGTTCTTGTCTGACATCGACCATAACCATTATAAAATGAGAATATGTCCCAAAGTTCTGTGAGGCTTAGTCCATATCCACAATTAGGTCACTTTTTTTATGGCAGCAGAGAGGAGGTGGTGAGGAAGAAAAGCATTAGCACTATAACAATTATCTAGGGAACTAGACTCTGGAGAAAGTAAAGTCAACATCTCACAATACAGTCAGCCAGTGTTTTTATTTAAATAGCTTTTCAGTCATATATGGCTTTCTTAGGAAGTGGGAAACTTCAGCAAAATGCTTAACTACACACACGTCTCTGGAGCCCAGTGCAGAGGGACCTGGGTGATGGTCTCCAGGGACAGTCACTTCAGGGAAACCATAATCTCCTAACAGCTTTCAGGTCAGGCCCATATAGCTTCCTATAACACCATGCTGAAAGAAGTGCTGCCTTGGACACTGACAAGGCCGGAAGAGACAAAATGAGTCACCTCATAGCTGTCTCTAATCCAGGCTCTGTGTGTCACATTCATTTTCTAGAAGACCCTTGAGAGCCAGAGACAGACCTGCTCCTATAGGAAATCTGTCCAGTCCCAAAGGCAAATAGGAAGAGAGATCAGGTAAGAATAAAAAAAAAAAAAAAGGAAGGTGAAGGGGAGGATAGTGTTGAAGAAAACATTTAGCGCAGGTTGCTCGGTGTGTGAGCTGCAGGTTGAGCTGTGGGGACAGAAGCCTGAGCCTGAGAACCAGGCAAGAGGATGTGAACTGCTGACCCTTTGTGCAACAGAGAGCACATGGACCTCTAGCCTGGCCAGGTGGCTGGAAACACACAGGGACATCAGGAGCCAATGACTCCAGACTTTCCTGCTCTTAAGGTAAGGGTACAAGAGCCCAGGGGTTCCTTTGCTGGGGATCCCTCCTTGGAGGCACCAGCTCAAATTGTTGTTCTGTTATTGCACTGTGATTAAAGTATTTTAAGGATCCGGATATCTGAGACTCTGCTGTGGGAAACCTGGGGTCGAGCTGGTAAGAAAACCTTGTCTGACTGTTTGAGTGTGGGGAGTGTGGCTGGGAAAGGACCTCTGCCCCAGCTCAGGTGGTGCAAGTGACTGCTAGCATGGGTCCTGGATGGTCAGACAGGGAAGTTTCTTTAACATCAGTTGTCACCCTGCATCAGAAAAGTAGATTAGACTATTTCGATTGGAAAGAATCTACAGTGATCTTCAACTTCTGCATCCAGATTGTTGATAGATATATTGAACAGAACTGGCCCTGGAATTGACCCCTGAGGAAAACCACTGGTGAAAAATTGCCAGCCAGATGTGGCCTCATTCACTACAACCCTTTGCACCCTGCCTTGCAGACAGTTCTTCACCTAGCACACGATGAACCTGGCTATCCCACAGCAGGACACTTATGAGGTGTCAAAAGCCTTCTCAAAATCCAGAAACCTTGCATTCATTCACTAGGTGGGTTACATTATCGTAGAAGGATATCAAATTATTTAAACAGGATTTTCAATTTGTGAATCCATGTGGACTGTGCCTGATTGCATTTTTCTTTAAATAATGCAATAAAACCAGAGCTCCCCCTCCTCACTGAGCA
>JAWWTY010000088.1:65421480-65450930 GCA_035222235.1 Margarornis squamiger | reverse complement strand
CCCCCTTCCAGACTGAGGATGTGTCTTGTTACAGACTTAATAAGGCCTTTTGGCCAAATTATTCTTTGATCTGTGGTCTGGAGGACACACCTGAGTGTGTCTCAAAACCCCTAGAGCAGAAACTCACAGGTTTCATGCCTGGGGTGGAAGGACTGACCAACCTGGAGCTGCATCCAATAATGGGCGGAAAAGTGTGGAATAAAAAAACCCACACCAATGCCCCAATAAAGCTTTGTTCTGCTATAAATGTAGCTGAGAAATTGATGTGGTTTATGTTCCTTGGCAGCTGCAGTGCTCTAACACTGACTATGCATTAGTGTAAATACGAGCAAAATTAAAGGTTTACATTACCCCAGTTGCACTCACACCTCTGGGACAACAAGACAAGGAGATCAACTCATCAACTCCAAAGCTCCAAGCCCCTCAGACAAGAATCACAGCAGGGCTTGGATGAGGAAACAGCAGCAAGCAAACTACCTTTCTTCCACACTCTGGGGCTTTGTGTTCACTTTATCCTCCCCAGAGAGCTGGCCCCTTCCTGGCATGATCTCTGCAGTGCCCTGATGACTGGGTTGTGTTTGCCTCATATCTGGAGAGCATCCATGTGATTCATCCACAGCTCCTCCGGGGCCTTGAAGCTCTGATCCTTGTCCTCGTCACTCATTTTTGTTTTCTCATGAGAGAGAAAATAACAAAGAAGGCTGACAAACACATGACGAGGGGTCTGCTCCATGGTCACCACATGCCAAGGATGCAGGCTCAGGTATCTAACAGCTGGTGGGCAGGCAGGTGTGATGCTGTGTGGGGATCTTGCACCACCTTCTTCCATGAGCCAATTCTGCTCCCTGGAACAGCACACATTTTCCTTCGAAACCAGAGAGACCAACATAATTGCCTTCCCAGAAATGAACAACAGCACAGAATGACAGACACTTTACGAGCTGACTTACAGCAATGAGTCAGCATTTGGTATTTGGGCCTGGTTTGCCCAATGACACCCTGAAGCAGCCCAAAGGCTCTAGACCCTTTATTCCTTTTCTTTTTTGCCTTTCTTTCTAATTTTTTTTTTTTTTAGTGGTTATATTTCCACACATGGGAAAACTAGCTAGAACTGAGCTTCAGCAGCTGAGTACAGAAAGGACTGTGTCCAACCAGATGGGAGTCCTATGCAGAACAGCCTGCTTAGCCAAAATAAGCTTTCCTCTCTTAAAAGCACAGTCACCTTTACACCAATTCCTTTTTAAACTGGAGAAGTTTTCAAAACAAACATTTTTTTCCAAGTTAAAAATAAATTAAATGTCATTTCAAGTCTCTATATTAATATATTTTATTTATATATGTTTATATAAATATATGTTTATATATGTGTGTGTGTATATATATATATATATATATATAATATATATATTTCAACTCTAGGATAATGTTATCACAGGAGACTGCTTCCCCGTGCCATCGTAGGAGACTGTCATGATTTAACCTCAGCTATCAACTAAGTGCCCCAGAGCCAGCAGCTCACACTGCACCCCTCCTCAGTAGGATGGGGGGGCAAAATTGGAAAGAAAGGTAAAACCCATGGCTTTACATAACAGTTTAATAATTTAAACAAAATAAAATATATCAATAATAATAGTAATAATAACAATGATGGAGACAACAAAATGAGAGGAATAAAGCCCAAGAAAGATAGGTCTTAATATAATTGTTCATTACCCACTGACCAGTGTCCAGCCTGCCCCCAGAAGAGATCAGCTCCTCCCAGCCAACTCCCCATGGTTTATGTACTGGGAATGATGTTCCATGGTATGGAATATCCCTTTGGCCAGTTTGGGTCAGCTCTCCTGGCCCTGCTCCCAACCCAGCTTCTTGTGCACCTGCTTGCTGGCAGAGCACAGGATGCTAAAAAGTCCTTGATTTAGAGTGAGTCCTCCCAAGCAACAACTAAAACATCAGGGGTTTATCAGCATTATTCCCATACTAAATCAAATCCACAGCATTTTAGATCTAGAAGGGAGAAATTTAGTTGTATCTCAGCTGAAACCTGGACAGAGACTTATACAAGTGATATGATGACTTGGACTTGCCAGTTCAACATAACTTTTGGAGGTCCACTGTCCCTGACTGAAAATGAGCTCTTTTGTGCAGGCAGTGATGTCTTTTCTAATGGCTTCTACAAATGCAAAACCTCTGTTATCCAATAAATGTCATGATTAGTAATATCTCCCTCAATGGGGTCAACAATACCATTTCTATATCCAGCCAGAGATGTTTATAAAACCCCTGAAGGATCCTCGCTGAGCCTGTGCCCCACTCTTCCAGGTCCTCAGGAAGCACATCCCATGTCACCTTGTCCTCATCAGAATGGCTGGAAGGCCAGGCAAGAGCAAGAGCACACAGAGCCCCAGGAGGCAGGGGAGTCCCTGTCTGGGAATCCTGCTGCTGCAGGATGAACTGCAGCCTCTGCACAGTCTCCAGCCATGGCTCACCCTTTGTCTCCCCAGTGGGCACTGGGCCTGAGCATCCTCCAGAAGGGGCCTTGGGCTCTGCTTGCACAGCCTGGGTGCACCACATTGGGTCTCAACACGGCCACTGTGGCACTGAACCAGCCCGTGTGCTGTGCTCCACTTTTGGGATGTCCCTATGTGCCTTTCCACAGACCCAGACAGTCGCTGGATGATTTTGGGTGGGTGAATGCCGCCCTTGCCTGTGCCGCAGGAGACTCTGTGTGTCTCTCACAGCATCCCAATGATCCTCCTAACCTTTCCCTGGTGTCCCAGGCTCCAGCAAGTGCCTTCTGGGGCAGCCCAGACACCTCCTGGTGCCTTTGGAGCACCCTGGCACAATGCAAACATTAATACAAGAAAAGGTTAAACGGAAGACCTAGGCAACAAAACATTGACCAACATCTTGTTTCCAGCTGGCCTCAATACTATTCAAATACTGCTGCTACATTTGGGGTCTAAATTATTGGTGGTTTTGAACTCGTGCAAAACCACAAATCCTTGTGTCCCACTCATATGGACCAGGGTAAAGAAAACATGAACATTATTGAACTTTGAACACTTTTAAAAGACTTAATATCTTGGGGTGGCAGGGGGGAGGGGAAGATTCCTAGGAACCCTGTGCCTAATAATGAAGGGCTTCAGTAACATCTGCTGTCAGGAATGTCCCAGTGACGAGAGTCAGCACTGCTCCTGCATCCCCTGCAATGCCCTGTACACCCAGAGCCTGCCTGGTTTGGCCTCTCCTGGAGAGACTCAGGCCTGGGTGGGCTGTCCCAGGCAGAGGTTGCAGGAAGAAGAGCTCATGCTGGCTGTGTCTGTAGGAATCCTTTGCTTGTGCTGTGTCTGCCCCTCTTCCATGTTTGCCTTCAATGGGCCGAGTGGCTCAAAGGTGGCAGGGGAGCAGAGAGATAGGTGCACTCACTCCCTCACCCACCTGTACTGCGAGATCACATACTCCTGGTCTCCTGAGGAAACCAGACAGAAGTGGATAATCATCTCATTGTATGTCTCCAAGAGCAAAATTATCCCCTGAAGGAGAGAACACTTCTTGTGTGGGTAGATTACCCTGACTGCAGTGCACTCATATCCTAAAAACAAGAGATGAGGAGTACCACGTGAGCTTGGATCCAAGGCAGAGATGAAGCTTGTTTTGCAGCCAAGGGCTTGTTTGCACACAGATCACTCTAGAAGATTTTTCCCGGGTTTCCTTTGAAGAAGCTAAACAAAACCTCATAGGAAAAAATACCAAGAATTATCTGCTTATCTGCCCAGTCTACAGCTGATACTGAAGGGTATAGCCAAGAGCTCATGCTCAACACAAGCCTTTCCCCAGAGACACACCTCTGCATGGGACATTGCTGATGCCAGAAGAGAGAAAAAGAAGAGAACAAAGCTACTAGCAAGGGCATACATCATGAAGGAAGGCCCACACACATTTTTTTCAGTCATTTCCTTGTTCAGGTTTTCTCCTGGATAAGAATCAGAGTTTCTCAGTGATGTGCTTCACAATGCTCCCAAACATGAACAAGGGAAAGAGAGCAAGGAAGGAAAAGGGGGTGACGCATATTAAAGAGAAGCCTCTGCCCAAGCATTCTCACACTATTCCAGGAGTTGTACACATACCACCCAAGAATTTAATTGCTGGGACTGGAGTCCTTTTGCAGCAGGCCACTCCAGTGAGACATATATAAACAAAAAGGGTTAAATATAAAAGGAACTATGCCAGTGTTTCCAACCCACACCACCTGAAATACAGGTATAAGATAAACAGCCTGGAGACAAAGTCTTAATTAAAGTATTTTTCTGAAAATCAAAATTGAACCCAAATGGGAGGAGCCATGTGCTGTCTTATTGTATTCTCATTTCGCTGTTAAGATTTTAGGAAAAGAAAAGCCAATACACTATTCTCACATCAAACAAGTAGTGCACAGCCAAGCCAGATGACAGATGACAGATTCTTGAAAATCAGCAAAGAATTAAATGAAATATTATGCTACTCCTGATGCTGTTGACACTGGTGACAACTACAGCACAGCCAAGTATAAAATTAAAAAAGGTTAGATGATCCAAAGTGGTGGAAAGGTGATAAATTTGAGACCAAGAAAATCTACTAAAGGTGTGTAGGCTTCAAGTTCAAATTCTTGAGGAATCTAAAGAAGGGACTTCACTGAGGTCACTTGGTGTGCTCAGCCTGGAGAAGAGGGAACTGAGGGGAGACCTCATCCCAGTCTGCAACTCCCTTGTGAGGGGCAGAGGAGGGGCAGGGACTGATCTCTTCTCTGGGGTGACCAGCGACAAAACCTGAGGAAATGGCCTGAAATTGTGTCAGGGAAGGGTTAGGCTGGATATTAGAAAAAGGTGGTTGGGCACTGAACAGGCTCCCCAGGGAAGTGGTCACAGCACCAAGCCTGACAGAGTTCAAGAAGTGCTTGGATAATACTGTCAAGCACATGGTGTGACTCTTGGAAAAGGTCCTGTGCAGGGCTAAGGGTTGGACTCAGTGATCCTTGTGTCTCCCTTCCAACTCAGCACACTCTGAAATAAGGCATATAAATCTACTGTGAGAAAGGTGGTAAAAAAATTTTCATGTTATTGTTCCAATCATGCTAGTTGCTGTTTAACACCATTTCAGGTGTTGTATGGAAGTCAGTGGTAAAGTTGGCAGAATACAAACTACTGTATCTTGTGAAAGAATTGACTCAATACCAACTACAGCCACTCTACCCACCAGGATAAATCCAACTTTCCTTCTGCTAATTAAGAGAGGAGCTGATCCCACAAATATCTGAAATTGGACTGTATGCTTTTACATTTAGGTACGATAGGCGTTATTTAATCACTCATGGTCACTGAAACAGGTGGACCTGATGAGATAACCTAATGTTTCTACCACCAAACTGCCCTGTTCACCATTCCTATGTGGGATGGTTAGCATGGTTATAGATGCAAACTGTTGCCCCCTCAAGATGAACAAAAAGAGAGGCAGCTGGTATTATAGGGACAGGATTCAGAGTCTTAAATATATACATAAACAAAGTGTATATAAAGTATAAATATTGACATATTTGTAAACAAACTGACCACAACAAAAAGTGACTTAAGGAAATCAGAACACCCAATTGGGTCCTCTCTGCTAGCATTAGGGACTAACCAATGATTTGTGTCTGGTACACAGTCTCAGTGGGACAAATCAGGGAAAGAGACCACCAGTTAATGTAGATCAACTGCTCTTGCCATGGCAAAGCTCTCACAACAGTCCAAAGGCAGTGTTTCACCAGGCTTTGGCTGCACCAAAGCTCGTGTTGTTACTGATAGTCACCTTGTCCACAAAATTATGGAGAATGACCACATGATTTGAAAGACTTCACAAACTTTGCTCAGCATATTAGCAGGAATGCTTAAAAAATTTAAAAATAAGGGAGACACTGAGAGATATTAATTGTTTAGCTTAAATACTTCAGTTTCAAATAGAATGAGTCACAGAGTTATAGCATTGTGTGATTTAGTATGTTGTTTACTTAGCTTTACTTGCTTAGCATGAGTAGCTGGATTTGCTTAAGCCTTAGGCTGTGAGCTGTGGACTTTCACCTAATAAGCCTGTGGCTAAGAGTTCATTTTCTTAGTAATTTTCCTAGTAACAGGTACAGCGCTCTGTTTTGTCTCCAGTGTAAGAAGAACACTGATAACACGATGATGTTTTGGTTGTTGCTAAGTAATGTTTATCCTAAGTCCAGGACTTTTTTAGTTTGCAATATTCTGCCAGCAACCAGGTACACTAGAAGCACAAACCAGGGCGTCATCTGAAGGAGCTCTAGTCCCAGGCTCACACGGTGCCCCAGGCAAGGCCATGGCATGGTACATGTAGGGAGCAAATGCTGGGACAGGCAGGCATCGGAGAATGGGAACTCACCTGCCTCTGCCCCTACATCTACCTGCGCTGTGGAAAAGTCCCTGGTGCAGCTCTGCCTGGTGAAATCCCACTAAGGTAGGCTTCAATAGGAGGGGAAAAGGATGGAGGAGGGAAGGGTTTAGACAGATTTTCTGAAAGCTCATCTGAAATGACTGAGTGATTGCACTGGCTGTGAGGCAAGGGGAAGTGAGGACCCTCTCAATGAGGAAGGTTTGAGCACAATAGGAGGAGAAGCCTGGTCAAGGTCAGAGACCTTGGAGGGAGAGGGAGGGAGGGAGGGAGGGGAGCAGGTGGAGGAATAGAGCTGGAGGGGTCTGGGTGACAGCACACAGGCTGTGTCCCTGACCCCCTGCCGTGGCTCTTTCCTCCAGTGACCACTTCCTGACTTAGTCCTCAAGGACTGAGCTTGGTTCCCACATGTTTAGGGCATAGGTGACCATAGGCTGTGTTACCTTGGCTCAGGAAAGTGTTCTCATTATGGCTGCTCCCTTTATATCTTATTTTTCTCCAAGGAACTGACAGAGCAGCAAATGTTTCCTCCCAAAAATGAAAGGAAGAAGCCATGAAGAGACCAAGCCCTGAAGGGAAATAATAAACAAACCCATGACAGCATCACCTCTTTGATAAAATGCTGGGAATATTTTATGAAAGCTCTTCAGAGAAATGTGGCTGGCTGCTAGCCTGGAGCAAGAGCTCCCAGATCTCCTGCACCCCAAAATTCACAGCTTGCTTTATCAGGGCTGACCCTCCCCCCCACCTCCATCACTCTCAAGTCTAAATGGGTCTGGAGGGGCTCTGCTAAGACTGAGGGGGAAGGAGAGGAGAGAGGAAAACACTGAAGAGGAAGAGTGCCTTAATGAAAGAGAGGAACAGGACAAAACCTGGAAGACAAATTAAGAGACACTGAAACGCAGAAGAGGCACATAAAAGGCCTGAGTGAAGAAGAGGTCATGGGAAGGGAAAATACTGAGCCACTTAACCAAAATGATTGAATAGCAAATGTTGTGTATGGGCTGTTTCCATCAGTGCACGACATTACCTTCAGCACCTTCAGCATACACCTTCTCCCCACCTGCCCAGGGGCAGGGTGGTGCTGCTCTCTCTCTCTCTACTTTAAAGACACTCAAAGGCTCGTGCCCAGACCAGCAAAGGGTCTCAGGCGTGGGAAAGCTCTGCGTTGCTATTCCTCACTTGCAGACACCTGGCACGCACACTGAAGGAGACACACGAGTGCCCTATGGCACAAACAGGGAGATCCACCCTTCCCAAAACCAGCTCCCATCTCCTGAGACCAAGGGCAGTCCCTGAGACTTTCCATCCTGTGCTATTATCCCCTTGGTTATACAAACAAAACATCTTATCTTCCCTGATGCTACAGTTCAGGACGTACCCAAAAGCCCAGGTTTAAACTGATTAATTCTGGCTACTCTCACTGAAAGTGGAATTCAAGGCTTTAAAGCCACTGAACTGAAATCAGGCAGAACTATGGCTGCCACCACCCCTCCAAGATCAGGGTCTTCCTTGCTTTTCTACTTTCTGTCCCATAGATTTTTCTCCTTAGTAATCCCAGTCTCAAAAGAAGGGAAGGTGAAAGACCTCATTACCCATGCCTTTCCCCATAAGCAATTAGGGATCACACAGCCCTTCACAGGACCACTTAGCTTATGAATCTCAGCAGGGCTGGTATAAAAGCCAGCTTCTTCTGGCCAGCAATCCTGGTTGTGGAGTCTCCCCTGCACAAATGTCAGAACCAGCTGGACATAATCCTGTGCCATGTGCTCTGGAACAATCTTGCTTGAACATTGGACCAGATGACCCACCCAGTGGTCCCTTCCAACCTGACCCATTCAGTGACTGTGATCCTCCAGATGTGCTGGGGCAAAATTACTGCTCTTAGAGTTTAGGGACCAGCTGAAATGGGATTTATTGGACTGTGGGTCTCCTGTGGACCAGATGCCAGTGCTTCTGTCCCCCTGGCTCAGTGGGAGTTTATCAGCACAACTTCTCCTCTCCCATCATCTTCTTTCCTCCTGAAGGGCCAATACAGCTGTAAATATTTCCTGGGTGAGCACAAGATAAATGAGAGTAAAGGACTTGGACACGGAACAGTCTGGCTGGAGATTACCTAAAGCAATGCAGCAAAAAAGGGAAAGCAAAGTTAAAGGGCAACAGAAACCCTGCCCTTATGTGCTGGGTGGACTTCAGAGGTTGCAAGAGAGCCTGGAATGTTTAAGTGAAAATGTAATTGTTTCAGGGACTGAGCTGACACAAACCAAGTCACAAAATACAACTATTACAAGTTGTCCCAATGACTCATACCTGAGACGTGAATATTACCAGTGCTCTGGGTTTGAGGTTCCTGTCCAGGCACAGGGTACAATCTTAATAAGAGCCTGTCATGGGAAATGACATGTTTGTGTGACTGATACCTGAGTGTGCTCAGTTCAGATAGGACAAGGAAACCAGCACACCTCTGATACAAACTGGGTCTTTTTGAAAAGCCTTAGCTGCTATGTCTGGCAGGGAACATCCAGCTGGGACTATTTACCAATGATCTAGGCCAGAAAGCCCAGCATCTGGGGTGTTCCCTGCAAGGTTGTTCAGAAAGGTGTTGCTGTACTCTCAAGTACAGCTTAAAACAGGTGAGGATCTACTGGGACAAGATAAGCCTGCCTGGCAGGGAAGCTGGCCTCTGGAAAGAAAATTAGAGAAAAATTGTTAATTATGAGACAATATCAGTATTTCTCCTTGGCACGGTGAACCCCTCCCCACATAAACCAACAAACTCCTATTTCACTATGTAAATGCAGTGTTACTGCAGCTCCTTGAGAGTGTTGGTTTCAATGAAGTCTGTCACAACTCAAACCACACCAAGAAGAGTATCTGGAAGCTCAAAAGCCACCTCATCCACCCACTGCTCCCTGCTGCAGAATTCCTAAAGAGGGTAGGGAGATGTCAGCAGCTGCTTTTGGAGACTGGGTGCAGGGGCAGGCAGACGTCTCATCTGTTCTCTGTGCCATTCTTGTGCCTCTATGGAAGTGGGTATCCTGCCACAAAGGAATTGGAACTATGGAGACTTGCCGGGTTTCTGCCTCTGCCCAGGCCATAGTTTACTGTGAGCAATTCCACTATAGTTCAGTGATCTCCAGGGTCTGATCCAGTTGCACACATAGGGCTCTCATACATGGGGTTTGGAGGTGTGACACACAACTTGCAAGAGATCTTAGCCCCTCTGGAGTGGCAGGTAAAGCCAGGCAGGATGACTTGAGGGATCCTCAATTCATTCCAGACCCCTGCACTTGGGGACCTGAGTTGAGCCCATAGTCAGCACAGTCAATAATGCAATTCAGTTCTCCTTTGCAGATGGGCTCAGTGAAAGTCCGTGCTGTCACTTCCCAGTCTGAGCAGAGTCATGGGCTCCCAGACTCCCCTCAGCTGCTATTTGCCCCTCTTGCACCAAGCTCATCTCATGTGCTGCAGAGCTCAGACAGCTTCTGCACCTGTCCCTTCTGATGGGTTTTCCAACACTCTTGTCCCTCCACCCACACGTCCTCGGAGACAGCACAAAGATCTCCTCAGCATTCCACCATTCATGTTTGGGGGCTGAAGACACCATTGTCTTCGTCTTGTGTCTGAACGGACAAAGATCATCCCAGTATCAGGAATGTCCATCTCTGTGATGTGTTTTTCAAGCTCAACTGCTCATCTGGGTAGGCACAGGGCTGGGCTGCAGTGCCTGACATCTGCTTAGCACTTGTGTGTGGACTGTGAGGCAGCAAACACAGAGGTTTGGTGACACGTCAGTTTGTATTCCTGTTGCTCAGAGATAGAGCAGACTCTGTTATCTTGTGCTTCCACCAGGGACAGAGTGATGAATTTAAACAGCTAGTGGTGTTCCTGACACTGAGAAGTGGGTAAATGCTGAATGTCCCTAGTTAGACAAAGGTAAATCCTGTCCACAGATCCACAGCTACTCCATGCACAGTACTTTTGCTGGAGCAAAAGGGTTTTCTAGGATGACAAGACCTGACCAGAGCCTCAGCTATCTCTCTGCTCCACCCAATTCTTGGATGTTATAGTCACACTACATACAATGAGTATAACAAGACTCAGGCATGTTTTCCGTCCTGGAGGTGGCTAAATGGGAGCACACTGGAAGTTCTTCTGTCTAATGAGTTATACTTGGGTCTCATGTCTTATATCCAGATGGCAGCTTTTCATCTGCCACCAGAGTAACACAAGAGGGGGACCAATAATATACCCACCACAATACCCGAGTAACTGCTGTGGAAATACATGGCACTGAAAGGAGGGCCTGGGAAAGCAGGGGCAGCAGGTGAGGCATCCTTAGCTGTGCTGGATGCAGGAGGAAGGTCCCACCCCACACTCCAGGCCCCTGGGTCAGGATAGTTACCTGCATCCATCCTTCAAAGGGTGCCAGGTCCTGTGAGACAATTGGTCTAGGCCAGACTCAGTGGCTAAGATGCAGATGAGCTGTGTCAGTGCATTCATTAATAGATTATATGCAAAGAAGAAAAATAAGTCAAAGACACTTCCATTTGAGACGAAGTGCAGAAGAGTGAGGTATGTTTTAGACAAGGTTTCTTAGATCCCACAGGAAGTAGTAGAAAGTAAGCAATATACCTGTGAGGGGAGAGAGCAAGAGATTTGGTAGATGGAAACTGGGCAAATTCCGTGCAGGGAGCTAAGATAATTGGTATATCCTGCAACCAGTAAAACCACCATCTCAGGCAGCACATTTCCTGTTATATTTTCACAGGTGTATCCTAGTTGGCAATCTTTAGCCATAGAGCTTCTTCTCCTTGTTTTGTTCCTCACATTTATTTATTTCCTCTTCTTCAGCAAGATGAAGGTTATGGGGAGAAGGGAAGACAGCAAGCAGGTGATGTCTCCTTTGGGCACACGTGGAAACCTGCCCTAGTGCAGCCCCACCAGACCTGCCTGGGGGTGGTCAACCAAATACATCCAGCTCCTGCATCCCCACCACCAATCACTGTCATATGGAGAGCTGAAACTCATTTTGGGATGGAGGAGCTGCACAAAGGGATGTTATGTTATTCACACTGCAGTGCCAAGCACTGACCACCCTTTGATCCATGATGCCACCTTGCTCCCACAAGATGAAACAGAGCAGGGTCTGGAAGACATCAAATACTACTGATGCCGTTTTACAGATGGACAAAGCAAACAGATGTGGAAGAGCCTCCCAAGGCATCCATGTCAAAGTACCTGCAACAAGGAGCTCAAAACAGCTGAGAACCAAGAGGAACTGAATACTTGGCACTTTCATCTTGCATTTTAAGTTTCATAGGTTTTAGGGTCAGAAGGGACATATCCTGTCAACTTGACCTTCTTTAATGGAGAGGTCTGGGAACTTCCTCCAGTTGGACTTGCAGTTTAACCAAAGACTTTTTTGCAAACCAGCCAGTCTTAATTTGAAAACCTCACACAATAGAGAATCCACAACACCTTTTAACATTTTGTTCCAGCAACAAATTACTCTCCCTGTTAAGCAAGAATAGTTTAAATTGTAGATTTATGTCTTCCTACAAAGTATATTTCAATAGCTTGACAGCTGGTGTTCATCAGACCCAAGACCCGGATGACTATATTTGGCCAGAAGAGTCTTACCTCTCCAGTGACTCCAAAAGAAAGGCATTAACTACAGAGTGATTCATTGCCTTTGAAATTTAGGTATGAAAAAAAAAGAAAAGAAAAATCTTGGGATTTGCATGGGCCTGCCAGGCAAATAATACCCAGAAGGTCTCTCAAGGCTGCTAAATTGAAAACAAGCAGAACTACAACTTGCAGCAATTTAAGGGTGTCTGCTGTCAGGGAAGATATTTTTCCTCCCCACACTTTAATAACACTCTTGAAATATGGCATATCAAATGATCTGTGCACTGCCCTCCTTACATGGCTACCACAGAGCAAAGACAAAATCATGTCTCGTATTGGCCAGACCCGTCTGGAGACTACATTCTCCATACCTTCCCATGCACTGATGCCCCCCCCTTTCCTCATCTTAGTGGATCTACTCAGCAGTGCTTGGTGCTTCTCCAACAGATCCCAGCAAAAGCCAAAGCTTTTCACAGTGGGGATATGATTAAGACAAAAAATTTAACCTGAAACTGGTATGACATTTTATTGCTGTTTTAATAAGTGTAACAATACACACCGTCAAGGCACAGGTAAGGCAAATATATGGGAAAAGGCAATTACTACCTGCTGGGGAAAAACCAAAGGAATGTCTAGGTAATGTAAGATAGAAAAAAAAAAAAAAAAAAAAAAAAACACCAAACAACCAACCAAAAAACCTCCCCAAAACAAACACAGACACACCAAAAACAAAAAAAAAAGGAAAAAAACAAACAAGAATCCACATTACACCTTGAGTCAAAAGTTTTAAGATCTGCAGTAAGAATTTTAATACACTGCTCAATTCACTTGTAGATACAAAGAGGTAGAAGAGTAGAAAAAAGACTAACTGAAGAGAATTGATGTCTGCTGCTGCGTTAGTTGATCACAGTAACATACAAGACTGCTACACAGATTTTGAGGGACAAACTTTCATGTTAGAAAGGGAATGAAGCAGCGTGCTCTCTGCACACAGAGAAAACCAAACAAACCTGGGAACTGTCTTGCCAAAAGCCATTTTATTTCTAGTTGGTGAATTGCAGGAAACCACATTCATCCAGACCTCACTGAATTGTTCAGTTTGGCATCATATGGGAAGTTGGGAGTTATTTTAAGGCAACATAATTAATAGAGGAAAAATACAGCAATACACAAATCAGCCAAAGAGGAACGAGAACTGTATTTACAGAGAATGCAGTTTTGAAGAAAGCTGTTTGTGTAATTATCTGAGCACTGGGCTCAGATCTGTAGTACTTTTCCTTGCATGGTGCAACTACCAGGAAAAAAAAGGGTGACTCATGTAATATGCTAAGAGGGGCTGGACAGTCCATGGAATGCAGAGTAGGATTGCATACTCAGAACTGTTTAGTGAGAGAATAGCAAGAGAATTTAAATTATACAAAGGGTGAAGGACAAACACTTTCTCAGTGGTTCTTTTGGCTTCAGGATAAGACCACTGAGAGCAGGACACTCCCACTCCCCAGCCCATACCTTGGCCATTACACAGAGTACAGGTACCCCATTCTCCTCTCAGTTGCCCCAAAAGCCCAACCCAAAAGGCAAAGGAATAAAACCCAAATGGAGAATGTAGATATGCCATCTGAAAGGGTTAATTCTCCTTTGCTGAGGAGGAAAAGGACTTGAGGAAGCTATTGCTACAGATAACTTCCTTTCCATGGTGGTTTGCTGACAGCTGCTTAAAAATACAACCAACACTAGAATTTTACAATGTGGGTATTGACATTTTATTTTTTTAAAAAGGCAAAAGAAAAAAAAAAGAATACATCTTTTGGTGACTGGAAACGTGTACAAAGTTATGTATTCCAATGAATTCACATATTAAAGAAACAGGGTCTGAGTGGGTTTCTCTAATGCACAGGACTTACAAATTCTTTCACAACCAATAATATTTGTTTCAATACTTTGTAATAATATGGAATTGGGAGAGCCAGAGATCCCCTGAGATGCCAGTACTGCTAGTAGAGGAGCTGCCTGATCTCAGACCCTCAGCCATGAGTACCTGTAATTCTGCAAGGTAGGAAAAGAGATCCTCCAAGCAACACAACGCCTTAATCCAAGACCATCCCAGGAAAATCCAACAAGATCTCAAAGCTGACAGGGAATTGGCAGTTCCCACACATCTCTAAATTAACTCATCCCAACATTGGTATTTAGTAACAGCTTCAAGGAGTATATTTATATATAAATCTACTTTAAAAAATAAAAAATAATAAAAAACCCAAAAACAAAAACAAAAACAACTGTATTGTAAAATTTACATGAACACACACAACTTTAGCAACATTGTTTCCAGTGGATCTTGGCTATTAACTTGCTGTTTATATACAAAGCTGATTAATTAGAAAGGCTGCTTCAGGGAGCCAAGCTTTCTTTCTAGGTTAGCCCCTGGCTAGAATAAGGATTTCCTACATGTGATCCTCTAGGAGCTGGCAATATTTAAATTTGAGATTAGAACACCAGGGTGCACTTGTTTGTAAACATTTTGTCTTCATATCAAATTAAAATCCAGTGCATTCTTACTCTCTGCACTGGTATTATGGATCAGCCAATTGATAAAATGTTCTAGAAATTCATGGGAGGTATAAAAATTTTGGCCAATAAAAATCCTTTAGACAAGTTAATTCCTGGTGTCAAGTTATTGACTTTAGAGCAACATCAAGCAGAATTTGATCCACAGTAGAATCACAGGCAAACCTTTTCCAGGATGTAGGAGTTTCCAATCCTTGCTAGCAAAACAATTTAAGTTTTGCATGATCCCCATTCTGCAGATTGGAACACAGGTTTGAAGCGAAGCAGTTTGCCAAGGTCACAGGCAGCGTCAGCAACACAGCCCCAAAAGAGCTCCAGATTCCTGAATACCTGAACACCCTCATGTTGGACTGCAATGCCCACTTCTCTCCTGACTCCTACAGTCCTCAATCCCCTTCTATTAAGAAAAGATTACATGATACTGCATTTGGAGGAAGGCTTACAGGGAAATGTCAAAAGCAGATGCATCAGGGGTATTTAAAAAAAAAAAAAACACAAAAAAACTAGAATATCTCAATACAGGTAAAAACTCTTCCTGTTGTTCTTGGAGCTCTTCTTAACTTCTCCTCCTCTTTGCCATCTGCAGTCCTGAGTAATGAATACCTGCCAGATCAGGGTGGCAGCTTCCTCAGACTCTCTCCTTGTGCTTCACATTCGCCAGCTTGACTGTTTCCTGCTCAGAGGCAGGCGGGGAAGGCTCATCGTGGCATCCAATCATCAGCTGGTAGACTATCACTCCCGCAATTGCCCCAAGGAAAGGAGCAACAATTGGAACCCACCACCACTGCCTGCCAGTCCTGGAAAATGAAAAGTGTACAAGGTGAGAACTGCAGCCTAAGCATTAGGGTATTTGTGTTTGGATCTGCAGCAATGCAAGATCTGGTCCCCTCCAACCACCACCATTGACTTGCACAAAGGCAATAGTACCCTTGTTTCTGCAGCTTTCCCAAGGCAGATAGTGCCCCCCACCCTGCCCTGCAAATCCAGGTCATGAGCACTTCAGAACACCTATTTTCAGGACTTCTGAGACTTTCTTTCCACCAAGAAAGAGGAGAAGCATTTGCAGTCCCTAAACTAGGCACCTTCAATTCCCCCCCACTGCTTACAGGAAAGCAGCCCTTGACAACATGTAAGCCTGTATTGCTCATGGCTCTCTTCGTTTTCTCCAGAAACAACAAAATCCTGGTATAACAACCAACCTTCTTTTTCTACCACTAAAAATAATCATGATACACTCATTTTCAAGGTACAGCTGAAATTCTCATGCATGCTCCTAGATTTCCTCTTTGATAGCCAAGTTATGTCATTTGCTCTCTTCCACTGGAAGCTCCCCAGCTTCTATGATTACTTAAGAAGTAGAACCAGAGCAAACACTGCCTTTTAAAAACACTTAGGCTATCCACAGATACCTCATGGGTGCCAAGACTTTTTATTGCGCTAAAGTGCATCTATTTGGACTCATAATTTATTTTGCCTTGATCCACAAGGCTTTTATTGGCAAGCACTTACCAGAACACCTCAGCACCCCAGCCAGCGATGGCTGTGAAGAGACGAGGCCCAAAGTCCCTGGCAGGGTTGACAGCATAGCCAGAGTTGAAGCCCATGGAGGTTCCAATAACGAGGACAACAAAGCCAACTGTGAAAGCTTCCAGCCCTGTGGGGACGGGGTTGTTGTAGGGATCGACAATAGCCAAGACACAGACAATGAGGGAGGCAGTGCCAATGAACTGGAGAGGGATGGGGAAGAAAAAAAATAATGTAATACAGATTAGCCTTTTAACCAAGTTATTTAACCCCTCTGGGACTTAATTTTCTTAACTGGGAGAGTTGCACTAAGTCATCCCATGACATTATCAGACGACAGAAGACTGAGCACCCATGGGAACAGGAGAGTGGAACACACTCCTCCTGACAGCCCATAATGTCAACTAAGCTCACACCTTTTTCTCTACCCACAGAAGAGCTATGAATAACAGTTTAGGCAGCCAGGAAAGGTGAAAACATCTTTCTGAACCTGCTTTCAACGTGCCATGGCTGGGTGGCAGCTGTCCCTTTTGTGGTTGATGGCAACTTCAAGGAGACAGTCACATTCCACAACAACCACCACCCCACACCCAGCTGACGTCTGGATTGTGCAAGAGCCACAGTAGAAGAGTGAAAGTAGGAAGACCCAACATTCCTCATGCTGTGGCTCTTCAGAGACTGAGAGCAAATTATATTTTTCATTGGTGTCTTGACCAATGTTGTACCACCAGTTAATCCCCTTAACACCTTCTTGCTGTAATGTGCTTTATGGCCCTGCTCCTTCTATGGGCTAGTAAGATACCTGTATCAGCTCCAAAAACATTTCTGAATATCTTCTCTCAAATTGTAACACATTTTCTAACTAAAGGTGAGGGCCAGAACCACTCACAAAAGATACCTCTTCCAATGTACTTTCATCCTCTCAGCACCCTCTTACCTGGTCAAAGAATCCATTCACAACATTCAGATGCTCAGATGGGTAGGTGGCAAAGATACCAGCAGTGCCATTCAGTCCTGTTACATACAGCTGGTTATTGCCAAAAGCCCAGATGGCATCTAGAGGTGGGGAAGGTGTGGGAGGGTGTGGGGGGAGAAAAGAGAAAGGTAGAGAGGTCAGTCATTTTACAACATGCATCAGTGAGAGGACCCTGCTTGGAAAATCGCTAAAATGTAGGCTCCACAAAGCCATGACAATTGAGATAGAACTCCCTGAGCACCCCATTGCTGTATGTTGCAAACCTATTTGCTTTAGATCAAAAATTCATTTGGAAAACTTAGGGCATCATCCACCACAGCATTTTACCAGTCAGACTCAGAGACAGGTGGCATGAGTCCTTGTTCCCAACATTTATTGTTTCCCAGGCATCAAGAGACAGTTAGAGCCAAAAAGTAAACATTAACGTGACCAGTTCTCTCCCAAAGGTAACCAAATGCCTGTGGTATCAGTCTTAATGTGAAGACATGAAATATTTATATGGGTCTGATCTGCAGAGTAAAGAATTTGGGCTGTTCTTGCACTTTTCTCTAAGCCAATACACAATTAGTTTCATCTCTCAGGGCTGTCTTTAGAACAGGCAGCCTCTCGCCTGCCACTATGTAGAAGAGGGATAACTAACCTAGGTGAATTGTCTAGGTTCCCTTCATGGTCAGTGGAGACAAAAGCAGACACCTCTGAATGTAGGTCTTCCATGGGTTAGGTAGCTAAAATGGGATTAATTCTCTTCTGAAGAGAAGACTTCGGGCCACAAGCTGGAAAGGTAACTGGTGTTGAGCTGGAACCCTGATGTTTACAGGGATGAAGGTAGGTCCCCCTCCTTCTTCCTAAAGTGCAAAGTGGTTGCTGCAGGTGCTGGGGTGGCACTTTCCTCCCTCCAGCTGGGATTAACAGTGACCCACATGTTCTGCTCATCTACAGGGAACATTGCTCCTATTGCCAGGAACAGACATCAGGAGGCAAGGTCTGGGCCTAAATGTCACCCTTGTTATTAGAGGAAGAGCAAGTGCCAGCACAAAGATTCAGCTCCTGCCCACTGAATATTTCCCTGTGATGAGGAACAGCACTTGGGAGGAAAAGATGCAAGATGAACTGGATTTCTAGGATGCTTTCCAAGGCATGGAATCATTCTGATAAAAGCAGCAAAATCTGCTAGAAGTCCCGTTACCTGGAGGTTAACACAAGACAATAAAGAAGACATCCACAGAGAAGTCTTTAATTATTTCTTTTTTTTTTTTAACGAAGAATGATAAAATGGTTCTGGATCAGTGAACAGGTATAAAAATCTCTGTCACTGGTAGTGTTTCCTTTACTTTCCTGAAAGATCTTTTTCAGTCCAGACAGCATATACAGTTGTCCAGTGATAATTACTCAAGGGCAAAGAGTTGCACATTAACAAAGCTGTTTGGCTTCCAGGTTGATTTGAGGAGGCTTGAACCCATCATCATAAGAATGGGAAAGCCATCCCAGAAACGCAGTAAGAAAGTTTGTTGGATCTCTGCTCTGCAAGAAAGTTCTTCCCTCTGATTTGGAAGCCTCCCTCCCTGCAGTGACTCACAAAGAACAGTAGTCTTACCCCAAAAAGCACACAAGGTTTTCACACTTACCATAGTACAGCCCAAAGACTATGCCAGCTCCAAGGAAAGCCCCCAGGGTTTGTGCAAGGGCATAAACTGGTAGCTTGATCCAGGGCTCCCGGGCCAAGAAGCACATGGCAAAAGTGACAGCTGGGTTCAGGTGTCCACCTGCAGAGAGGTTGGTTGTTAGTGTACTTTTAGGGGCAGAATTTGGGTCCCAGAGTTGTGTCAAGGGACATTAGTTTCCCTGACAGTGCCACACAGGAAAAGTACAGCCATCTAGCCTACACAACCAACACAAGTGAAATCCAGCCTACAAGGAGATACACGTACCTGACACCTGTCCTGCAATCAAGATGCCAAGCGTCACAGCAAAGCCAAAGGCCAGGTTGACAGTCAGGAAGCTTCCATGAGACCCTCTGCTGAGCACAATCTGCGCAACGGAGCCACAGCCAAAGAGCTACGAGAAGAGGAACAAATTGAAATTACCATCTCTGTTTCACACCAGGGCCAGTTGCTGACCAGTGTCTGCAATTGCTCCACTTACACCTGTTTGAACCATCACAGCACACTCGTGACTCACAGCCTTCAAAGCTTCAACCTTTGGTCAGAGTATTCCAGGCATTATCTCTGGGGACAGGAGGGAAGCAGAAAGGGGGAAACCAAAACCAAAACCCAGACCAAAAGTCTAAAGCAAGACTGATCTACAGGAGACTGGAATTCCTTGTTCAATATCCAGTTTTAAGGTGGTAGGTGAGAAGGATCAGCTAAATAGCATCCTGGTCCAAGGTATTCACAGTACAACTATTCTGATGAGGGATCTAGGAACCTTTTTGTCAAAAAGGCTAATAACTGTTTAACACAGTAGCACATACATTGGTAGGGAACAACTTTGTTCATGTCTGGAAACGCAGTAAGGACTGAAGAAGGCTGCATTCAGCCTGACATTCATGGAATTCTCTTTCAAGCTCCAACAAGAAAAGTCCACATTCCAGAGAGCCTGCCATCAGCACAGCCAGAGTCTTGGCCTTCTGTCCAAGATTAGGGGTGCACCAAGCACTTTGGTGGACAAAAGCTGTTTAGCTTAGGTGATAAAAGTATTTCCTAACAGCTAAAGGATGTAGGTGCTCTTGCATAAAGATGTTTGCTCCAACCAGATGATCCTTCTCTTCTCAGCTTCATCCAAAAGTCACCATTCCTATGCTCACCCTTAACAAACCAGTTTACCCCAGCAATTCAGTTCAGCAGTCATCATGCTGAAGGATGTGTTTCTTGTCAAGTCTTTCCACCACTCGCCATATAATTTAAAGAGCCGTAGTTGTGATCATCTGTATGCTTGTATCTTCCACTGACTTCACCTGAACTGACTCTTGGTGTATACCAGGGATTATCACATCTGCATGTACAGAGAGCATCCTTAAACTAAGACAGAGATCACAGCTTGCTCCTGAGATGCTCAAATCTAGGGATCAAGGCTTGACTTTTTTCTTCTGACCACATACCCATAACTACATCCCCACCTAGACTCCCTGCTTCCATGAATTCCATCATCCCAGAATTACTCAATCACCACTGAGGCAGCATCCACTCCTAGAGGATAAGCCACCAAATAGGCACCAAGGTAGCAGGGTCAGTTGTCTTCACCTCTCCAGCCAACACTGGACATGCCCATTGAGCAACACACAATCCAAGTCAGAGGCAAAGCCAAAACACGTGTAACTCATCCACTCCCATCTCCTTGACAACTGATGAATTCCTAACAAAGCAAACACTGCACTCAGCCTTCTGTGAAAGAAGCAGCCAAGTAGGCTGCAGGCTGACTCATGAGGTGGACACTCTGTACACAGGTGCCTCTCAACAAGGAGCCAGGTGCCCAGCACAAGGAAAGAACAAAGGAACCTGTTGAACTTGTTGGTTAAGGAGGGATGGCCCATGCTGCACTCTACTGGGTGCAGTCAGAACAGCCCCTACAATGTCCTCACCAAGCTGGGAAACCATGGCAGAGGAGACTCCAAGACAAAAGCAGAAATTACTCTTGTTTATTGGCAGCAAACAGAACCAGCTATGCCCAAACCGCCAAGGCAAGCATAGCTCCCACGGAGCAAACAAATACTGGCTGATGACCAGAGCAACATCTGTTCCTCTCCTTACCCCAGACAAGCCCCAGCATGCTTAGGAGAGGTTTGGAGAGGGTACTTGGCCATGCTGTTTGCCTCTCTAAGGCTGCACAGCAGATCAGTCTGACCAGGGAGGGGACAAGCTCACAAAAAGCAGAGTTTGGCAGGGTTGACTCCAGGTGATTCCTAGTGATAAAGGTATGTGTGTTACTCACTGTGTAAGAACTGGCAGTTCTGCAAGTGCATGGTGGTTGACTTGTTAGCCACATGCCTTTTGGTTGCAAAAACCACAGAGTAAAATTTTCCCACCTCCACCTCCCTTGTACACCCCCAAAGATCTTCCCTTAACCAGGAGAATGCCATTTCTCAAGAGGTTATCTCAAGAGGTTATTCACCATCCTCCTCTCCTCCGTCCTACACCTGGCAGTATCTCTCCAGCTTTTCCTCAGAAGAGAGTCTATGGGCCATGGAAAAACACCCTGGAGCCACTCCACAGGAGCATTACAATTGTTTATCAGATGAGCCCTGAGCACTATTTGGCTTAATTCAGCGTAACAGTAGAAAACTTAACTCTCAGCAGATAAAAAGGGTACAGTGATATTTAGGGACAGGTTTGAACTTTGATAGGCATGTGTTCAATTCCATCCTGCACCAGTGGAGTCCACTAAACACGAAAGTATATTGTCATGCATGACATCCCTCCATAGCATTCGACTTTTAGGCACCAGTTCAAGTCATGCTAACACATTGCTTTTGTGACAAGTAGCTTGACACTACACAGTTTTGTTGTGGTAGTAGCTATTATAATTTTTAATCACAGCATTTCCACTTCTGCTGTTTGCTGGCTTTCCTTCCAATTCCTTTTCCCAGTTCATACGAGACAGGAGACCCTCAGCACCAATTTTTTTGTCCACTGCTCACAGAGAAGTGTTTAAGAGGATCTAGCCTGAGTTGAAAGCTAAGGAAGGTCAAATAAAAGCAAGTCAAATTTTTTCCCAGAGTCTTTTAAGTCCATGCAATGGATGTAAGAGTTCCTAGGCAATTTATTACCACTAGGGTTGGGGACAGTGGTGCACACCTAAGGGGGAGATGATATCTCATTCTTTTGATTTTAATAACCTGACTCCGATACCATTTGCTTGTCGATGGTTTTTGGTGATTTTGTTTTTTGCTTTTTTTAAAAAAGCAATAACAAAAACACTCCTGTAAGAACTTCCAGCCAACAGAAACCCAGATTAGCACCTCACAGGGCAGTGGGTGCAGCAGTCAACTGTTATAGCCCATGATTCACTAGCCAAGTTCAAAAGGGGTTTTAATGTGGTAATAAAATGATTGCAACAAAGCATCACTCTGATGTATTAAAGCTACTCTCCAAGGAATTGAGGTCAATGCACCCATTAACCAGGTTAAAGGAGGCCTGCTCCCTAATTTCATCTTACTGACTAGCAAATCAATGGCTTTCCCTGCCAACAGGGAGGCTTCTTGCTTCTCACGAGCTGATCCAACTCCTTGCACTGCAGAAAATAACCTAATCCATGTGCTGCAGGAACTGGCCCAAAGGTGGAGGGGCTGGCAAACTCCACAGGGGATGAGAATGTCCCTGTACCAAGGGTGCAAGGGTGCAACAGTCAGAAGCAGCAGCAAAACCAGGAAAAGGTAGCACCTTGTTGGGGGAAACTTCACTCTCAGGAAACCTTAAGCTTCCTATGTCCACAGCACGTTTGGAGACTGAGCAGTTGGCTTTGTCACTCAAGATAAAGACACCCTGTCTCAATGTCTGAACACATGAAAGCCCCAGGGTCAATAAGGGCTGGTGGAAAGGACCATGGAGGACAAAAATAAAAGCTGCAACAGCTAATGAAGAAGCAATGCCACATGGGTTTTTAGGCAGACCATATGAAAAATAGCTTCATACCTGAGCTCAGGAGGAAGGTAGTGCTCAGCACTCCCCTGCACAAGTGACAGGTTTCTTCCCTTTCTTTTCTTTGCCATTGCTTTTTTACACTTTCAGCTGCAACACAAAAGGCCTGAGTGTATTTGCTCTTGGACTTCAGGCAGACTGATCTCTAAATGAAGATGGGAAAGTTTTGCTGGCACAGACCAGGAGGAGTGCAATTACCTGAATTACAACTTTTCTCCTCAGCCAGCAAATAAACCAGGGATTAGGCAAGGAGCCTGCTGTAAATCTACCCTAATCGCCTGGGTGGATGGGAAAGACTGGTCAGCCCTTGCTGGTTAGAAGGGAATATGTCAGAAGGGCAGTCAAATCATGAGTCTGCTTTGAAAGAGCAGACCTTGAGATATTGAGGGATGATTTTAAGCTTTGGACACACAAAGGGCACCACTCTTCACATCAGAGTGAAATTTAGGACTATCCTACAGTTCCTTCGAGGGAGAAGGCAGGGAGGGAGGAAGAGCAGCATGCAGAGACCTTCCTCAACTCCATCAACTGAAAAGACAGTGCAAGGAGCACTGTCCTTTTTGGTATTCTTCAAAACATCTCTCAAACAACCAGACTGGTCACGGTTTTCCATTTCAAAGCAAGGAATAACCTCAGACCCCGCAGTCCAGCTTTCTGTGCAGCACAGCTGGAGGCAGCCCGGACAGAAGCTGTCCTGCAGGGAAGGGCACCAGCAGAGGCTCTGCTGTGTCACAGCTCTTTACACACCACACACTATCCCAGAGCCAAGGCAGGGCTGCAGGACTCAAGAGATAAGAGGGTCTAAGGAAAACTGTGCTCCACATGCATCACAGACTACAACAACACTGCACAAAGCTGGAGAAAAGAGCAGCTTCTCAGCTCAAGAAACCTGAGCAACTTTCAGCAGAGGTGTTGGGCATTATAGAGGAAATTCACTGTTTTAGCTTGTTCACACACACACATGGAAGAAAAAACACTTATTCTGATATCTGTAGTATTGTTCAGATTAAGAGGCTTTAGCTGTTAGAAAAACCAGTACTTCTGGTGAGGTTTTCATTACAAGGTTGGGCACTCTTGGGGAAAAGCTGCCTTCCCACCAAGGGCAAATCTTGATGCCTGAACTGACCTGTTTGTAAGGAGAAACCTTTTGTTCCTGCACAGAGACAGCAAAAAGGGACAGTTTTGGACAGTAAATGAAGAGCTTCAACCTCTTCTGGTGGCAGAGGTGAGGGAGAGCAGCAGCACTGCCATATCCCACTACTCAGCACCCAGTGGCACAGACCCCTTGCGGGGAAGGATCAGCAGCACTCAACATACTTACAACAAAGATTTCCAGCACATTTAACAGCCTAGCAAAGCATTAACAACGAAAAGAAATTTTAAAAATTATATATAGACATATAGACATACATACATGTATACATATATATATACATACATATATACATATATACATACATATATACATATATATATACACATATATACATACATATATATGTGTATATATATATATAAAATAAAATAAAATAAAATAAAATAAAATAAAATAAAATAAAATAAAATAAAATAAAATAAAATAAAATTTTCCAAATGTGAGAAACTGGGTTCAAGCAAACCACCCTAAATCAAACAGTGACTGTGGGAACAGCTGTGCTGCCCCAAATGGCTGTGGGATGAGCGGCCGCTTTAGTTCTGCACTGCCAACAATTAAGTGAGGTTCCCCTTGGTCATCCCACTAAGCGAGGCTCCCTTTGCCCTGGTCATCCCAACCACTTTGCTGTTTTGGTTTCTGTGGTCTGCAGCACACTCACACTCCAAAAAGCTCACGCCTAGCCACAAAGTCAAGGCAACACTGATTGAAAAGCAATTAGGAATCGTTTTGTTCTTTCTTTGTGCCTCTACAACAGTAAATCACAGTGAGTCCCACTTGGAAATCAGTCCTAAACCGCACATTACTTCTGCAAGTGTAAAAAGCCAAAGAGAGCCAGCTTTGGCATTTACAGCCAGCAGAGCAAGGCAAACAGACCGAGCCTTTAAGAGAGGCACGGACAGCAGCCACTGGAAATCTGGCGTTCGTGAGTTGCTACAGTAATAACACAAACACCAAGAGACTGGGAAAATGCCTTCAGAGTTTGTATTGCTTAACTATTGCCAGCAAGCAGTGCTTCCGACATAGGTATAAAGTTCAATCCTAAAGTGCCACTCAGAAAGTGCATTTTAAAGAGGGAAAACACCAATTTAAGTATCAAGGGAAATGTAGGTAGAATCAGCATTACTATTTTAGCAACAGTGGGGACTCTACCCACAAACCAAATGAACAAGTACACAGCAAAAGTGGCCCACAAGTAGACAGCAGCTCGTTTTCATGCTCTTCAGGGCTGCTTTGGTTGGATTATTTTTCTTATCTTTTAAAAAAAATTAGGCACTACTCTGTTTTAATGCTAACTATATTGAAACCCCCAAAACAACTACCCTTATGGCAGCAGGGTTGGAACTAAACGATCTTTAAGGTCTGCTCCAACCCATATCATTCTATGATCTACCTTCACAACCTCTTTAAAAAATAAGAAAAACAAAATCAAGCACCAGGTTAATTCTTACAGGCAAAAAAAAGTAGACAGAGGTCTGCAATAGCTCTTGTCTTCAAGTCTTTGAGAGAGCTGCAATCATTATGCAAGTGAAAGGGAGGAGGGAAGAAGCTGAATCAGTGCCAATATCCACAGTGGGACAAGTTTTACATTACACAGTGAAATTTAAAATAAGCTACAAACTTTAAACAGTCTCCCTGCCTTGGGGCTCAGGAAGTTGATTTCAATGTGAACAATATCAAACCTTGAACCCATCCTTGATATTGTTCCATTCTAGGCATATTTGTGTTCAGTCAATTCCATCTCCCATGAAGAAAATTTCATGGATCACAGGTCTTTCCTTGATATTGTGCTCTTTGAAGCCCATGATATTTACTGGGGCCCAATGCACACAACTCAGAGCTCTACAGGCTACCAGGATAGGCAACAGGGACTTTTGCAAGGTACAGAATAACAATTTCTTTCCTGTGACTATCCAATTCAAACTATTGTCCAGGCCATCAAAAGGGGAAGAAAGTTGCCTTCAAGGCCCTTTCTGTTTCATGTAGGTGATATAATAAAAAGATATAAAGGAATTTGGGTGGTAGGGAGCAAAATAAGTTGTTTTTCTAGTAAAGCAAAAAATTAGTGTCCCTTTATTAAGAATAGACTGGGACAGCACTAGATCAGAAAGGGCTTGACGGTCTTGGATATTGCAAGCCTGTTGTCCTGGAGCCTGTTTCCCTCTTGTGTACCCTGTTTTTGACTGCTGACCATGCAAGAGCATTCACTGAGTTCATCATTTTCCCCATTTCTCCCACAAGCCCACCCCACCTTCTCCCACACGGACACAGAGCGCCCATAGCCCTCCCAACACTGCAGAGTTGCTGCAGGAGATCCTAAGCAACTTTTACAAGACCTACAAGATGGAGTTGAGTGTGTCACTAAAACCAGCTTATTCTTTGCCCCCAGACACCAGCTCAGGAACTCCTGAACATGGTGAGGGCTCTGCTTGTCCCCTTAGACATACACACAAGCACAGGTTTGGTGCTCCTGAGGACAAGGCATGTGTTTCCCACTTCTGCCAGCACAGCCTCCAGTGTGGCTAATGGGTTTTCATTTCCACCCTCATTTTGGAGGCTGCTTATGATTTTGGACCAAAACCCTTCCTCAGGCTCTGAGATCTCAGCTCCACTCTGCCTGGAGAGGCAAGGCTGTAAGGAAAAGTAGTTTCTCTTGTGCCAACTGTTACAATCAGAAGAAAATGTTTTTTGGGTCATGAGCCCTTCTGAAATCCACATGGCTGAAGGCTTGCCTTGTTTCTCAGCAATACTAACTTGGCTATCAGAAGACATTATTCCACCTTACAAGACTTCCCTTGTTTCAGTCCTAACTGCAGCAACATCAGTGATTCATAGACAGCAACTTTCTAGCTGTTAATCACCTTCCTATCACCTTCTACCCACCTTAATTCCAAATAACCCTTCCTTGAAAAATCAACAGGACTTGTTTGGAAACCACCAAAGCTGGGTCTCTCTGATAATAAAGCCATTGCACTGTGCAAAGCTGCTTTCTTTTCGGAGCGATAGCATTTTACAGGGGCTTAGCAGAGTCCCCTTAACTCCTGTACAAGACTCAGTAGTCCTGCCTTCATCATCAAAAAAATAATCTTATTTATGAAAGCATAAAATTGTGTTGGTCTTTTTGTGTTGTTCCCTAGGTGCACATGCAGCTTCATCAAACCTTCCTCCACTTTCAGCTCCTCCAACCATTACATTTCTCTCCAAACAGTCCAGACATGAGTTACAAAGGGGTGTAAACCCACTGTCACTACACTGTAACCTCTAGGATTGCTCTGGATTTACACCACCTCAGAGGAACTTGGACCTGCAGGTATTCACTGGGCAAACACCAAGTCATTTCTGCCCCAATATCAACGCACCAGACCCGGGGCCCCTTGGGCAGTTCTGCACTTTTGGATGCAGGTATCCAAAGCCAGATATCCCAGCCCCAGTTTTTCTACACCAGTGTTTATCCCCCATAGCTCATACATAGTTGCCCTAGCTGTTCACATCTGTCTCTAAGTTCAAAGCAAGTTGTAGCTGCTGAAAACATTTGCAACCTAAGGCACTTACACACGTTTATCCTGCTTTACCCTTTATATCCCATCCCTTTGGAAACTACTCATTAAAACAGGCAGAAGAGCTATGTCACCATTTACCACTTAAAAACACATGGGCTGACAGCTCAGTGCTGTCACACACACACCAAGCAGGAGATCCCCATGGGCTGGGGGCAGGAGCTGCCCTGGTGTTGTCTGGCTCTGCTGAAAAGACCCTGGGGAACCAGCAGCTGACAGCAACAGAGCACTGCAACAGTTTGAATTCTGGCTCCTTTTCATTAGAGGATGCATGAGGAAAACAAAGTGGGTTGAGGGAAAAGCTTTCACTTCCTCGGGTGATAGCACTTGCAGTATTTTAGTGCCAAGATAATATTCCCGGGCCAGCAGAAAGGAAATTTTGTGTGATCTCTAGCAAAACACTTGCTGCTTACACACAGATATTCTGCCACCTGCACTTCGCAGACATACAAAAGCTTCCAGACACCCAACAAGTTCTGCAGAGCCTACCCATGGACAGACACACCAAAGTTCACCCTAAAGAAATTTGCATTAATTTTTTTCCTGTGCATAGGGACTCTGCTCTAGTCCCTTTGCAGCAGGTTGCACCAGAGCTGGGCACATCCCCAGTGCAAGCTCTAGCAGCAATACAGCCCCTCCATCAGGACAATTCCCCCCTCACCCAGAGGTTAGAGAGCATCCCCACACTGGAGCCCCTACTCACCACCAGGATCAGTGTCCCCAGGCACTCAGCCAGTGCTTGTCGCACTAATTTGTTTCTGATCCTCAGGTGCTCCTCGATGGTAGCAAGAACGTCCTTTTGCCGCCCCATCGCAGTAGAGGTGCTGGTCAAGTGGTATCAGGCACAAAGCAGCAGCTGACAGAGCCTCAGCAAAGTTTGTTCCCCAGCAGAGTTGCCTTTGCTTATAAAGAGGTTCATCAATGCCTGACACACCTCCCGGTAGCCACACCCCTTCTGCATGCTCTTCAAACCCAACTTTCTTTTTTTTTCCTTTTTTTTTTTTTTCTTTTCCCTCCTTTTCAGCATGAGACAGCGTGGGTGGTTTTCTTCATTTGCTTTATTGCTTTCACAGGTGAGCAAAAGATTCAGGAATTTCAGAAGCAGGAGGAATTAAACGTGACAAGGGTGTCCTGCTCAAGCCGCTGCTTTTCCCATCACCACCTAAAACATGGGGCCCTTCTCAAGCTTCAGCTAAATGCATAAACTGATCAGTGCTTTACCATTTATGTGAGCATGGTACCCTGCTTTTAGCTTTCTTTCCCTCACAAGCTCCTGTGAGATGGTGAAGTGATGTGTGCTGATGACCTGTAGAGGCTGCAGATCCTCTGGCAGCAAAATCAGAGGGTAGGAGGGTCTGAACCCCTACAACTGAGGCTCAGGCACCTCCCAACTCCAGCAATTACCCATCTGAAGCTGGTATCATGAAGCAAGACCAGACCTCTCTCCATAAAAATCTGCATCTTGCTCCAAATTCTTGTGTATCATTAAAGTTTGTCTCACCCTCCTGGAGCTTTGAGAAAGGACTTGCAGCTCAGTCCCCATAAAAACTGTAAATAAAAATCATGAGATCCCCAGTGTGGAGCCAATCCCCATCATAGGACCTTCGTGAAGAGCCCACAGAATCACTGAGCCTTACAGGAACCAACCCTTGCTGGTTTTTTATCCTCAGAAACAACCTGTATCACCCTGGGATGATTCCACAGAATGGCCTGAATGAAAGCAGTCCCAGTCCGTACCATCTGAGGTGAGGGCTGCTAACAGGACATGTGCAAGACACGGCATCTGGATTTTGTTAAGTGAGTAGTAAAAATTCCCTGGGCTGTTTGACTCACCAGGGCTTGACGCAAAGCAACAGGGATGAATTTGCAGGACTGAAAGGGACCCTTTTCCTGGGCTTGTTCCCCCACCTCCTCTGCAAAGACACAGATGCCCAGCTTTTCCTCTTCCCCTTATTTAACCATCAACTTTCCTGTGGAAAAACCAG
>JAWWTY010000088.1:65384769-65400584 GCA_035222235.1 Margarornis squamiger | reverse complement strand
CTGGTTATCCTGGAAAAGAGATGATTGTCTCTCAATGTTTACAAATATCTGAAGGAAAGGTATCAAGTGGATGGGTCCAGACTCTTTCCAGTGGTGCCCAGTGGCAGGATAAGGGGCAAACTGAAACACAGAAAGTTCTGTCTTCCCAGAGAGGTTGTGGAGTCTCCTTCTCTGGAGATATTCAACACCCACCTCTATGAAATGCTGTGCAACCTGCCCTAGATGTCCCTGCTCCATCAGGAAGGTTGGAGTAGATGATCTCTCAGTGTCTCTTTCAACCCCATTCTTTGATTCTGTGGTATGGATGTGTCACTGAGTGAAAGCTGGTACACCCCTCACCATGCTTCAGATGTAGGAAAAAGTAAACTGGAACAAACTACCAACAACAGAAAGTGTTAATAAGGGCTGTGAGAAGAGTCCAGAAAAGAGAAAACATGGATTGAAGCCCAGTGGGCAGGATTTGATAAACCAGGCATACTTAAGGAAGCAGTCAGAGGTACTTCAGACCCATTAGTAATTATCTTTGAGATCTCTTGGTGTTCCCATAGGACTGCTAAAGGGTAAACTCAACATCTATGTTTAAAAAGCAGTCCCAGGAACACATGGGGGAATCCCAGCTCAATCAAGCCACTTTCTGTACCCGAAAAGACCCCTGCCTGCCCTCTTAACTGATCTAAGTGCTGGGAATGTAATGAGGTGACAGGTGCAGCTAAAATGGGTTTGTTGAGAAGAAAATACATCAAATCTAACCTATTTCCTGGCAAATTACCTTGTGGCCAGGGAGGAACTGAGAAATGAGATACAACTCTTGGCACTCTCCTGCATGAAATCCTAGTACACAATCAACAGAGTACAGCTGCAGTTCTTTTTAAAAAAGATCTGTTATCAGAAACTTTCTACTGCAAACTCTCCTCTCAAATACAGGAATATCTCAAAAGGATGCACAGAGTGGCCAGTCCTGGGCATCCTTTTGGTCTGCACTTCTACTGATTCCCGGGCAGAAGAAAAGGAGCTTTACAGTGAGCCTGGGAGGGATCTGGAGAACAGGCTTAGATAGAATATAAATGACTTTAATAAACCGAACTAAAAGGCTGTAGTACCCAGGGGAAAAAGACTGACTGTTGTGTGGGTGGTAAGGACAGGAGAGCCAGAACTGGGTCATGGGAAGTAATTATTTTGCTTTTTCCAGTCCTGATGAAGGTGTAGCTGGAGTCCAGTGTCCAGTTGCCGCTGAAACAGGATGGACAAGCCAGAGGGAGTCAGGACAAAAGAAGGGTTGGAGATTTCCAGTGGAGAAGCTTGGTGTGATTTGCTTCCTGGAGCACAGCAGGAAGACCACGAGCATTGCACAAGCAGGGACATTCAGGCAGGGTTAGGGCAGCAATGTGAGCTGGAGAGAATGGGCGTCTTGCAGGCATCACCATGCTGTTGGTGCCAGTATTTGGGTTCTCCCAGCTCCAGTATGTGCTGGTATGACTGACACCATTTCACAAGCCCATCTCAAGGTTTCATGCCATGATAACTGCATTGTCTGGGGGCTTTGCAAGTCTTTGTGGTGTTTAGGGTAAAACAGCATTGTGTGTGCAAGGGCTTTGCATGGGTTTTTCCCACAGAGAACTGGACTTCATGGTTTCCACCAGTCAGTACCTGTCTGTAGCATAGGCCTTTCTCCCTCTGCTTGGCCAAAATAAACCCAAGAGTGCGAGGCAGTGGTTGGGAACCAGAAAGATGCACGTGTTCAACAGCAGGCATCTGGCAGGGGCTGATGGAAAGCCCACAGGAGCAAGATAAGTAGGGTAAAGTTAAACCCTGTCAGTCCAGTTCCCTGACTAATGCCCTGTGTGGCACAACACAGGTGATTCAGTGAGGAGGGATGGAAGCAGCACCCCTCTGCTCAAGCTCCCACAGGGTCCCTGACCCCCTTGCCACTCCTAGCTCTGCTGCCAAACCCAGATGGGAAGAAACACCAGGTGCCCAGGGCCAGCCTGCTTCCATGTACTTATCCCCTCCCCAGCACAGCCTCATCTTGTCCCCAGTCACTCCATGCCTACGGGATCCTGCCAACTCATAACAGAAAAGCATTATTCATCAGCTGGGAGAAAGGGAAGTTGGGAGTTTACTTTCACAAGGAATATTTTTAATTTTTTTTTTTTTTTTGTGCCATTCTCTCCTCCAGGTGTTGCCTCTGCAGTTGGCGTGGAGGAGGATAAGCCAGGACCATAATGAAGGACTCACATCTTCCTAGGTCTAAAGATTTCCTATGCTGCTGATGCTCACCAGTCACATTGGGCTGCTGCTACAATAGTATGAAGGGCTTCAGGAAGGAGATCTGACCAAAAGGTGGGCATGCAGCCAAGATTCATACCAACATTTTAGGGACAAGCCTAATGTCATCTGTCCCCAACTTGAGCTATGTGAGCCACCCACCACTTCTCCATTTGTTTTACACAGGCTGCAGCCAAGTTGCTCCCCCATGCCCCTCATTTTGGGGATGGACCCATCTTTCAGCAAAACCTTCAGCCCAACAGGCCACTTGGCACAAAGCTTTGGTTTGGTCTGCCCCTGCCTATGAGATGGAAGCAGTTAGTAGCTCTTCTCAATTAATCCCCATTCTTCCTCCAGCTTGCAGGCAGAGTATGTGGGACATCAGTCCCACACCAACCTGTGCCTGAGTTTAGACCTTTATTCCTCATATTGCTAAAAGTAGATGTTTTTTGTTGTTAACCTGGAAGAGAAAAATCATGCCTACCCCCCCAGCTAGGATGGCTTCTGGAATTTCTCTCAAGTATTGAGCTAATGAGTCCCACCTCCAACTTTTTTCCTGTTATCCTTGCTCAGTCCAGCATCTCTCTCACATCCCACACAGGGGCAGGGCTTGGTGCTGCTGGACCCAAAATCCCCAGCAATCTGTTTAATGGCACACTCCCCCGACACAGCCACACACCCCATCGCAATTCCTCCTGCAGAGAGACTCCTCCACTGCTCACCCTTCCCAGGGAAGCCGTGTCACCTTGTCTCCAGCTCTATCCAACTCAGTGATGTTCCCTGAGACCTCCCAGCTCCACAGCTCAGGATCCACCAGGACCTGGCACTCCCTGGGTGTCTGGTGCTGAGACCTGCCCTTGCTGAGCCTTTTGAGACCAGTCTGTCCCCAGCTCTGGGCCAACTGGGGCACTGCTGGGAAAGGACTAAAACTCCACTCCTTCTGTATCGGTGGGGAATTTTGGAAGCCACAGGGAATTCCAGAGACTTTGTCCCAGGGTGGACAAGGAAACCCAGACAACCACAGGGAGCTTGCTGTATGGTTTAGGAAGCTCTCTGCTAATTGCCACCTCCTGTCTGAGATGGTGCTGGACTGTGTAGTAATTTAGATGCAAAGCAGCAGATCAAGACATTCATCTGAACTTGATCACAAGCCAGAAAATAGAATTTACATGCAACTTATAAACATGATTTACAGAGCAGGTTGTAAAACCAGGGACCCTTTGGTCCAGAAGGCAAGGAAACAATTAATGTCTTCTTATGGGAAAGTAACTCCTACACATACAAGACATCATATTTAGTGTAGACCCAACATCTACATGAGGAAAGCAAGCTTTGTAATTTATTTATGTTATTCAATGAGACATTATTGTGCAAGAAATGCTATATGGCTTGTTGGCTGGGAGCAAAGATGTGGGAGGGTGTTATTAGAGACATTAACTATGTCAGAAAAACACAGGCCTACATTCTGCTTGAGAAAGATGCTGATTTGAGAAATATGCCACTCTGAGAAAAGCAGAAGTTTAAGTATGGGCAAAAGCCACTGCAGATTTTGTATGAAAAGTGTGTTCCTCTAGAGGTACTTTCTATCCCCTGAATATCTCAAGCTGAGAGTTTCTATGGATGTTGGTTATCTTTCTGTTTCAAGACTCTAACTAACCTTGGTTATTCCTTAACTGATTGTGATGACAAAACTCTTTGAAGAAGTGTTGTGTGGATTTTTTTTTTTACCTTATACAAACCTTTGTGTAATTATTCCTTCTTTGCCTTTCCATGTAAGTCTGTGAGAGTTTATGTTACATATGGCAAACTCCCATATCCTCAGCATGACAACTCCCAGAACATAGAGTATTTCTAAGAATTGGGAAATATTTGTTTAGAAGCATTTAGACAAGTTCCTTAGAGAATTCGAAAGACCTGAAGAAAATTAGGAGGGAAAGATAGATTTTAAACAAGAAATTAAGTGTCAAGACTTTCTTCAAGAATTAATATCACTGAAAAGACATCTTGCATGAGGGAGGACTGTTACATACATAGCAAAATTTATCTAGAACAACTTCTTCATTCCTGAAAGACCGTGAATATTCTAGAATGGCATCTCACCACAATGAAATTCATTCAGATAATTTCTTTACTTAAGGGAAAAAAAGAGAAAAAAAAAATTAGTTTTCCTAAGAACAGAAGACTACACAAAACCACAAGCTGAAAATTTCAACAAGTGAACCTCACAGGGACTGACTCATTGCAAGGACACAGAAGCAACACAACAGCCTGCTTCAAATCCAGACAAGTATAAAATAATTGCGTTTTCTTTCTTATTTGGGTCTTTGAAAAGAAGTGATTATAAAAAACCTCTGAACTGAACAAGTAAATATGTCCTCTTATCCTCATCCCTCACCACTCATCACACCCTCTCTGTAAACAACCTCAGCAAAACAAACAACAGAAATAAAAGAGTTTATCACATAGCACAATTGTCAGACTCAGCAAAGTTTCAGCAAAATGACATATCAGAGGCTTCTGCTCTCTGGGTGGGGCAAAGCATTTAAACCACTGCCCACAGATCTGACTGTCACCTTCATAGAAGTTAATGGATTTTTTAAACATTCTCGTTAATTCAGCATATCCCTGTTTATCCCTGCTAATCTCATGATTGGGACATTTTCATGAAGATGAAACACAAACAAAATTTCAATGGGAATATAAACCAGTAGGATTTGATTGTGCTTTGGCTAGTTACTGAGATCTCAAGACAAGCCTTTAGAAGACTTCTTCTGAATAATAGGCTTAGAGGACTTCTTTGATTTCATAGGACTTACTCACAGCACCCATGTTTGTCCATTCAGCCCAAGAGTGTATCTTTGACATGCCCATAAGGATCTTCCAACAAGGAAATGGTACTGCTGCCTGTGAAGCCTCTTAGCTACTGCTAATACTTGCAGCAGGTTTTCTACTAATTTGGGCAGAAGGTGAGCCTGTTCAGAGCTGTAATCCCTACCAGGCCTTCCTGGAAGAGGTTGCAGTTAGGATGAAACTTACTTTGTTCTCGGCTTATTTTAACATCCTAAAAATACCTTTGCTTTCCATTAGGTTGCCCCGCAAGTCCTGGCCAAAGACATCCAGGAAACCCTCTGGAGTGGAAAGTCCTTCTTCACAAACCAATTCATAGACAGTATGTTAGGAAAAATAAGGCAGCACATGTCAGTGCCCCAAGTGGTGCCCACAGTGAGGTGAGATGCGTTTTCATCAGTGCTGTGAAGCTAAAGTGGGTCAATGAGTTACTGCATACCAGAGACAATGACTGCCCCACTTTTAAACTATGCCTTGAATGAACAAAGCCTTTGATGCACCAGTCCAGGATTTCAGAGAAAAGAAGTTTTTAAAACTGCAAATGAACCGCAGTTAATGGAACTGGAATAAAACCAAAATACCAGAACAAAGCCCCTGCCCTTGCACTGCAATTACAGAGAACCTGAACCCGCCCATGTGGAGTGCAAGTGTCTCACCTCACCTGGATCATCCTCATTAAATAACCTGTCCTCAAACCACTTTCCAACTCCACCAGCTCTTCTACTCTTTCTCTTACCTTTTAGCAAGGCCCTCTGCAAGAACCATTGCCTCTCTAAAAAAATTACACATACAGCAAGATTTTGTCTGGTTCTCAAACATCTCTCCTCACTAGCAAAGAGAGGTATTGTGGTGAGTGACTGCATCTTTTGCTTTCTTCAAGCCACAGCAAGTATTTTTAGAGGAATCAGATCCTTGTCAAACAGCAGTAGCATCACAGCCAAGCTTCCTGGAATTACCTTTTGTCTCGCTAGTACCAGGTAAAATCCAAGACAGTGTGGATTAGTGGGGAGGTGGGTGACGTTAGTTAGGGTTTGTTTGTCAGCACTGTGAAAAGTTAGGATCAAATCTGAGGCCACTGTATTTACCTCCCAGAATCAACATGCCAGTCTTGTGATGCAGAATCATTGAAAAATAGACTTGGGGATGTCTGCCTAGCAATTCATAGATACCTGGGGCTGGATTAGTGGATTAGTATTGCTCAATATACTTTTACTAATCCAGAAAAGGAAGTGAGCAGTTAGGTGACAACCAGTTCATTGCTCACTCCCTTCTCAACTGTGTTTATGAATATATTAAATAACAATAACCATAACCATAACACTAGTTAGTTACACAATCATGGAGAACTGGGATGCAAAGTGACCTTGGGAGAACCAAGAAGGGGTCAGCCCTATCCTTGTGATTACAGACAGATGTTTATCTAGCCTGTTCTTTGAGATTCCCCTGCCGGGAATTTCAAGCCTGCCCAGATCACACATTCCAGCACCTAGAGATCTCACTATCCATAGGATTTCACATCATTCATTGTCACTGCTACAATACACTCTCCTAACTTTCTGCCCCGCCAAATGAAAAAACAGGTTCTTCCTTCTATTTTATGATTTAAAAACTTGCACTGGGCCCCTTTCAGTCATCTCTGGGCAACAGCAGTAGTTCAATGTCTCTCACTTCAGTGTTGGAGCCTGAGGAAGTTCCTCTACAAGTGTAGACCTTTTTAGAGGTATTATAGCTGTAGACAGCTTTAAAGCATATGGACACTTGCTTTTCTTACTCGTCTCTTCCAGATAAGTACAAATAGACCAGAAGACAACAGACCACAGTCTGAAAAATCAGTAGTCTAGACCAAAAACCCTGGTCCCATGAGTCCTTTGTCATGGGTCATGTTCCTCACCCTCCAGTCACTTCTGTTGCATTCCTCTGAACTCTCTCCCACTGGCACACAGCTCTCCTGCAGGCAGTCGTATTACTGTCGTGTAGGCAGGACCCACACTAACAGATTGTTTGAACTACTTCATGTGTCTACAAACAATGCTGCTGTTTAATCATCCCAGGAATGTTTAAATTTTTCTTTCTTTTTTTGCAACACCATTACTGTTGACTTATGGCCAGCTGATAACTGCTGCAACCACCTGCAAGGCCCTTTCTGTACAGGTGCCATCTACCTGCCTGTTTGCCTCTCCTCTGGTGGTACAGAGCTCTGTTCCTGCATCCACACCGAAACCTGTGCTTCGCTTCCTCCTTGAAATATGTTCCTTCTCTCTGGTCAGAGCTAAGAAATACAGGAGCAAAGAGCTGACAGGGCTGGGCACAGTGACTGTACACGGTCTGAAACACTGGGAAATGGAACTCCATAATGACAACTGCAAGAAGAAAACATTTGAATTATTCAAAACTGTGGTTAATTCAGCCTCCATGCAGAGAGACCCGACCACCACAGTAGCCAACTCACTGACGAAGTCTGTTCCATCAGTGATCAGCCATGTTGTTTGTTTTTTAATTAAATTTCTGCTTCTGAGTGGGAACTTCTCCCCGGCAGCTCCTGGTTCCTTGCTGGTGGTCTGCAAGACGCAGCCCAAACAGCACATGTCTCAACACTCTAGGCAAAGGAGGATGTGATTGCAATGCTAGCACCACACAGCTCCAGTTATTGTGGGGGAACGAGGAAGTTCAAGCAGCAATTCCCAGAAGCAAACACAAAAAAGGTGACTTTCCTAATTCCATAGCCATGCCCGCCACAACCCACCTCGCTGCAAAAACCTCATCTTGACGCAAGACACAACTTTGCATCACATTTCACTGGTGGGGAGTAGTGAACCTGTGAGCTCCCAGCAAGGTGGAGCTTTAACATCTACATGGGGCTTTACGCCTCAGCTGCTTGGCAGCTGAGGTGGACAAAACAAGCAATGGCATCTCTCAAGAACTGTGACCAGGAAACCCATCAGAGTCGTCCTGGCCTTTCATATGCACTACAGCCAAGGCTGAAATTCGACACAAAATAGCTGCAAGGAACAGGGGGATGGATGGAAGTGTCATGAATTTTCTATCATTTCCGTCCCTTTATATCAAATAAATTAAATCTGGGGAGTTTTGACTGCACACCTTTACTCTGAAATGCAATGTGGACCAGAGCTGTGTGGGGTGTTTCATGTAGGGTGTCCTTACAGACCGTGCTCCCCAGTGAGACCAGGGCACTCCCCCTCCTGCACAGGTGGTGAGGACAAGCCTGTGAGGGACCTGGTAATGCTCATCTCATTAAATTGTCCTCTTTTATTTCTCTTCATGCTGAAGAATATTTTAACTGGCATCAAGCTTCTCAGCTAGTTCAGGTCACAGATTAAGACTGAGCAAGGGTCCATCAGATTTTAGGTTTATCTTCTTTGCTTTGCATCAGGATCTCCTAATCACTACAATCTCCCTTACTAATTAGACCTCAACTGACAGGCTGAGACAGTTGGGGCTGTTCAGCCTGGACAAGGGAAGGCTCCAGGTAGACCTTATAGCACCTTCCAGTACTTAAAGGGAGTTCAAGAGAGCTGGAGAGGGATTTTTTGCAAGGGCATGGAGAGATAGGAGAAGGCAGGAGTCATAGGACAAGGGGGAATGGGGTTTAAACTGAGAGGTTGCAGGTTTAGATTATACATAAGGAAAGAATTCTTCCTGTGAGGGTGATGAGGCACTGGCAAAGGTTGCCCAGAAACATGGTTGCCCTGTCTCTGAAAGTGGTCAACTCCAGGCTGGATGGACCTTTGAGCAACCTAGTCTAGTGGAAGATGTCCCTGCCCATGGCAGGGGCCTTGGAACACGATGATCTGTAAGGTCGCTTGCAACCCAAACCATTCTGTGATTCTGTGACTGAGGAGTGAGTGCATTAGCACCCCAAAGCCCCACAGCCTTCCCTGCTGTAGTTTATCATGCAAAGCATTGTTCACACACCTGATAGTCCATTCAGCCTCCCAGCTCACACAAAGCCAGGTATCAGGTTCTCTTGCCATTGTGAAATACTTATAGTTTAAAGGTATACAAAAGAAAGTAAAATCCTGAGTGTTCCCACATGCATAGCTTCTGTAGCATGAAAGAGCATTGCAAGGGCCCTGGGGCTCAGTGAGATGGACAAGGCAGTCCCACCTACCAGGCTGTGCAAACCATGACATGCCCCAGCCATGCTTGCAGCACATCCCCAGCAATCTCAGCAAGAAGGACCTGACTTCTCCCTTAACAGGGTGGGAGGAAGGCTGGAAAGGACTGGTAGAAGTACCTGTGAGACTCTGGGATGCTTTATCACCTTATTTGATCACTCTTTGGAATAACTCACATGCTGGGCAGACAACGAACCAGCAGTGCTGCTGAGCCAGAGCAAGAGGGCCCCATAGCTATTTTCCCTTCTATTTGGCATCAGAAGTGACTTTTTCCAGCCCATTAGCTGTTCTGTCACATCCTGGGTGTGGATGCTTCCACTTCTGGGGCACAGATGAGGCTCCATTGATGGATTAACCACCTCAATGGGCAACCTGAATGGCAGGCACGATTTGTGACCTCAGGCTGCAGCTGCCAGGAGGGATTGGATTTTAATCTCATGCCTCATGGGTCACATCCTCAGCTCACAGACTGAATCACATCCTCACCTCACATTCCTGACCTACCTTTCAGCACCATCCAGCCCCCTTGGCAAGGAAATGGTAAGGGCTAATTCAAGCACACCGGAGGCAGCAAAGGGGAAGCTGTGCCTGAGAGTCCCTCTGTAACTGGTGGAACGTGGGGGCTGCTGAGCCCCCTTTAGACCTGGCCTGCAGAAGGACAAACTTAAACCCTGGCTTCTTTCTTTTTAAGGAGGTTGGAGGGATCTCTTTGAACAGGGACATGAACCAAGAGCCATCAAAACAGAGCTGCATGAATTTTCTTTCCTGGCTCTCTAACACTACACCGCCCAGAAACAGCAGATCCATCCTTTTGCCTCCACTTGGCTTTCCCCTGTATAACAGGAACCAAGTCTGGTCCTTGGTTCGGTGAGTGTCCCGCAAATAAATTACATAAGAAACCTCTGATTACGTAAAGTGCATTGCACAATGCATTATATAAAACGGAGGTCACAGCCTAGTCAACCAGCACTCAGCTCCTTCACATCAAGAAAAATTAATCCAAGGAGCAGCAAGGAAGGGGAAGAAAGAGGAGGATGCTCTCCTTCTCTTAGGGAGGCATGTGGCACACACATGTCCCACGTGCCCACTGAGTGCACCTCTATCCCTGAACCAGCCCAAGAGGAGCAGGGTCCAGCCAAACCCCACCTTTTGGCTCAAAGCCCACCTGCAGGATACCTGGACATGGAGGAGAGTGATGCATCCTGGAGAAAACAGACCTATAATCACTACCACCTCACCACTGTCTGGCTCTAATGGGGTTGCCCAAAGGCAGGTGGTGCCCATCCACCACTGTAACACTCTTTGGAGGGAAGAAATGAGAAAAGTCTCATGAATGCATTGCTCAGAAAGGCCTGGTTTTCTTTTCTGACACTTTCTCATTTCAGATCAGCAGGAAAAGCCAAGGAGAATGTTTGAATGCTGACAGTGATAGAGGAAGTTTCACACTGGAACATGGAAACCAAAATGAAGTGGAAATTCTGTGCTGAATCTGGTGCCAGAGGTGCCCCCAGGATATGTAACTGAAGCCAAAGGTGCCACTTCTGTGCCCTAATATTTAGATTTTTCCAGAAAAAGAATTTTAGTTTGATAGATTTTAAAGCCCATGAACCCCATTAAATTAGACCCAGCATTTCAAATCAATCCACCAGAGGGATTGCAGGTGGGACCTGCTGCTTCTCTTGGAAAACCTTGCTCTTGGAGATGCCTGAGGCTACCTGTGGTTTTTAGTACAACCCTTTCAATCAGCTTCAACAGGTCTTGGGCAGGATTTTGAGCTTGCATACACTTCAGGGCAGGAAATGTTTGCAAAAGTTTGCACCATGCCTAGGAGAATCAGATTGAATCAGCAGGGGTTTCAGTGAAATTAATTTGTTACTACCACTGGTTTCAGTGATAGTAGTGTAGGAAAAGCAATAAATCTATAGGGGACATACCCTAAAAATAAACAGTGAGATTTCAGTTCTGCTTTGAAGTACCACAGAATGGCTCAGAGGCAAAGAAGTGCTGGGAACTGCTTGGTCCATTGTGCCAGATCTGCAGAGAAGTTTCTTGTACAAGCAGGGAGGGAGAAAAGTCTTCTCTGAGGCTTTATTTTACAGCTGGGTTGTTAAATGGAAAGCAAAATTCTGAAAAGAAATGGGGATGTAGGGAACAGCAAGGGCAGTGCCAAGAAGTCCTTGTGGGATATTTCTGAGCCTTGGAGGGAGATGCTTTCTAATAGCTCTTCCCATGAGAATAGCTATAAAAGAATCCAAGGGTAGATGGCATTTTGTGTTCTGTCACAATTCCCTTTGGTCACAAAAGTACCGGCTGTCACTATGGGAATACACGATGTAGGCCAAATGGATGACACCCACATGGAGGGCTGTTACACCTCTCTGGCACTTCCCAACACAGCTGGCAGCAGATTTTAGGGAGCGAGTGTGGAGGGGGAAACTGCCAAACCAAAAACCTTGTCCTGTGTAATAAAATCAAAGGGGAAATTGTGATTGGTGAGAAGGGAGTCAGAGCACTATTCCATGCCTGGAGAGGGAGTTCCCACCATGTCTTTTTTAGAAATGAAGGGATCAAGGAGAAGTTACCACAGGCATGACAGGACATGAAGATGTGCACAGGGAAACCAGGGAGACAGCTTTCCTCCTCAGGTGATGAGAATAGGGAGGATAACTCAAAAAACCTTTCTTAAAGCCAAGATTTCCATAGGTCAGGTCAAACAGGTCCTCAGGAGTGAAGGTACTGCAGACAGATTGACGTGATGAAGCCTGGATGTGGCATCAGGAGAAATTCATACACTTGGAGCCTGGCTGCACCCAGTGGCCACGGCAATAGCAATGGGCTTGAGTTGGGAGGCAGAGGAGAGGGGGTTGTTCTCAGCTATTCCTTCTACCCACACTCCTTTTCTTCCAAAAATGGTGTTATCTAGGGGTTATTCAGTACACAAAGGCTTTTCTGTGCCGAGATTATTTGGTTGAGTCACTAGATGGAAAGCAAATCCCCACCACCAGGGAGACAATGCTGTAATGCAAGAGTGAGAGGGCTCTTGCACAAGGCTCTGGGTTCCTGGCGAACACTGGCCCCATGTCTGGAAAAAACATGTGGGCTTTAGTAGTCCAAGTAAAATTTCCTGGGCAGATTCAAGGTGCCAACTCGTGGGACTCTCAGGCTGATTTCACCTCCTGTTTGTCTGGTCAGAAAACTGGTTCTGCAGCATGACCAGGGAAACCTGGCCCCGGCAATGCCTGCACCAAATACTGCCTTTGTGTGAAACAGTGTTGAACAGGTGCTTCCACTCAGGCTTTCTGCAAAAAGACTGGTGTGCCACCCATATCTCTGTCTCACAAAAACAGTGTGTTCAGGAGATCCCAAATAATCCCCAGCACAAACAGACTTTGCACTGTGCAAGGGGACGTAATCACAGGGTCATATTATTCTTAGTAAGATCAGGCTTTGAAACTCGTACTAACACAAAGCTCCCAACAAAGCCAAGCAAAAGACAATAGAATTTGACAGAAAGGTCTCATAGTTGATTCTGGCAAGTCTTAGTGACAGTCAGGCAATTCTGAATCATGTTCAAGACACATGTTGATGGCTCACTGGGCTTTTTGTCACTGTGGGTTGCAGCGCAGGATCAATCAGATGGAAAGGGGAAGTGAGACCTTCCAGCTGCAGAGGAGCCCTCCACAATCCACAGAGGAGAAATGCAGACCAGCACCAGAGAATTCCTGGTCAGGGAATAGAGGAGGATGAATACACTTTACAACGCTAAAAAGAGAACTCTTGGGGTCAAACCATTCACCAAAGCCAAGCCACAGAAAATACTAATGGTACTTTCCTGGCCAAGCAGCAACTGTGTTGGTATAACATAACCAGTGCACAAGAAGGGTTCCTGGCAGGGCACGGGTTCATCAGTCCACCTCATAAGGCTTTGTCAAGACTCAGATATAATGCAGGGGAGTCAGCACTGACCTCCTTCAGCTAGTGGTCTTCACCTGAGGATCAGGGGGATCCATACTCAAATCCCTTCTCTCCCTGAAGAAATCAGACACAACACTGCAGTGATCAGCCCCCATGCTATCAACCACCTTGAGTGTCACTGGTGAGATTGCACATCTCTCCTTTGGAAAGGTTTCCCCCTTTGTACGAAATAGTCTGAAAGAACACATGAAAGTCATCTCCATCAGAAAGGGCATGGCAGGGGGCTTTCAGCAGGAGAGCTGGTGAGAGCCCTTCACCTCAATGCCCTCTCAGCTCCACTTGAACTTTACATGAGACACTTGGCTTCAGGTCTCTGTAGGTGGGGAAGGAGCCAGATCTGGCTCTTCTGCAACCACAGGATGGGATAGATAGGTAAAAATATAAAAATAGGAAGGTAGCCAGGGAAGAAAAGGAAGCTAGCTGTAGGAGGAGACAGACCAGGACTACCTACATTACCACAAAACTTAGGGCATTTTCAGGGTCTGATCTACATACACAAGGTCAGCCACAGTGTAAGTTGTGTGATGGAAATGATCCACACCATGTGAAAGGAGGGATCCCAAGTGATTTACACCTAGCAAGAGCTTGTCTGCCTAATCCAAATCAGCCCACAGACCTCTGCTTTTAGTGCCACTCCTGCTGACCAGAAAATCTGTCTTATAAGGAATACATTGTTTGGTGGACACTCTGCAAAAAAGATTGCATGTCTGGTTTTGACCAGAGCAGAAGCAGCAGTGTTCACCAGAACTCAGGTGGGGAGTGCTGATCCACCCTGATGATACTGTGTGATTATCTCAATGACTTGAGACAGGGAAAGCTTTCCCTGCACCAATGCTCCTTGCTGCTTTCCTGCTAAGGCATGGGAGAAACACCAGCCTGGTGCTGAGGGCAGGGACAGGTAGTTTGTCAGGCTGTGCCACAAGCAGGTCTAGTCCTTGTCATCTTTTTCAACATTTTACCTTTTTAAAACTATTGCTCATCCACTGTTAGAGCTCTGGGACACTACTTGCTGCCCAAGCACTGCCTGATCTTCCTCTCTACAGCTTCCTAGGTCAAGAGTAGTGAAGTGGTTCAACACCAGAGAAATCGGACTCTGTTCATCCTGGAGGCATGGACAGAGTACAGATCATGGATGTAACATGGGAGCACTCACTCCCCTTGGGGTCACCCAGGCACTCCTTGCACCTTCAGCTTCTGTCTCTCTCTCTGCTTGTGGGGTTTGGCTCCATCTCACACTGAGATCAACGATAAAAGCAGGGAATAAATAAATACAGTAAATTGAGAAAGATCAGCTCATCAGGCCGAGTGCAAACACTACCAAGTCATCCAGAAAGCGTCTTGTAACGTGCAAGTGGGAACTGATACAGATCCTTTTCCAAGGGCTGAGCTTACTCATAACTGATTGATTCCCTTGGCCAAAACTGCCTCCTGCGTATCTGGGTGTGAGCAGTGCTATCTGCTGATGCATCGTGCACAGCCCAGATCTCTCCTGGGCCGAGGGCAATTCTCAAATTAGAGAATGGAAGCATCGGCAGGAGCAGATCTGTTGTCCTCATTAGCCCATCATGTCAGGGAGCATTTCAGGTTGAAAGTGGGGGAAGAAACTTGCGTTTTTATCTTGCCACATTCTTGCATATGGAAGGGAATAGCTGAATCCCTGTGACAAGCTCTGCCTAGCAGAGCAAGCCCAGCTGCAGGACCAGCCTGTGGATCTCATGCTACAGCCCACGTAAGCATCATCTTGGGAACAACTCTTGGGATTCACAACACAAAAGGTCTCAGTGCCTGGCAACAACTACAACAGTGGGAGAAAAAAAACCCTTCACTAAGGAGACTGGGGCTCTCAAGGCACTGTAACACAATTAGCCTCACTAACTCTTTTCCTTACCCTGGGGAAGCTGCACCATGGGAAGCCACCTGAATCCCCTCAGTGAAAGTGCTCTGATGGGGAGGGCACCCAGCAAATCAGGTGATGTCACACCTCACCTGCACTGCACAGGGCATTGCTGAAGGAAGGGAGGCCTTAGGATTACTTAAGTGGAGGTAATAAATCAAGACAGCAGCAGGGTGAAGCAACTACATGGGCCTCAAAAGAAAAGAGCAGGAAAACCTGCTCTTAGGTCGGATTCCTTCGTCCAGGCCAAGACACAGCACTGTATCCCATTCCTGGGATACTGCTGCTGACCTCTGCAGAGCAAACTCTGACATCCAGAGATCTGCAAGGCAGATGGACTGTAATGACCAAAGCTGACTACTGGCATCACCTGAGCCAAGGAGCTCCACACCCCGTGTATTGGGTTTGCCCAGCCAGGTTTTGGTAATAGGGGGAGCTACAGGGGAGGCTTCTGTGAGAAGCTGCTGGAAGCTTCCCCTGTGTCTGGCAGAGCCAATGCCAGCCAGCTCCAGGACAGACCAGCCACTGGCCAAAGCTGAGCCAATCAGGTATTTTAGCAACACCTTCGTGATAACATATTTAAAAAGGAAAAAAAAGGGATTCCCAGATGAAATTGCAGATGGAGGAGAGAGGAATGAGAAAATGCGAGAGGAACAACTCTGCAGAGGCCCAGGTCGGTAGAGAAGGAGGGAGCAGGA
>JAWWTY010000088.1:65326757-65383482 GCA_035222235.1 Margarornis squamiger | reverse complement strand
AGCCTATGGTGGGGCAGCTGTGCCCCTGGAGCCCATGGAGGAGCCCACACTGGCATGGCTGGATGCCCAAAGGAGGCTGTGACCCTGTGGGAGGCCCATGCTGGAGCAGGGTCCTGTCAGGGACCTGCTGACCTGTGGAGAGAAGAGCTCACACTGGAGCAGATTTGCCTGGTAGGTCTCGTGGCCCTGTGGGGGACCCATGCTGGAGCAGCCAGTGCCTGAAGGTTTGCACCCCGTGGAAGAGTGACCCACAGTGGAGCAGTTCATGGACATTTGTTGTCCATGGGATGGACTCATGTTGGAGAAGTTCATGGAGTAACCCTCCAAGCCAATCCCCCTGCAGAGCCAGGACCCAACCTGTGCATTGAGAGCACAAGAAGCAGCTGACTGTCTGCTGGAGATGGCTCTTTGAACATTTTACTGCTGAACTTCTCACACTACTGCCACGCTCCCACTGGAAAGACTAAACACACACCTACCCATGTGCTTCATGCTGCTGCAGAGAGAGTAAGTACTGTGAGAAGCTTTCACCTGCTCTGCCCTTCCCAGTCTTTCCCCCTGCGTCTCAGGAGATGTAACACAGCACAGAAACAGCGCTCAGGATGACAGTGCTTGAGAACCACCCGACTCAGGAGCCCAGGGCCTCTCTGCTCCCACCCCAGGACCAGGTGGTGGTCACCCAGCCCACTACAAGGCTGGTGGGAAGGCAGATGCTGCCCGTCAGCCCTCCCAGCTGCTTTACCACCCACACAGACACACACGAGCTCAAGGAACAAACTGAGCAGGTACAACTTGTGCAGGGGTTTTTCCTCTGAGTGTTTGTAGTGTTTTGAAGACTTTTTTGGGGTATCGTAGATTCAGGCTGTCCTAGTGGGCAGTGCAAGAGGAACCCAAAGCCCAAGGGTTTCACTGGAGGTGGGTACACTGTAGAAGACAGCATGGAGGCAGCCTGGGCAAAGCAGAGGGCAGTGCAAGCTCTGTGCTCCTCTCCATGTCCATCAGCCTCCCAGGTGAGGTATTGTCTTGGCAATGCACACAGCCTGGATCTGCGCCTTCTTGATAACTCAGTGTGGGTGATACCCAAAGAGACCTCACCTCCCCTGGCACCAGCAGGTTGCAACATTCCTGCTGTGCACGCTGAGCTTCTCCTTGGAGGTGCTCAAACCCCAGCAGTTCAGGGGCAAGAAAAACAGATTTCTCCTTTGAGTATCCCCAGATCCCTGCTGTGGTAGTGAACTCACCTTTTCTATCTCCAGAAAATCCCAGTGGAGACTGTGTTGAGCTTTCTTCTAGATCAACACCTTCCCAAGGGCTGCAGAGCATGCAGTGGCACAGCCAAGGTCTGCCCTGACTCACACCAAGACCCGTTTGCCCCAAGGGTGCTGGTTCCAGCCATAAATCCCAGCCCAAGCAAGGCCTGCCAGTACACTTGGCCCAGCCAAAATCCCTGAAGAAAAGCTAATACTAACAAATAAAGGTTTGCTGGAAGTGCTGGCATGAGCCAGCAGGATGTTGCTGAGCTTTGCACAGAAACTTACCAACAGCGTTGTGGTTTCAGATGAAACTCAAGACACCTGAGTCCTCCGGCCAGGTTTCGCCAGTGGGTTTCAGTGTCACCCTCAGCTGCAGGAGCCAGACACCACTGCAGAACATGGAAGAGGCAGCACTTGGAAGCTGGGTTGATGGCTGGGAGCGTGGCCGGACCCCCAGCCCATCCAAGGTTGGAGCAGTGGGCTGGCTCAGGAGGCAGAGCTCTGCCCTCTACCTGCAATAGCAGGGCTTCCTGGGAGCCTGCAGGTCCTGAATTTCATCTCATTCCCCATAAGCTGGCAGAGTGGCAGACCAGCCCTCTCCAGCTTGCACCAGGGATGCAGCAGAGGCACAGGGGGGTGGCACCTGGCTCACAAGCCACAAAATGCAGCTGGACCTGGGTGGGCAGCCCACACACCCCTCCACCACCAGCCTCACTTGCTGCAGTGCTCACTGGACCTCAAGGAGCTGACCACCTCTCTGTTCTTGCCAGGAGCACTGCCACTGGGGGCTGAAAGCCCAAAATATCCTCTAGCCTCTCCACCTCTCATCCTGTGTCTGCAGCTTGTGGATTCAGGGCTGCTTGCCACTGACCATGCTGTTTACTCCATCTCCCACCAGCAGTGCAAAACTGCAGACAGCCCACCCCCTATTTCCAGGGACGATAACTTTGCAGGGGAAATCTCTCCTCTCATACGGGGCCCTTCTGTCCTCACCACAGCAGGGATGGCAGCTTTGCAGACCCCATTTCCATGGAGCTGCCTCATAGCTACATAGCAGAGGTGCAGGAGAGCCCTTGCAGAAGTGTGTTCCAGGCTGATAGTTTATCTTGGAACACCCCTGAAGCACCAGCAATCCCACATCCCTCAGAAGAAAACCCTCTTGGCTGCTTTCAACGTTATTCTTCAGGCGCAGCAGCAGAAGCGTGGAAATATTTTCATGCTTGGGAACAGGCTGTCTGTGAGATGCTGTACTGCTTTTCCCAGCCTGGAGAGCCCTGAGGCAGTGTCAAATTACTGGAAGAGGAGGCAAGTGTGGCTGGAGTCATGTCCCCGCTCCCAGCACTGCCAGTGACTCGTCCTGTGGCTTCGGTCCCGTTGCCTCCACAAGCCACACAGTGGCCAGCTGAGATAAAGGCAGCCATGTCCCCCCACTGCCAGACTGACTATAAGGCATTTTCATAGCACTTTACACATGCAGGTGGCAAGGATTGCAGCCTTACAGGGAAAGTGCCAGGTTTGCACCCCACCCTGCCTCTGGGGAGGTGGGTGAGCAGCTGCTGCGCTGCAGAAATGGTGTGAGCACAACAGGGAGCACAGGTCTGGAAGAGGCCAACACTTTTCCTCATCACGTTGACAGTATCAGTGACACATAATTCCACCTTGAGATGGATAGCACATCACTGGGGTGAGCAAGGGGTGCAAAATGCAATTTTGAGTGGTTTTTTTGAGGGCTGAGATGAGGTCCATGCCCACGGCAAGAAAAAAGCAGGCGAAGGGGCCCTGCAAGCCCGTATCACTGCGTATTGGCATGCCAACCATCCTGCTGCCTTGAACAACAGGGACATGCTCACACTCTTTTCAGGGTCATTCCAGGACCCATGGCCGTGACATAGCACCCCTTCCCATCCCCAGACCCCACGGTCCCCCAGCACTCCCTCTGCAGCTGCCGCTCACGCCCTCCGTGTCTCATCCTACCTGCCTCCAACCCTCAGTGCTTCGGGGCAGGAAAAGTATCTCACTGCCTCTTCTCGATGGGCTGTGGAAAATTGCTGCTAAACACACTGAAGTTCCTGATGAAAAACATCACCGTCATGGGGCAGGAGCTGCGAGCATTACTCACTCAGGGAATTGCATTCGCTTGTGCCAAAAAGGGGCCGGGGGCAGGACCTGCAGGGACAGAGGCTGGGGAGGCATCTGTCTTTGCTGCAGGCTGATGGTGACAAGGCACAGGCCACCAGTCACCCAGCTGCATGTTCCAGGGAAAGGCATGTGGTTCTCCCACACCCCACAATCCTCCAACAAGTACCCAGGCACTCCCCAGAAAAGTGAAGAAAAGGTGTGGGCATATCTATATAAATACAAAGTGTAGGGCAGGTATAAGGGAAGGCAATATGTTAATAACCATGCAAGGGAGGAACATGGAGGTCTACTTTGAAGGGCACAGGGGAAAGGAAACATTCATGGGATGAGACTGCCTGGAGAAGAAGGGAAGAGGGCCTGGTGCTGTGGCCACAGGAGGAGGGTTACCCTTCTGCAGCCCCAGGCTGGATTGGGAGGGAACATGGGATTTGATTGCCAATTATTCCACCTGGCTGAGTCTTTAGCAAAGATAATCCCCACTGACAAGACCTAACAGCAAGGGCTGGCTCAGCCCTGCCCTGTAGGACACCCCTTGCACTAGGCAGTCCTGCTGTGTGAGCCCAGATCCCACTGGGTGGAGGAAAGTCACCATCACCCATCCCCTCTCCTCTTCCTTCCAAGGGTTGCTCCAGGACAGGGTCTGCTGATCCCTGGTATCCCTACAGGGCTGCTCACCTGCAATATGCCACTCCTCATCCCTTGCCCTGTAACACTGCCAGGGTCTCCCATCACACAAAAAGACACAGTTACCCCATGGCAACATCTCCAGCCCCCAACCTTGCCATTGGCCTGCATTGCCACGAAGCAGGTCAGCATTCCACCAAACCAAGCTTGGCTGCCCTGTGTTTTGGCAGGGAAGAGCCAGCAAGTAACAAACTCACAGCCCAGTGGAGCCACCACTGTAGTTTACCTCCCAGACACTGTGATCCTCAATGTTTTAATATGCATGGAAACAACATGATTTAGCCAAAAGGGAGAGACTGAAGGCTAATAAATCAATACAGTACCAGGCTCCTGCCATGCCCTTTTCTGGCACCTCCCTTTGGACTTCCCACGCATATCCAGGAGCAACATGAACAGGAACAGTCTGTCTGGCACCTTCAGCAGTGCAGGATTCACCAGCACAAGGCACAAGTGTTTCTGTGCCGGCTCACGGCCAACGCAAGCCCTTAGCACCTTCATTAGCAACAGCAAAAGAAGCCTTGAGGAGCAGATTCTCCCTCCCTCATTCTCTGGTGGGAAGATGCAGCAAGTTTGCTGAACTTGGTCATGATGCTCAGCAGGAAGGTGGAGTAATGGGCAGAATCTTGCTGCATCCCCAGTTTGTTCCTCTGCCAGAGCCCACCAGCTACCCAGCATCTCCCCACCATGCTTATGACTGACATTTATTTTTCTCCTAGTAGCTGCTGAGCCTTTAGCCCTTCAGACTAGTGCAAAGACTTCACAGCACCAGAGGCTGCATCTTTGTGCCAGCTCATAGGGCTTGAACAATTTGCAGTTTCATTCTGCACCCCTGACACAGCCCTGGGGTGCCAGCAACCAGCACTGCCCCCACTGCCAAACTCCACTTTCTGTCAAACCCCAGCCTCTTTCCAGACAAGATTCTGTGATTCTGTGACTTATCCCATTTTGCAATTTCCACCCCCACCCAATTCTTTTTGTTTTCCTTTCCTTGTGGTGCACCCTGCACTTGCCAAGTGCTACCCTTGCCCCTTGAGCAGCACCACTCTGCCTTTCCCAAGGAGACCATGAGCATCAAAAGCTGCTGCCTGCCAGAGCCACTTTGCTACTGGTACTTCCCAAAAGCTGCTGCTTTGTCTGGGAAGAATCACTTCAGGTACAGAGCATTTTCCCCATAATAGAAAAACAGCAAACAAGCCATCCCCTAGCTTAGCAGAATTGCTGTGGTGGGAACAGAAAACTAGGGAAGAATATTCCTTTTCTGTGCCAAAAAACCCTCAATCACTCCTTCCCTAGCCAGCCAGGAATTTAACCCAAAGGTTTTCCAAAATCACCAGTAACTGTGGGAGCTGAGCAAAATGCTTCCTTCAAGGACCTTTATTTCCAGTAGACAAGTGCTTCTTGCCTTCAGAGGATCAGCCTCAAGTGAGACAGCCCCATGGAGACCCCAGACAGACTCTGAAAAGATCTCAGCAGCCTCAAAGGCTGAACACCAAAGTCTGAACAAGCCAGTGTGGAGGAAAACTTCACAGCCCTCAACCGGCTGTGGTCGTCCCATCATCCCAGCTGTGTTTCATTAGCTTGTTTCCCCACCTCCCTTTCACAAATCAGGTGATGGTCACTCAAAGTTGTCAAGGGCACCTGGAAAGCAGGAGTCTGGCAGCAGAACAAAGGCTTCACCCATCTCCCCTTCTCCTGAGCCAGCTCCAGCTCTCTCCCAACAACTGCTTTTTGAGGGCATCCTTGCAAAGCATGAGCTGATCTTTTCAGGAGGAAGCTGCCCAAAGGGTGGCTCAGGTAAAGGCACAGGAGGACACACCAGCATGTGGAAAGTTCTGCTAGAAAGCATACACCACTGAGCCTTGCCTTGACTTTCTCCATCCATACACTCAGCGAACCAGTATCACTCCAGCCCAGTCTTGCATTTGGAAACACTTCCCTGCTTGTGCTCACTCCCAAGCAAAAGAGACCTGCCATAAAGAGCTTAAAAAGGAGCTTTGCAAAATCAACACAGTAGCAGTGGCAACACCTCAAAGCCCATTGCTATTGCCTCAGCAGAGGCGCTTCCCTCCCTTTCCCCTCATCCCACCTCTTGGAACATGACATGGCATGGGCTCCCCAGGGCAGCTCTGTTTGTGGAACTCTTGTTTATGGCCAGGAGCACAGCTAAGCAAACAGCTGCAAGCCAGAGAGTGCCCACTCACTGCTCTGGAAGTGGAAGCCCAGCACCCTTGTCAAACAAGTGCACTCTGAACAACCCAGGCCCTACCCCAGCTTTCACAATAGGAATTAGTCACAGCGCTCCAACAAGAGCAGTAAATCAGGCAGCAGGAGATAAAGTTGCAATGGAGACCTCACTTGTCCTTTCTTGTGTACCTGAGACACCCCTTTCCAGACCCCTTGGAAGCACAGGGACCCTCTGCTCCTAAGACAGGTGCTTTGTCCTTTGCTTTAGGTAAACTCGCTCAAGAAGTCAGAGCACACCAATATCCAGCCCCTAAGAGCATCCAGAGGATGTCCAGAGGACAGCCACCATGCTGGTTAGAGGGATGGAGAACCTCTCCTCTGAGGAATGGTTAAGAGAACTGGGTTTGTTCAGCCTGGAAATAAGAATTGGCCGAGGTCACTTACCCTATACAGAAGAGGAACTTTTTACAAGAGCATGTAGTGACAGGACAAGGGTGAATGGCTTTAAGCTGAAAGAGAGTAGGTTTAGATTAGAGATTAGAAAGAAATTCTTTATTGTGAGTGTGGTAAGGCCCTGGCACAGGTTGTCCAGAGAAGTTGTGGATGTCCCATATCTGTAAATGCCTAAAGCCAGGTTGGATGGAGCTCTGAGCAACCTGGTCTAGTGGGAAGTGTCCCTGTCCACAGCATGGGGGTTGGAACTAGATGATGTTTAAGGTCCCTTCCAGCCAAGGCCATTCTATGATTCTGTGGCTCTGTGATCCTCAGGCTTTCCAGATAAATTTCAAGGTGACTTTGTCCACATGAATTGCCTGCAAGGGTCTGGGTTTAGCAGATGATAAACACGACCTAAATCATTTGCAGTGTTTGATCATATAAACAAGGCCTTCAGAATGGCTCAAAGGTGCCCTTACGTATTTGGATCCTGGGAGATTTAGGGCAATGAGGAGTTATCCTTCCTCTGAAAGGGGAGGCAGGAGACTGGGTCAGCCACAGCTTTGGCATCCTGAGCCTTGAAGGCACAGCTTCAATGTGTTACTTGAATGACTTTTGCTGACACAAGGTATCCCCTCCAGGTGATGTGAGCTGGGCTAGCAGCCCTCAATTTTGCCAGTCTTAGGTGAATTGATTACAAGGTCTTTGCTAAAATACCGGTATTTCTCACCAAAACTGGGCTCACATCTGGCTGCTGAGCACAGTGGCGTTGCCTTGCAAAATGCTAGCAGGTTGGTACTTGCACAAGGGTTTGGTTATGAGTTTATTTATCATCAGCTTATTGGGCATGGATATTTTGCAGAAGGTTCACTTGGACATTTCCTGGCCCCTTTGCTGCATGCTGCAAATGGAGGTGTTTTACCCAAGGATGGAGGAGAAGCTTTATGCCTTTTTAAAGGCAAAAAGGAAAAAGAGTAACAATATAATATTTGACAGTGTAAAAGAAGCAGATAAAAGCAGAGCTGCTGCAGGGCTATCCCTACAAAGCACAACCTTCACAGACCCCTCTGCAGGAGCTGGGCTGGGGAGAACAGAGCAGAGGGAATTACAGCACTGTCCAGCTGCAAAAGCAGAGACTGTCTCTCAATAAATATTCCCAGGCAGGGAATAAGGCACTGAGGGGCCACATCCCATGACAGCCCTGGGGAACGGGGAGCAGGACCTTCCAGCCTGCCTGGTGAAGCAGAAGACTCCAGCACACACCTCTGCCCTGGGGGAAAGTGGATATATCAGCGAGGAGAACATTCCAGACCAAAACTATTTACATCCACAACATAGAGCAGGGGGAAAAGCGAGGGCAGGACGGGGTATGGAGGGAAGAGGTAGAGCTCTGGCACAAGCAACCAGTGCAGCAATTCAAGTGTTGTCCAACAGTTGTGTTGGCAAATTTACAGGATCCAAATGTCAAACTGCACGTTCAGAGGGAAGGCAAATGGACATGAGAGCAGGAATAATCCAACTACACCGAGGAAAATTACAGCCGTTGCTGAAGGCACATTGGGCGATTCCAACATCTAAAGGATGATAAAGCAGAACAAAGAGAAGATTAAAAATTAATCCCTAATTAGCTGCTTCTGAAACCTGTCGAAATCACTGCCTGCATCATTTACTAATGGACCTGTCAGCAGGTTCTTAGGCTGCAGGGGTCACAGCAGAAACAGAATGGGCTGCTTTGTTCTCGGGTTTGAGATCTGTTTTGCCCACTAAGAGCTTTTCATGTTTTCAGTTTACGTGTACTCACAAAGCTCTCGCAAACAAAGGATGGGCAATGGCTTTCACCTACAGACTCCCTCAGCCACAGGCACAGGGAAGAGAGAAAAATGTGCCTTGTAATTCTAATATAACAGATATATCCCAAAACCGAGGATGCTGCACAATTGTATCTGTCCAGTGGCACACACTGTGCCTCCAAACACCAATCAATGGGCACTAAGTAGACAGACCCAGCCCAGTGCCCTGTGTCTGCCACAGCCCACTTTCAAATGCTTCAGAGAAAACATTCGAAAAACAAGTTGTGAATCTCCTCCACAAGGCATTGGGGCCTCTGCCAACAGCTGGAGAGGCCAGTAGGTCTTGAAGCAACACATCAAACATCCCATCCGAATTGCTCCTTACCAAGCACCAGCTGCCTAGTTATCAACCTGCCTGAATATCTTCTTGCCTTTCCAAGCTTGATCTGTATTTGGTGTCTGCAGCATCTGCTGTCATGAAGTCTGTTTTCTTTACTCCATGTCTGACTCACCTGTGCTTTGCTGTTGGAATGTGTACTGCCTCCACCAAAAGAGAGGATGGAAAAAGTGCATTTTCTCCTTCTTATTTCTCTCTTCCCTCATCAGGAGTCCCCACGATCATTTCACATGTGAGAAATAACCCAACAACTCTGCTCAGAGTAGGGTCATCCAGACAAGGCTAGCCAGGACCACATCCAGTTGGGTTTTGGGTATCTCCAAGCAGAGACTCCACTACCTCCCTGGGTAAGCTGTGCTAATGTTCAAACACCGTCAAGGTAAAGAAAAACAGTTTTAATTAAAATTTCCTACCTTTCAGTTTACTCCTCTGTCTACTATTTGGCACCAAGATGAATCTAGCTCCATCTTCTCTACATCCCCATCAGATATTAAAACATATTTCTAAGAACCCCCTGAGCCTTCTTTTCTCCAGACTGAATAGGCCCAGCTCTTACACCCTCTCCCGTCTCATCAGAGGCTTCAATCTGTTCATTATCTTCGTTGTTCTTCACTGGACCTCCTCCAGTGTGTCCATATCTCTCTTCCTGGGGACAGCAGCACTGCACACAGCAAGCCAAACAAGCCTCAATAGAAGGGACTGACCTGGTCATTACTGAACAACTATGTGTCTTTGGTTTTGCTAACCCCTACAATAACACCATCTGCTATAAATTCCCTACCAAACTAGAAAACTGCCTTCTCACTGCACACCTCAGCCATAATTTTCAGACCTTGACGTTGTCCTGTGAACACAACTTTGGTTCCTACAATGATCAAGAAACAGGGACACTTTCAAAAACTTTATCCCATCTTTATATTTTCTTCAAAATAAAAAGGCATTTACATTCTTGAAAACAATAACAGGTCCCATTGCTTTTCAAGAACAAGGCATATAAAGATAAATAGAGTAAAACAGTTCTGGGATTTAGAAAGATAAAAGCCTTTTCTAGGACTGATTTATAAAAAGGAACAGTCCCAGAGTGAACAAACTGCTTCAGGACAGGCCATTCTGACACCTCTCGGTGGTCTCAGATAGTCCATTTCTCTGTACGAGCTTCCACACTTTTGACCAGGCCTTCTCCCAAAACCTCAAAGTCCTCCAGAATTGCCTCCACGTTGGGAACACAGACCAGCTCGTTGTTCAGAGTTGCCACCTTCCTTCCTTTCATGCTGGAGACCTGCAGGACACACACAGTTATTGGGACAAATGGGAGCAACAGCTCAGAGTTGCTTTGCAATCTCTGCCAGCCCCAAATAAAAGAGGTAAATTTCTCTCTTGCCCTGTCACATCCAGACCCTGCTACACACTGCACCCAACTCCCTAAGTTTCACTTCCCAACACCATCATTGCTCATTATTAGAACTAACAAAAGTGCAAGAGTGACTCCTTCCAGCCCTTTTTACAGTTCACTCTGGAGCCACAGCCCAAAGACTGCAAGGAAGTGGAGAAGCAAAGCAAAGGCCAGGGCCATGGCAGAGATGGGAGAAGTGTACAGGTGCACGGCAGAGCCTGTGTAAGCAGAGCACACGGGGTGTGCAAAAGTGACCACAGCATAAGGCTGAGTGAGAGCTGCCCGGGCTCTGCTTTGCTCTTTGGTGGGTGTCAAGACCTCAAGTGGGAAGAGATCTTCGGCTCCATCAGCAGAAAAAACAAAACCCTCATGCTTTCATCAAGCTACACTCAGCTCCGATGCAAGCATCTCCTCTGTTTCACCACAGTGAATAACCAGGTTTCACAACACCAGCCAGGCTGAATGGCCAATGCCCTCTGGCCGTGAAGAGAGGGGAGATAAATCATCCAGAGACTGACAGCAGAAGAGCCTGGGCTGCCAACTCTGAGCCATGAGTAACCGGTTTCTTTGCGTCTTTCCTTCATAGAAAGCAGCATGAATCACTCCAGCACACCTCACACCTGGCTTAACCACCCTTTAGAGTTTGCCAACTCACACAGTATAGCTGGAAAACAGTTCTGCGCATGGATAGGTTTTGGGCAGTATGGACCTGGGCTTCCCACTCCAGCCCAGCTTCTTGTGGCTTGGGTATTTCTGGATAAGATGCCCAAAACCATGAGAATGGCACAGCCTGCTGCACACACCAAAAGTCTTCCCCAAATGATGCATCACCCATCTCCCAGAAGGGGACCAGGGAACAGCACCCAGGACAGAGAGCTCTATTCTGCCCCATGACTGTGGTGCTTGTCCAGGGACACATTCCCTTCCTGGATATGCTGATGACTGAGGGCACTGTGGACTCACCCCTGCCTTGGTTTCACCCCTTCTAAGGGACAGAACTATGAGCTATGTTCCTCAAAGGGATTTGGGGCTGATAAGAGTTAGACAGAGCAATTACAATGCAGAAACAAACAAAAAAGCCTTTCAAACTTTCAATGCATAAAGTTAACATGAAGCTTAAAGTAGAGCAAAAAACTCACCTTAAAAGGCTGAGGCTGAAAGCTCAAGGGTTTCCACAAAACTGCAATCACTTCTCCACCATGCTTGTCATAGAAGAACATGGCAAGATCACTGAAGGCATCCTGGGTAGAAAACAAGCACAGGTTGTGCCAGACATCCAGAGTCAAAGCCCATCCCTGATTCAGTCTCCTTACACAGGAACACACAGTAGTTCCACACCAGACAGGACCAAAACTGCAACTCTTTCAGTGGATTCCCAATAAGAAAATGGCAGCCCATGGACAAATACCAGGTGACTTTCCACCCCCTCTTGATGGATACAGTGCACTGCCTCCAAATTTTGCACAGAGTTCTCACCACAGACTACCTCTTGCTGTCTCTGAGGACAGAAACATGATCCACCACCTCCCACAGGCCTGCAAGAGCACCCAGAAATCAGCATGCAGCCTTAGGACAGCAGCCCCCTAGTGAAAACCCACTGAGTGTCCCTCACCATGGACTTCCATCAGCTGGACCTGGCACTACCAAGCTGTCCTTTCCTGGTGTCCAACAACCATGTCCAAGATTTCACAGTGCATCAGACAGGAGGGAGGCCCTGCCAGAATACATTTCACTACATGGCAGCAAAGACAGACCCCAGTCAAGGACCTTTCACTGGAGACCAGCATCTTGAGCTCTGCAATCTGTGCAACCAAGGTACCAAAGTTCTTTCTTCTCCCAGGATAAACCCCCCATGAGCTGGCAGCACACAGCATCCAAAAAGGAAACATAACAGCAGAAATTTTAAGTAACAGAAAGTTCTGTGAGGTGCAAAGAGATGGAAAATTCAATGGAGGCACTGCAGGAATCTGTCCTCCTTGCCCCTGTGTTTCAGCAGCAGCGTCAGTGAGCATCTCCCTTGGTGGTGCTGGGCAGCAGAGATCAAAGAGATCTTGCACGAAGAGATGACTAAAGCCCAGTCTGCCTTCCCTCAAGACCATGCAAGGTGGATTCCCAGGGATGCAAGGAGACAGGAGAAGAGCATCAGAGCAGCAGGAAACAACGCTGTGTGCAAGCAACTGTTCAAACCCAAAAGTCTGGCCCTACAGCTCATCACCCAGCATGCCGATACCTAGAGATATGCATCTTGAGTGCAGCTGACCAAGATAGCCAAGCAGCTGCTCCCTGACACTTGTTTCTCCTCTATTCTCTTGGTTTTACTGCTTTTACAAAGAGAGGTCTTTCTGGCATCATTGTATCATGAGGTTTTCATGAGGATGAGCATGAAAAAAAGAATCAACATCAAAGGCAAGCTTGGAAGGGGTCTTGTATGGACACACCAGGATTGCAGCAGGAAAAAAAGGTGGACTGGGCTGGTGTCACCAGTGATCCTAAAGTGTGAGGTGGCACTTTAAGAATACAGACCTGATAAGCAAAGAGGGGTGGTGTTGTCTGCAACCTTCCAACACAGATTTGAGTTCAGACTGTTGTTGCCCTCGCAAACAGAGGGCAACACAATTAGGTCATCAAGATGGGAAGATCCTGAGAACAGCTAGCTCATCCCAGTCCACAGGATCCTCACACGGGCAAGGCTGGTCAAGGCACTATTTCTCCAAACTGGCCAGGAAAACCACTGTCTAAAAATACATGGAGAAAGAGGCCACCTTGGCATTTCTAGGCTGAGAGTGACAGGTTACACTCCGATCCCAGTTAACAGGGAAGCCTCCTCATTCAGCCGAAGGGCAAACAGCAAGAGGGAGGGAAAGCTCCAGGAAAGGCAATAAAGCTCCAGGCATGGTGACCGCCAACATGCAACTCTCTGAACCAAAGGGGAGCAGAGCATGTGAGAACCTGAAAAAGCCCAGCTACTACACAAGGTGAGGCCTCAGATGCCACACGATGCTCCTTACGAGAAAGGAATTTTTCCAGACACATTTTGCTGGACAGAAGCCAGGAGCACTTGCAGGAAAGAAAGCCTCCCAGGCTCAGATCATTTCCCAGTAAAACCACTGTTTGGCCTGAGACCCAACACCTTTTTTTCCAGACAGCTGGGAGAAGAGGGCAGATGTTAGAAGAATGGCATCCCAGTCAAAATCCCAGCATTTGTGCTGCTCCCAGCATCATCCATGTGATAGTGCTTCAAGCCAGCCCACCGTGCCATGGAGAGAAACACTCAGCTCTTGGGAAATTACAACATTAAAAGGGTCTGGTGTATTAGTCACAGCACTTCAGTTTGTACAGAGGCTTGGGGAGTAAAAGCAAACAGTTCACCCTCCTTTCCACATCCCATGTTCCATGCCCAGTGCCAATGGGCTTGTCTGAGCCTGCAAACACCTTCCTCAAGAGAAAGTTTCAAAAAAAAGAGAGAAAAGGCAGGGAGTGCATTTGACTCCTTGTTCCCTTCTCAAGATGCTGTATCTTCGGTTGCACTCCAGCTTTCAATGCCCCACGGAAAACCCTCCTGTCATCATCAAAAACTACAGCTGGTTCCCATCTCACAGAGACATCAGGGACCTGCAAGCTCAGGGCTTCAATTTGGAGGACTCTCATTGACCAGGAAAGGGGTGTATGGCACCTGGAAGAAAATTAGATCTAGTTCTGTAAGGAACCATCTGTGTTGTAGGAATTAAAAGGATGGAGAAAAGTAGTGAGTAAAACAATACCCTTCTCTAAAATGGGATTACCAGATCAAGCAGCTCCATCTGAGCATGGCTTTTGCAATGTGCTAAGTGCTCATCACTAGTTAAGTACCTACGTTGTTGTTTAGGGGTAGGGTTTTTTTATCTCACCATTTATCCACGCATTTTTTCACTGCTCCTACCAACAGATCAGACTCATTGCATTACAGCTGCTGGTAGAGCCTTTTGCGGAGGTTTCTGTACCCAAAATGTGTCCTACAGTAGCTTTTCCTAGTTCAACAGCTGCTCAGAGGGCAAATGCCAAAATTTGCTCAGTGCTCAGAATATTCTAAGTGCGCTTAGCAAGGAATACATCAGTATAAAACCCTATAAAAATATTTTCTTCCAACAAACAACTACATCTCTGGTTAAAACTTTGAGGTCTTTGTCATCCTAGAGTGACCTGCCCTGATGTTCATAGTTACGTGACACAAAGCCTTCCCCCACACCCCAACAGAGCAAGGAGAACTATTGTTCTCCCCCGGGGTGGGGGTTACTTCTGTGTTAGAGGGGTTTTAAAAGAGAAAGGAAACCCCGGTGTTAGGTTTGGATTCAGCTAATAAAAGATACTTCAAACTATCAAAACTTTTCCACCTCTGAGTGCCTCATGACAGCATGTCCTTGTCCTGGGGGTCTGGGGCAGCAGCAAAGAAGTGTGGCAAGGAAAAAGGCACCCACATTCTCCTGGCTGCCTTAGCAAACATGCCTTGTCCACCAATCCATCAGGGTCAAAAGTCTTCTGCCACTTCCTACCGCACAGATCCTACCAGACCTCTGGGAGGGCATTACCAACAGAGAAGAAATGCAGCCACAAGTACCCTGTCAGCTCACCCCAGAGGCACAGGGGGCTGATGCCTCTGTAGGCAACATAGCTCCTCTGCACTCTAATAGCAGGTGATTTCCTGCCACCTCTGTCTCTCCAAGGACACAGATCCAGACAGGAAGGCTTCCTCCATACTGTGAGAGCCCACAGAGTCTTTTCAGTTTGTCTCTGCCAGCCTGGAGTTGCCACAGGAGGAATCAGCCCTGCCAGTCAAAACAGGAAGGGGGCAGACTGACCTGAAAGGATTTCCCCAGTTCCAGCTGCATCCCATAACCACAGCTTACATATTTTAAGAGACAGAGAATTTTTACTATCAGTAACTCTTTCCTAACATGCAGTAGCAAGATACACATTCCTACACCATGGAAGGAAGAAAGGAAAGGGCTGCAAGTCTTCCTGACAGGTCTTGTCTGAAGGTGAAAGAAATGCTTTACAGGGAAGGATTTTTTCTGCTCATTCACACAGAAAAGATCTTCCATATACAAGACGGGCAGCTCCTCTGCCACAAACTCTTCCTCAGGCACATGCAGCCCAAGAATCCTAAATCTCAGTGAACAACAGCATGTCACATCAGTGACATGGTGGACCAAAGACCCAGTAAGAAATGTGAGGTCTGTTAACACGTGCAGATGGACATGGCACAGACAGCTTCATCCAGTTTTCACCACCATGAATGAACACCTCTGGGAGGTGACCAGAGCCTTTGGGTTTTGTGAGCTTCTGAATGCACGCAGACAGGCATGGTAAGCATATCCTGTGTCCTCTTGAGTCCAGAGGACAGCCAAGCCACGCTGGAGCAGATGCACTCACCAAGCCTTCCCACACCACGTCCTCAGCAAACACCTGAAGGTTTTGCAGCTCAGCAGGCAACACAACACAGACCAGCAGTCACGATGGAGACTCAACAGGAGCCTCATTTGAGACACTTAACTTAGTCTTGCTGGAGGAATCCCCACCAGGAACCAACACAGGGTTTGTTTGACAAAGTGCTCTGGACTGTAAGTAGCAGGGAGGCTGGTGATGGGCTGAAGCTCTAGGGAAGCCCTCCCTGTGGAGTGTCTGGCACCTGCTTTCCCTTAAAAGTATCTGTCTGCAAAGCCTTCTTATCTGGACAGACTCACAGAACAGGCCTTTTGTATCAGATCTCTCCTGGAATGGAAGAATTGCTGCCTGAATCCCACAGCCAGGCTTTCATCTCTACCCTGAGTCTCCCAGGCACCAGAGCAATTCAGTCAGGCCGGTTCCTGCAGCACATCTCCTTGGAGCAGGCAAAATTAAACCAGTCAGGACTCAACACCTATGCTCCTTTATTTTGTCTTCTGATTAGGCTCCTTGGAGAAGGCATGCAGCAGTTCTTCAGCTCTAGAGCGCTCCTGCCTTGCCAACCCCTTTGACTTGACAAGAACAGGGGCAAACAGGCTGGACAGGAGAGGAGTGAATCTCCTGGTTACTGGTCTAAGGACACTGGGGAAGAAGCTGTTCCCTACCCCTCTCAACTCAATCAATATGCTAAGGCATATTGATTTAAACCCCTTTTTAATGTGGAAAGCTCAGTAAAGCGCAATGCTTCTTTTCTGCTCATAGAAGGGCACAAAATCCCACAGCATCTGTGTGACAGATGTCTCCCTTCATTGCTAGAAACCCACCAGAGCTGCACTGTCAGCCACGGCTACAGCCCTGTTGCTCAATCCTGTGGTTTGTGCTATTAAGAGAGAGCAAATTACTCTGAGTCAAAGCCAGCCAGTGCTGTGTCCAACTGCCTTCTCATCCAAAATCTCTCAAGGATTCACTGCTGTCGCCACACTCATTTCTGGCACCAACTTCTTGCTGCATTTGGATCACCCCCAAGGCTTCCAAGCCTGCAGGACAAGAAGGAGCAGCAAAAGCCATGGAAGGAGAAGTACTCCAGGGATGCAGAGGCTACCAAGCAAAGCCAAAGTCAATGAAAAGGTCTTGCCTTTAAGGAACAACATCAATACACTGAGACACAAAGCCAGATGACTTCTGATGGAGTAGCTTCTACTGACAGCTTGGTATCACCAGCTTGCTGGTGGCCCTGCAGCGCAAAACCAGCTTTCGAGGCTTTTCAACCCAAGTGCATGTGGCCAAGTTATTTGACAGCACATGCAGTATCACCTCTGTGATCCTTCCAGGAGAAGAAACACCTGTTTGCGTGGAAAAACAGATATTCATCAGCATTTTCAGGTCTGCCTGCTACAGATTTCGATGCTGTGAATGACAAGTGAACTGGTACTGCAAGATACCTCCAACATGATGGCCACAAAGGAAAAGAGCCAAATCTATCTAAGAGCCTTCAAGACAAGGAAAAGCCCCCCAGAGAGGGATACTGAAGCAGATTTCAGGCCCCATAACTGACTCTTCAGAGAAAGCTGTGAACAGTTCCTGCTCTGTTCCCTCCTAAGCACCCTCAAGTCAAAGAACAAGAGACACCAAGTGAATCAACAATGTGACCTTTGCTCATATCCATGTTTCTTCATTGGGATGTTAGCACACTTGATTTAGGACCAGCTGTAATTTGTAACCTGATCAAACTCTATTCCAAATCTACTATTACCTGTGTTAGAAAAAACAGGCAGTAAAAATTCAGACAGTTTGGATGCCACTATTGACTGGATCAAGTAAGTCGTAATTGCCTAAAGGATAACGAAAGCTGCTTTTCAGGAAAGTCTCTTCTGTACCTTTCAGTTTTGGAGCTGTTTACTGACACCAACTTCTCCAGAAGCATAAAAATCTCCTATAAACTGCAACACACCCCTGTGAGTTTCCTGATTGACTGCCTGGACCTACAGCCAGACCTGCTGCCAGCAGCTAGCAGCCTCCCCAGAGCCTGCTGTCCCACGTGGCTTATCCAAAAGCCTCCAACTCCCCTTCAAGCAGTCATCCTTCTGCCAGGTTTCCATGAGCATTGCTTAGCCCTGACCCCTTCAGAGACACAGAGGCTCCGGGCCCATATACACAGGCATCACTAGCACCTTGGCAGCTGCTGAAAGGCTCTGTTCAGCTCTAGAACCTGCTCCCAGCACTGTGTGGAGAATTTCAGGCTTAAGAAACTTCACTTCCTACCCACGTCTACATCTCTTGGCTGAGGTTTCATGGCAGCAGGTCAAATCCTCATCATTTATGCAATAAAAAAGAGGGGCTGGTCTTGATATGACCCCTCAGATCCAGACACCAGGAAAGAAAGTGAAATAGCAAACAGTTCCAAATCTGTTCCCTTTTAAAACTCTTGTGTAGGATGCTTCTCCCCCTCCTTCCTGCATATACTGGACCCCAAGAAATCCCCCAGTGCTCTCTATAATGTGTCTGCAGGACCTCCAGGTTCACCATCCTTCTCAATGGCAAGACAGCACTGGGCATCTCCCCTCCCCATGTTGTTCCAGCTGAAGAAGCAGTTCTACTTGCAGGGAAATTGGGGGATAATTTTGAGGTCTTTCTCAATTTCAAGACGTCTTTCATGCATCCCTGACTCTCGGCTCCTCATGACCCAAGACTGCCCCAACTGCTGTGGGTGATAGGAGGACTGGACTTGCACCTTGCTGCACCTGGTAGCTCTACTGAAGCCACAGCAGATTCCTATGGGCACAGGTTATCATGCAATGCAGCTGGCACTGAGTTTGGGAGGTGACAGGGCTGTGCCCAGGATGAGGAAACCTCCAAAGACACTCTTGCAAGTTTTCTTTGCCCACCTTCTAAGCTACCTGGTTAAGGTGAAAGAGCAACTTGAACTGAAAGGGCCCAGAATCTTCCAGCCTAAAATGGAATTTCAACTCAGGCAGCACTTTCACAGTGGTGGCCAAACACTGGGGCAGGGAGGTGGGAAATCTCCATCCCTGGAGACAGTCAGCATTCAGCAGGATTTGACTCAGTGCAGCCTGGTCTAATGTGAAAGCTGGCTCTGCCCTGAGTGGGGAACAGGGCCAGAAACCTCCACAGCACCTTTCCTGCCAAAACCAGCCTATGATTCCCACACTGACAGTTCTGACACTGGTCACAGCACTTCTGTGAGTAAGGGACTATGGCACTTGAAAGTCAAGGTAGGTTTTGATAAGAGGGCATCACCTCTCTGCACACTAACATTTAACTCAGCTACCACACCTGAAGCTGGGAAGGGCCAAAGTGGCAGATGTTGCACATCTGCAAAGCACTGGGTGTCCAGATTCTGTGTGGAACACTGCTGCCACCCAGCACCTTGCATATCCCCCCAGACTGCCGAGGCTTTGCCTTGGTCACAGGGTGGAAAAGAACAGTCAATGACTTTGGCTACTGATGTTCTTCACAAATCCACACTACTAATTTCCTCTGTCATCATGCATGTAGTCAGACACAGAAACCATCCTGTGAACCACACAGAGCCCCTCTGGCTCACACAACCATTGGCCTAACAGCAGGAAGCCTACTGGTACCACATCATGGATACCTGCACATTTCCCCAGAAAATGTTTGTGGCTACTGTTCATCATGCACACCAGTTGGCACAAGAAGCCATAAAAGGTCAATTAACAGATGGCTTAAAGATATCTCTGTGCTGAAATAAAATACTCTTCAGCAAAAGCTCCAGGTGGTTTGCATCTAAGCTCATTCTCACATCAGCAGCACTCTCATCTCCGTGGAAAAGGTGGTGCATTCACCAGGTCTTAGGCTGAGGAAGCAATGATGACCATCCTATGCAAAATGCCTGAAGATGTCACCAACCATGTCCTGCAGTGGCAGGCAATCTGAATGCCAGAAGGCAGCTCCCCCTTAGGCAGGTACCGCCTGTGCCTCCCCAGCTGGCCCTACTTACTCTCAGCTCCTGGAGGTAGCACTGTACAGGGTCATAATCCACCACGGGGAAGAGGATATTCATGGCACTGCTGTCCTTCACCACACCACGGGAAAAGGATTTTGATGGCTTGTCCACGCTCTCCAGGTGCCGAGGAATCTGGTTTGGATTCAGGTGGATTAGGACATCGTAGAAGTCCAAAGGAGGGCGGAAGACCATCTGCAGGGAGAAATGAACAGTGGTACTCAATATAGGACACAGGTGAGCAGGAGAGATGAGAGAGGTTTCCCAAGTCCTTGCATGCATTTTATTCCCTTCTCCTTAGAAAGCACTAAACCAAAGACAAAACCTTTGTGAGATTAATGTTAGAAGTTTGCCACAGACCACAGGAAGCCAACCTGAGTGCATGGCAGTGGGATGGGCAGTTGAGAGAGGGACAGACAGGTAAGCTGAAACAGGTAACTGCACTGCACTGGCAGAGATCCAGAACCTGAGGGGAGTCAAGAAGCCAACAGGAGTCAAACAACACCCAGGGGACACGAGTAGCTGTGCAATAAAGGGATGGTCCCATCTGTCCAACAGGATTTGCCCCAGAGATCAGCAGCATCTTCCATCAAGCAGACAAGAGGGTGAGAGCAAGCCCTGTTAATGGAGGGGAGCAATCTCAGACACATAAATATTTGAACAGGCAGGATCTAGCTGTGGATACAGCTGCATTAAAATGGAAAGAACTTAAAACTATGTGTACATTTTCGTGGAACAAATGATGCAGAGACATGAACCGAGGCGTGGGACACTGCTCAACTTGGCACTGGCAGAAAACCCACTGCTCAGAGCTGGTTTAAAGCCAGGTTGGGGAGAACACACATGAAGAATATCAGTGACCAGTACTGAGTCCCCAGTCTAGTCCACACAGACCCTCTTTCCCACCCAGCTGATGAAGTCCATGGCTTACTGTATGTCCCCTGGGAGCAAAAGAACAGTTCACAAATCCATGTCTGTATCTGCACAAGAGTCAGCACATCCCCATGTGATCCAAATGCAAAGACAAAAAGCCAGCTTGGAGTACCCTCTTAAGTACATGGATAGAGGAAACAATTCCAAAGCTGGAAAGGCTTTTTGCTTCTCCCTGCCCCAACCATTGCTTACAAACAGATTACCAGCCCTGGAAACAGCATGTCATGTTTATCGCTAAGGAACATTGCAGGCCTGGAAGGATCCCTGAGAGGAATAGCCTGGGAATGGGAAAAGTTTCCACTGCAATGGCCCAGAGGAAGGGAGACAGAAGGAGATGCAAGGAGGCCAACTCAAGGTATTGGGAGGCTGCTATGGACAGGTGACAGCTCATTTCAGAAGCTCACCATCCCCAGCTCACAGCAGCTCTTGAATTTCAGTCTTGGGTTGGCACTGTGACTGCAGCACACTGGACGTGTCTCATTCTTTCACAGCCTGTTAGTGTCCTTCCAAAACCTCCGACACCCTGAGCTTGGTTAGACTCAAGCATACAAGCCAGATTTGCACAGCTACACCAAAACAGTCTCCCAGGGGAACTATTTGATCTCCATGAACATGTGACTGGTTTGGCACAGGACCATCGTGAGTTTGCTCACGTCCCAAGCAAACCAGAGAACACAAAATAAATTTGTGCTCGTCACCCCAAGCTGCTGTGCAGAGCTGGGCCCCACAGAAGCAGGGTGGCACAGCAGGGCACCAGCCTCCATCGTCCCATCCTTGTGGCTTTTCACTCCAAGGCAACCAAGTGGCCACAGCCTGAATCCTCCTAACACATCTCAGGGATCACCACCAAAGGCCAGTATGCTTTGCCAGAGTCTGAAAAACCTTGTGCTGGTGCCCCAGGGGGTTACCTTCACATCCTGGCTGTTAAGCGGGTCCATGAGCTGCTCCTCCAGGACACGGAGAGACTCTGAAGCAAGCACAACGAGGCGGTGCAGGATCTGGAGAGGGAAGAAAGCCAGAGGGTGAAACTTGGCAGTCCTGGATGTAGCAGGGACTCTGCTCCCTCATGGGGCTGCCAAAGCTGGCTCCAGCACTGGGAGCAGGGAACTGCCCCAGGCACCAGGGGGATGGACAAAGAGCCCAGCTCACCTGGGCTGAGGGTCGTTCCCGGGTCCACATGGAGCTCCACTGGTCCTTGGGGGTGGCAATGAACATGACGGGCAGGCGAGAGCGAGCAGACACAAACTTGTTCTTGATCTCTGTGCAGTCAGCCTCTGGAGAGGACAGGCAGAGAGGTGAGATGCTCTGTCCCATCCACAGCCCTCCGGCCTCCTCGCCCAGCTATTGCAGCCCAGCAAAGGGCAGTACAACAGGCCTTATCCTCTCCCACTCTCTGATCCCACAGTCCATGTGCAACCAGAGCTCCCTCACCTCGGGCTTGCTCCGCTCTCACACTTCCCTTCGGCCTGTGGGAAGCTCTGGAGTCAGGAGGCAGGGCTAGATGGACCTTTGCTCTAAACTCACTCTGGTGTGCCCAGACATGGCAGGTACTGGCAATAACACAAGCTGGTAACTCACAGTATAAGCTAATGACAGAGTTTATACCCAAAGAGTATTCTATCTTTTGGTTTTCATTTCCCTCCAAGTAGGGAAAAAAACAGCTCTTTAGTTCACTAAAAAAAAGATGGAGAACACTTTGGAAAGCATCAGTTTTCAAAATCCAATTCTCTCCCATGAAGCTTTACCTTTTTTTTATAAATCAGCTATAAAAGCTGGGTGTAGCTATCTCCCCCACCCCATGACTATGCAGAGCCAAGACAAGCCCATGGTCTCTTCTGGCTCCTGGGGAAAGATGGCATGTATCCAAAAGATGATCAACAGACAAAACACAAGAGGGCAGGAACAGGAGGCTTCAAAGACAACACCACATCCAATACCACCCAGGCCTGGCACAGATTTCAACAAGACTAAAAGCAACACAGCATCATCACTGAGACCCACCTCTTCAAAGAAGGCAGGGTTAAAAAAACCCCACCCTATAGTCAAGTTAAGCATGACTGGAGGGGAGTAAAGGAGTGGAAAATCTCCTGGCTCCCAGCAAAAGCTGTGATGCCTCCCTGTATCCAAGATCCCTGGAGCCAGGCACTGACAAAGAAGGGCTCAAGACCTTCATGTTGCAGCTCTCCTACCTGCTGTCTGCTCACCTGTGAGGCCAGTGTTTAGGTTGACAATCAGAGGGTTGTTTTTCCAGTCAAAGGTTGCCAGTAAGTTGAGGAAGCGCAGGAACCCCACCTGGGGAGAGCTGCAGGCAGGAAAAAGAGTTCAACACTGGCATTTCTTCTCCTGGCAGCAAAAAGGGCTGCACTTGTGGGTGACTTACTGAATGCTCAGCCCACATGCAGTCCAAGAAGGGATGTCTAGTGGGAAAGGGAAGTCCAGAACAAGCCTGAAACACTTTCCCTTCTCCAAATTCCCAGGGAAAGTCTTTCCCCACTTGCTCCTCTCTCCCCAAGAAAAAGAAACAAGTAGAATGTAAACCACTGCCCCCGAGTTGCCCCATCTCCTGATGCCCTCCCCACCCAGACTCCTGGGTCTGGAACAAGGAGGAGGTGGAGAAAGGGCTGCTCCCATCTCTGGTGCAGGTCTGAACACCAGCCAAGTTCCCACTGTGCCTCTTCCCCTGAAATGCAACATGTGCACAAGCCAGACAGCTGGGAAGAAGGGGCTCCTGCTATTTTAGGAGACAGGAAAGCATTCTAGGCATCAGACTATTACTCCTGCTACTTTGGGAAAGGAAACTGGACCCCAAGTACAGGGCAGAATAACCTTTTGACTCTGTACAGAACAAAAACATTTCCTTTAACTTCATTTCACTTCCTCTGGGCCCCCTAACATCTATCTGCCAGGGGCCAGCAAGCAGGCTGGCCAGGCTTTCTGGGTTATTTACCAACACACTGCTCCATTCAGCTTTCAGTGGCCAACCCCTCGTCCTTCCTTGGAAGTCTTCTCCAGGAGGAAGGGACGCTGGAGCCACCAGCACCACCATAACATCCTTCCTGGGGAACCCTGGCATGCAGGTAGCCACAACTCAGCCCCCACCTTGCTTCTCCTGGTCACCACCCCCAGAACGAGGGGCTTCACCCGTCCTCCAGAAGGCACAAGACCCCATGCAGTTGTGTGACCAGCAATGAGAGAACACAAGGACTCTCACTCCCATCCTTACCTGCTTCCCCCCTTTCTCCACAATGCACAGGGCAGGGGAAACCACAGCCCCACAGTGCCAAGTATCTCCATCTCCCCTGGCTGCCAGTCCCAACAGGGCTTGAGACTGTGTTTTGGCAGCAGAGACCCCATGCTGCCTCCTGTGAAGCCTCCCAACACCTCCTGCCCTAGCAGCATCCCATCCTTCATCCCAGGTAAGGAATAAGGCACTAAATCCCCATCGGGCCAGCCTGGGCTCCTCATCCTCACCTGGGTGGTGTGAAAGGGGCTGGGTGGAGGAAGAGAAATGCCACAAGAAGGTCCACACACTCCTCGGAGATGTTGTCGCTCAGGAGGTGGGCGCTGACCCAGCGCTTGGCCAGGCGGGAGGTGCTGCCATAGACAGGGTGCTGCTGCTGGAGCCTGTGAGAAGACATGCCACTGCTCAACCCACACATCCCAGGACCCACAACTCCCTTTTGGTATTTGGCAAGAAAGAAGAAAGGGGAAAAAAATACGCCAGGAACATATACACAGCATCACAAGCACAGGGTATCTTCTCCAGGTATTGAGGGGAACAAAGGGAAAATGCTGCCTCATGCTCCTCTCTAACCATGCTGCTCTTTGGTACTTGCCTCCCCATACCAGTGACCTCAGGGCGGCAACTGGTGCCACCCACACCCACATTCATCCCTTCATCCTTCCCAAGAGTCTCCCACGAGGTGGGCTGAAGGGCTACTTCCCACAATCAGCTCCTCTACCCTCCATCACCCTCCAACATCCAACGGCACCTCCACCGTGGCTTCCAACCACATCCCACATCCTGACCCCTCAGGCACCTCCTGCCTACCTACCCATGCAGAGAGCTGGTTAGATAGGGCAGATGCAACGTCTCCAGCTCCAGCTGCCGAGATTCCTCTGTGTCCTGGTACTTCAGCATCCCTTCTGGGGTGACCACTTCCTTCAGGATGAGGGGCTCCCGGTGGTAGGCTACTTGGAGACGGAAAACGTACCCGTCCTGAGATGGGAGCACAAGATGAAGTCAGGCTTGGTGGGAACATAAGCAGGCTACTGTGTGTTACATTGCTCCTCAGGGTTGCAACAGCAGTGTCCTGATATCAGTGCAGTCTCACCACACTCTTTCCTAGGCCCACCATCCAAATCCTGGTTTTGTTCAGTGGGACCACTGAAACAACCCCCCCAGCTGCTTCCTCAGTAACATCAGGTTTGTGAAGGCCCCAGTTGCCCCCTTACCTTGTACACATCAGTGTGGGTGGCTGCAGGTCTGCAAACCAGCTGGTGCTGCTGCCGGAGGAGCTCAGCCAGCTGGAGGTGGAAAGCTGCCTTGATACGCTTAATGGCTTCTTTGTCCTGTGGCCACTGGCCACTGCCTTCCATGTGGCAGATGACTGGGGGCAAAGGGATAGCAGGAGGTCAGTGAGTCCCGCACAGAAATCAGGTGTTGGATAGGGGTGTCTGGACAGGGGTTACAGCAGGAGGAGCCAGGGCTTTGCTCCTGCCTGCAGCACTCCATCGCAGCAACAACACAGCCAGCACTGCTGCTTGCGCCCACTCCGCCCCACAAGACCCTCTCCCTCTCACATCTCTCCCCACTTACTCTTCAAAGGGGTTATGTAGGCTGGGCAAGGCTTCTCCCCCAAAGGAAGCAGCATGTGCTTGGTTCTGTTTAGATGATGGAAGGAATAAACTGGCTTCATGGGAATGGGAGGAAAGACCTGAAAGGGAACAACCACCCAGCAACTGAGAACAGGGAGCAGAAACCTCAGGGCAATGCACATCCCCTCACCCAAATGTCCCACCACAGCAAAACCCTCCAGCACAGAGGGTTTAGTCAGCTTGTTCACAGCTAATTCAAAGGAGGGAACAGCAAACAAGAGGCACCACATCGTCCCAAGGGCCACAAAACCAGAGAGTGACTAATTCTCTTCCTCCTCCACCACCCCACAGGGCACACCCCCAGCTCCCTGCAGACGCCCCTTCAGGGCCATGCCCTGGGACACTCACATCCGTGTACCGGAGGGCTGGGTGGACACCCTGCACGGCCGTCACCGTCAGCGGCAGCTCCTTCAGGTTCCACAGCTTGCGGCTCAGGTCGTCGTAGGAGCAGACGACACTGACCATGGCCTCCTCGCCCATCCCCGACGCCTGCGGACACACAGGGAGCCTCTCCATCCACCTCTCTCACTCCAGCACAGCCACCCACCCCCACGGGATGGCATCGCAGCCAAGCTCTGCTTCTGCTGAGGCCACTCAGCAAAATGGGGAGGTAAGAGAGACAGGGAAGACAAAGACAAGGCTCTCTGTGGCTCTCCAGAAGTCACAGGCATCCCAGAGGCTGCATTTCCAGTGGCAAGTAAAATCATTTCTTTTGCAAGACCCTAAGGCAGCACCAAGAGCTGTACTGCCAGAAATCACTCTAGGAAAGGAGATCTGGGAAACAGAATGATCTGGGAATAAAGAGATCAAATACTGACAAGGTGAGAGCTCTGCTACTGTCTCCCCATCAGCTACCACGATGCCAACAGAGGCAGCACTTAACAGAAAACTGCACTGACTACATCCAAAGCAAAGGCAAAGCTCTGAAGTATGGCAAAAGCAAAGACAGAAAATATCCAGGGCATCAAGGAGCCCTGGTGAGGGCAGACAAGAAGAACTGAAAGGAAAATTGCTGCTTCCATCTCTCCAAAGCACAGCAGTGGAGCCTGCATAGGGAGGAGACATCAGGGACACCAAAGCACTCAGCTCAGATGCAGACTGGGCTTTCCAGCAGAGCAGCAGCACCCTCTGCAGGGTGTGCCCCGAACCACAAAACCCCTCCTGCCTGCCTAGGGCTGGCAGAAACCCTTCATCTGCTGGAGAGGGCACAGCACACATGGATCTTCCTGCCTCTCCACACAACAGGCTGCAAAAACCAGCACCTCATCCCAAATCTGACACACAACTCTGCCCAGAGTGCAACTGGTCCCTGGCACAGGAGACTCTTTTGATCAGATCTGACCCCCTTTGATCTCAAAAAAAGCAAAAGGAAACAATCTCTCCATCCACCAACCACGTGAAGAGCTTGTTTTATAAAAGACCAACTATGTGGTGTCAAAGTGCTCATTTATCTCCAGGCTTTAATTTCACAACCTGGAGAGCAGAATTTGGGAAGGGGACTATTTTCCAGCCTCCAAAATGCATCTTTTCTGTCTGAAAGTTTGCTTCAGCTGAACATCCAGCTGGAGCATGATCTAGCACTTTGCACTGTGACAGGAAGGATCCTTTTCCTGGGTTTCCCAGCTGGACCTAAGGGATGAAGGCACAGAGTAGTTTGGCCCATGCCCTGAAAGATACAGGACCTTAAAGATGCAGCCAGAAGAGCACTGTGGGACAGTGATACATCCTCAGACATGTGGACAGAGGGCAAACAAGCAGAGGGAGTAGGATAGTGAGATGCTTGCAGGGGAAAATGAAGTGTGGGGGATGTCAAAGCAAGAGGATTTCAGCAGCTATATCTTGGCTGCCATGAAAGACTCAGCAGATCCAAGGAGAGCACCACAGTCCTCACCAAAGTGGCCACAGGCAGGAATTTTCCTTATCCTTGCTTTTTTATCTTGGGAACCACCCAGCTGCCTCAGGGCCACTAAAATGACCTCGTACAGCCCTCCCCTTACTGCCCTTTTTGGAGAAAACCACAACCCTACCGGGGGAGCAATCATACCTCTTTCCCAGTCCTGATCACAGATTCCAGCAGGGCTCCCCTGTAGCAAATGGAGGATTCGGGAATGTCCGCATGGCTATGTGGAAGAAGACAACAAGAGCATTAGAGCTGTGACATACCAACCTATTCATCCTGACCCTGTATGCTGCACAGGCATGCATTAGCCCAAGGATGAGAAATCCCTCTGTAAAGGAAGGTCCTGGTGAGAAGTCCAATCTCTGTGTGTTTCTCCCATGCCCAAGTTACCCACCCAAAGCAGAGCAGCAACTTGTGCAGCTTCACAGGATTCAAAGCCAGAGCCACCAAACTGCAGCCTGTCCTCACCACTCATTCTCAAGTCAGGATAAAGAGGCACAGGGAAACCCTTCATTCTCTGCACGAGGGTCTGATTTTCGGATGATGGTACAAACTACAGAGAGGCTTTCCAATGCCATACCAAGACCCAAGCTTGTAAACTACTACAAGGTCTCAGAGGATTTCCTGAAATGTCCTGCAAGGTCCAGACAGCATCTCTTCCAGCTCTGACAATGGGTGTCCCACCATCCCGTCTGCCTGTAAGGGCAGGACCATGTTGCCTCCTTGCCTTCAGCATTACCTCCAGCAGAAGCTACATCACCATGTGCTTGTCCACCCCACCTGCTCTAGGGAAGCAGCACCAGGACAAGTGAAATGTCTTCCAGATTTCACAAAGCCAAAATTATCCACGAACATCCCCCAAAGCACAAAGCTCACAACTGGGTTACCAGAGACACAACACAAGCCAGGAGAGCAGCAGTGACGCTCACAGAGCTGCAGGTGCCCCAGCCTCAGCTGCTGCTCGGTGCAACTTACAGCTTCAGCAGGTGCCTGATGATCTGCTCAGGGATGAGGCGTTTCTGGCAGGCCGTGCTGGCCTCCCACACCACGGCCTCACAGATGCTGCCATCCTGGAACCGCCGCAGCTCTGACTTCTCTCCCCAGAAGGTCCGGAACTCCAGGGCCTATGGAGGGACATTGATCAAACCAGGCCAGGGACACAGGTCACGTCTGGGGCCAGCCAAAACACTCCCATGACCATCACCCAGCCCCACAGCCACCTGCAACCATGGCACAGCACCAGCTCTGCTCCACCCCACTTGGCACAAGCAGGATTTCCCTCACCTCGGGGTGATCAGCCTGTGGTCCCTTCTCCAGCGTGCTGGCAGCAAACTCAGGAACAAACAGGAGTCCAAATGTCAGGGACCCAACATCCTTGTGTTTTGGGGGCTCAGCATCAATTGGCCACTGTGGGAAAATGGGGAACATGAAGCATAGGGAGAGATGAGGTTGCTGGAGCAGCAACTGCCAGGATATTGGGCTGTTAGATGAACCTCCTGCTACATGCTCCCAGCTGCCTGGACAAGCAGAGACAGCGAAAGCCTGTTATAGGCCTCTCCAATGTAAAAAAAAGTTGTCTTCACCCTGTCCCATTACTGGGCTGGGAATTTTGCCCAGAACAAGCCACCCAGCTGCACCCCACACCCCAGTGCAGAGCCTCAGGTCCTGTATTCCCTACAAAGGGTACAAGCTTGTCTCCTTCCCCAGTGAGCATGGATCCCCTCCCCAGGCTCAATAGTGCCAAGAGAGGCTCAATAGTGCCAAGAGAGGCACAGCAGACCCCACGTGTTGCAAAGGATGCAGTGTCATTGCCAAGCTGCATTACCTCGGGGATCTGGGGCAAGGAGTGAGCCACAAGCAGTGCTCTGCTGGACAGACCACGTGCCAGCAGGGAGACAACGAAGGGCAGGGCTGCAGCCACGTAGTTCCCACCCCGATCCATCAGCTCATTCAGCAGCTGCATCTTCTTGCAGGTACCCTGCAGCTTGGACACATGCTTCAGGCTACAGAGAAGAGGAGAAACTGGTCACCTACCTGTGCCACCACATCCTTTCTGAGAGAGATATGTTAGAGGATGGATAAAGTGCAGAGCTGATGCCCTTTAGCATCTCAGGATGCACTACAGGAGATGCTGGTCCTTGGGACAGCAATTCCCATTGGCCCCCTCTTCCTGGGAGGCTGTCTAGACAGTAAAAGCAGAATAGACAAGTGCAAGAGGCACCAGCATCTATCTCAGAGCTTAGCAGGGCCACCTCCCACCAGGTAGGTTCAAACCTACACCAGTCTAAAGCCAGAAGCAGCCCACTCCTCCCTGAACAGGCTCCCTCAGCACAGTGAGACTCACTGGAAGATGTGGTCAAAGGTTCTGAGCATGGGCTTCGGGGTCATGAGCAGTGCCTGAAAGCCATCCACCATCCGGTCATCCAAAATTTCCATAGAGCGCTTGGCTTCAAACTGGACCTAAGCAAGATTAGACAGTGCAAAAGAGCATGAATGGGAAGGGAGAAGTTATGCAAATCCCTCCAGCAGTGGTCAACAATGCTCCCCCAACAACCAAGGCCACCCCAGTTCCAGGGTCACCAGCACACCCCGATCCCCACCAGCCTCAGCAGGAAGCCAAGTCACCAACACTCTGGCTGCTGGCCTTCTTGATACCCCTGACATCAAGGTGGTTTTTCCTCCCCAAAAAAAGTTATATCTGCTAAACACCTGCTTGGCTTCACCCAAAAGTGCCCATAAAGAGGAAAACAACTTTCCTCCACAAGAGTGATAAGGCAGTACAACATATAAGTCTAAAAATTCACTTCCAAGCTTCAGAGCTGGAGATGTTAAAAGCTTGAAAAGCAACACTGAATCCCCTCTCCAGGTCCTATATCCTCCTCCAAGATATCTAACCACTCTGCCTGCTTCAGCTCACTCCTAAGACAGCATCTCAAGGTGTCACCACAATGGGCTCAGTACCTGGTGGTATTTGCTGGCAGTCATGTCAGCGCAGAGGTTCACCAGCCCAGAGGGATCCACAAAGACCACTTCAAATGCCTGGTGGAAGTCATCCAGGACAGGCTGGAAGAGCAAACATGGTCCTTAGTGCTACGGCACAGCACGGACACCAAGACACCCCAACACTGCTGCCATCTGACAGCCTGGGACAGGCATGTTCCTTGCCCAAGGAATGCTGGCAGCACAGCCAGGCACGGGCAGGAGACCATCACAAAGGGGCTGCTTACCAGGGAGGGATCCACATCCTTCACTAGACTGATCCCTGTCACGCTCAGGTCAGTGGTAGCTGAGGGCAGACAGGAAAAACAAATTGCACCATCATTCACATCTCCCCCACTGCTGACAATGGCACAGTTATGTGCCTCCGTGGTCTCACAACATTAACAGTGCCACAATGCTGGCCTCCACCTTGTGATGGGATCTACCCACCCCTCTGCAAGCACCATCCAGCCCTGCCCTACTGAATCATTCCCTCCTGTCCATCCCACTCACAGGGTCTCAGCATTAGAGAGAGAAAAGTCACAATCATCTCTTTGCCTCTTTCTCCTCTGCATTCAGGCTTCATGCAGAGACTCCACTGACACCAGGCTTTCCACACCCAGAAAGGCCCCTGGAAACTCACCCAGGAATTGCAGAGTGCTCCTCAACACCTGATACCCACTCATCATCTTGACAATCTTGCGTTTCATCAGCAGGTAGGCAACCAGCATGGAGACCAAGAAGCCACTGAAGCACCCCAAACCCTGTGAAAACAGAGGGCTGAGTCAACAAGAGCTCAACAGGGCACCATGAGCCCCAGAGGCCACCTGCATGACTGCTTCTGGCCTCTGTCATCACCAGCAGGGCAGAACCCAAGCCCCAACACTGCCAGGAATACAGTGAGGCAAAGCACTGTACAGTGAACATGTGGATCTGCTTAGAGGAAGGCAACACCTCAAAGTTATTGGGAAATGGGATGAATTGAAAAAGAAAAAAAAAAAAACCACAAAAAAAAAAACCCCACAACAATCCAAAATCCCACTACATTATTCCAGAGATCTCAAAGAGGCATGATTGTCTGGTACCACAAACTCATTGCAATCCACAGGTTAGGACGGAGCTCCGTGAAACCTAACACAGCTCAAAGCAGAGCCACAAGCCCACCACCTCACCCACTAGGACCAAACCACCACCTTTTCACTCTAGGAAGGAGAGCAGGCCAAAGGCAGGTTAGCCAGGTAAGCAGAGCCTACCTTGGCATTGGACATACCTTGCTGAGCTGCCGCTGGTTCAGCCAAACTTTGAGGAGGGCAAGGCCATCCTTCATGCCTGGGAAGTCAGTGGCTGCATTAGACAAGAACTGCAGGTGGGAGAGCATCACCGTGTCACAGAGGATGGAGTTGTTGTAGTGGGGCGTCGGGGGCTCGGTGGCTCCTGTGTGGGGAGATGACAGCATGCTGGACCCAATCACAAACCTCTTGGTCACAGGGCTGCAGTGAACCCACCTGCAGGCACTGGGTGCAGTCTCTGCCTGAGACAAACAGCCTCATTTTGTCCCAGCCCCAGGCCCTACCCTCTTTGGGAGTGCTCTGCTCCATGAACCAGGCAGTCCGGACGTTGTTCTTGCCGGGATGGAAGCGGCTGGGTTTGAAGAGACCCACGTCAGGACAAACATGGAGTCGGACAGTGACCATCTTCTCATCCTTGCCTGTAAGCGCCACAGGGTAGGTGTGCAGGAGGAAAAGAAGTCAGAGACCAATATGAGAAAACACAGAGCATCCCCAGCCCGGGGAAAGGAAAAAGCTCCTTCCCAGCAGTATTCCGCAGCAGTGGAAATCAGAGCAGAGCGTGACCACATCCCAGAGCCAACAATAACCCTGAGATCATGCTGCTCATGTCCAAGTCCCATCTTCCTCCCACTAGCCAGCGTGGTACCCCAGCACTCTTCTCCCTGCCCTGGCCTCACCATGCCATGTTTGTCCCAGACCCCAACCCACTGTGTCCTGGGGGCTGTGAAAACAAGCAGCACCCACATCCCACATCATCTCCTCAGGGAAGAGCCAGGCTGCACACAGGTGCCTGGGGAAGGCAGGAGGCTGGTAGGGAGCAGGGATGGGGAAGGAAGGACCATGTTAGACATGGACATGTCTTGTAGTATCTCCTTTCTTTACTCCTTGAAGTATCCACAGGGTGTGTCAGCCAGTGAAGCCACGGCTGGGGAGCCCAGCCAAGCTGCAGAGGGGGACTGGCAGGAGAAGAGGACAGAACAACTGGGAGAAAACAACTGGAAAGCATCCAAAGCCTATCACCAATCATGACCCAGAGTGATCCCCCTCCAAAGGGCATCTTATGTGGTATGAGACCACCACCCTCCACCCAGCACTAGTACCCACTCACACCCCCCACCAGAGCAAGGCTCAAATGCCACCTTGAGGCCTCAGGAGCAGGATGGGTTTCAGATGGTTGCTGTTCATGTAGGCAAACTTCACACTGCCAAAGAGCTTCTCCTTGGAGAAATGCTGGGCAATGTGGGACAGGTACAGAGCTCTCTTCCGGTGGTAGCGTTGATTCAGGTTATCTTTGTCCTGGAAGATTTCCTGGGAAGAGAGGGATAGGGGAATCCCACCTCACCTGCCTGCAGAGCCCAGTTCAGCCCGAGGCACCACACCACCCACAGCTCTCCCTGGCCCAACAGGCCGCTCTAGCTCAGCCACGTGGCTGCAGCTCCAAGGAGCTCCAAGTTGGTCAGGAGCTTGCTGCTGGACCAGGCTCCAGGATCACAGGAGACAGAGCAGAGTTAAGCAGCCAAACAGGGTGTGCTTGGACTCAAACCCCACTAGAGCAAGTCTGGGCAGCAAGGGGAGGCTACCAGCCTCCAAACATCACCCTCCCTGTAACACAGTCTTGGGAGCCAGGGCAGAAGTGCAATGGGGTACAAAAGCAGACAGCATTTATCTCCCCGGCAATGTTCAGTCCAGGCAGAGAGAAGGAAGATCCTCATGAGGAACTACAATCAAAGCAGCTGCAAGTTCTGATAGAGCAAGTGGTCAGACTGCACTGCCCAGCTCCTTGTGGGAGTCATCACCCTGCACGTCCAGATGCTGAAACCTCATTGAGGAATGGAGAGGGCAGGACAGGGGTCATGGAGGACAGGAGGGATCAGGGTTCAGTGGGGCTCCAGGCCACTCAGGAGCTGGCACAGCCAGACTCACCCGGGGCATGGTCACAGCCACATCCACGTTGATCTCCGGCTTAACGCAGGTGCCCAGCAGGTAACTGCCCACCACCTTCAGCTCAGCCGGGGGCACGAAGTGGAACCTTCCCTTCACACTGAACGGCACCTGCAGGAACGGGACCTTCACATCCTTGGAAAGCCAGGCCTGGTCGGTGAGCTGGGAACAGACAGGACACATGGAACACTCTAAGCATAACCAACAGCAGATGTGCAGGGACCAAGACCTCTCTCCCCACACAGCCGCAGGAGACTGCACCCACTTAAAGACAGTGTCTCCCTTTCCCCTCTAGGATAATGCAAAGTATTAATTTTTCAGCCCCTAAGGGAGACAGTCTATGAGGACCTTTGCCTGCACAGCAACAGCACAGGCTGCTCCATACAGGACTGGGGTCTTGCCACCTCCTCCACCCCTCTGGAACATACTTCAGTTTCTGGGGTCTCTGGGATGGCACTCAGCAGGCTGTTAATTTCATGGAGGAAGGCATCAATCTTCTTCTTCTTCGCCTCCTTCAATGTCACCTCCTTCAGAAGCTCTTCAATCTGTAGGGGGAAAGGGACCCTCAAAGGCAGCTGCAACAGCGGAATTGCTTCTGCCCTTTACATTTTACAGCACCAACCACGAGCCTGGTGCAGAGGGCAGCAGGTGAGCTGGGGAACACACCAAAACCTCTCTACAGACTCCGCTTGGAGCTGGCAGTCCAACCAGCTCCTGCCATCTTCTGTGGACTGCTGGATTGCAATCAACCATCCTACCAAGGTTCAAACAAAAAAACCTGATGTAATTCCCATAGGCATAGCTCTCAGGAAGGGTTCTTGTACAACAAGAGAATCAGCTGCAGGAAACAACCACGCAGGTTCTCACCACAAACCAGGCCCTAGAGATCCTGCCACCAGTAAGTAGCCAGGAGATCAAAGTCATTCCTCAAAAATCACCGATGTTACAACCATCTGAAGGAGACATGATACCATCCAGAGAGACCTGGACAAGCTCAGGAAGTGGGCCCATGAAGTTTATTTAACAAGACCGAGTGCAAGGTGCTGCACCTGGGTCAGGGCAATCCCGATATCCACACAGGCTGGGGATGAACAGACCGAGAGCAGCCCTGCTGAGAAGGACTTGGGGGTGCTGGTGGGTGAGAGGCTGGACATGACCCGGCCATGTGCACTCACAGCCCAGACACCAAACGTGTCCTGGGCTGCATCCAAAGCTGGGTGAGCAGCAGGTGAGGGAGGGGATTCTGCCCCTCTGCTCTGGTGAGACCCCACCAGGAGCACCGCATCCAGCTCTGGGGTCCCCAGCACAGGAAGGACATGGACCTGCTGGAGTGAGTCCAGAGGAGGCCACCAAGATGATTAGAGGGATGGAGCACCTTGCCTGTGAGGAAAGGCTGAGAGCACTGGGATTGTTCAGCCGGGAGAACAGAAGGCTCTGGGGAGAGCTACTGAAGCCTTCCAGTATCTAAAAGGGCCACAAGAGATATAGAAAGACTTTTTAAAAGACCACACAGTGATAGAACAATGGGCAGTGGCTTTAAACTGCAAGAGAGCAGGTTTAGACTAAAAGTTAGGAAAAGATTCTTCCCTGTGAGGGCGGTGAGGCACTGACACAGAGAAACTGTGGATGGCCCATCCCTGCAAGTGTTCAAAGCCAGGCTGGATGGGGCTCTGAGCAACCTGGTCTAGTGGAAGGTGTCCCTGCCCCTGGCAGGGGGCTGGACCGAGAGAATCTTCAAGGCCCCTTCAACCCAAGCTCTTCTGTGATTCTGTGATCTAGTCCACAGTTGATCTCCCACACACACAGACAGCTTACTTTCCCAGGACATAAAAAACACCCTCCCGTTCCATCCTGAGCTGGCTGAAGACAGCAGCTGGGTACAGCTGACCGCGCTACCCTCTCACCCCGGTGAGCAATAGATCACCACACGGAGGGACGTCAGCGTCCTGCTCTCCCCGCAGGGCAGCTCTGTGCCGGAGCAGCTCGATTTTAACAGTGCAGAAAGCGCACAGGGTCCGGCGGGGGATGTGACCAGGAGCTACAGCGGGAAATCCTGTGCCCCGTGTGCCTGCCCCGTGCCCGGCCGCGGCCGGGGAGCGCCCGGCCCGGATCAGGGGGGGCTCAGGGGGCTCCTCCCCGCCGGGTCCCCGGGCAGCTCCGAGCGCGGGGTCCCGGTGGAGCCCGCCGGGAGAGGCTGACCTGCAGGCGGAGCAGGCTGGAGTGGAACAGATCCTCCGTCTCCTTCAGCTGGCTCAGCTCCTCGCTGGTGGGCGGCTGGTAGAGCTCGGCGCGGCTCAGCTTGGCCGGCTGCGGCTCCGCGGGCGCGGGGGCGGCCCGCTTCCCGCCCCGCGCCGGGGGCTCCTGTGCCTCCTCCGGAGAGCCCTGCGGGGAGAACACATCCCATCGGATCCCATCCCGTCCCACCGCATCCCATCCCATCCCACCCCACCCGGCCCCACCGCCCTCACCGCCATGGCCGCCGCCCACGTGGGCGCCCCCACCACGTGCGCCGGCGCGCGCGCTCCCGTGCCCGCCCAGCGCCGCCTCCCATTGGCTGCCCGCGGCGGAGCGAGCGCTTCCATTGGCCGGCCCCGAGAAGGGGGCGCGGCCAAACCCGCCCCTTCCGCCGCCGGAACCGCCGCTTTTCGGCCCAAAACTTGCGGCCACGGGGCGGGGCTGGGGGTTAATGGGGGAGGGCACCTGGGGCGAGGACTGGCCGGCAGGAACGGGCACTGGGAGGCAGTGGAATCCTGCTGGATGGCTGGAATGGGCACTGGGAGGCAGTGGAATCCTCCTGAATGGCTGGAATGGGTATCGGGAGGCAGTGGGATCCTCGTGGATGGCTGGAATGGGCACTGGGAGGCAGTGGAGTCCTCCTTTGTAGCTGGAACAGGCACTGGGAGGCAGCAGCTCTCGCGTGCACAGTGCGGGGAACATCCCCTTTGTACATCTTGCATACATGTGCCTTTACAGAAGCAACTCTGAACCCCCAGTCTGATGGGGTTTGGGTTTTCGGGGTGTTTTAAAAGCCCCCTCTATGTGTCCCTGAGCAGGAGGATGCAGGTTTGGGACCCAGGCGGGTTTAGTTCGGTTTCCAGCCCCCTGGGATGGCTTTTGCACGGCTGTAGTCAGCCTAATTCACTTCTCCACACCCTGTCATGGAACAGGGATGTTGTGACCCCAGTGGAACCATCCTTCTTTAGAGACTCTGCTCTGGGATAGCACCCCTGGAGTGTGTCATTTTTGGATACCAGGTCCTAATTCTTCCTGAACCCTGGCCACACTCAGGTCAGCCTTTTTCCAACACTCTAAGCAGGATCTCTTCAAGAGCAAATGTGTAGGAATGTTTAGACAGAGGGTAGAAGATCGTGTATCCATCCTGAAGGTAAACGTAGGAATTCAGGGAACTCCTCAGTGAAGCAGGCTGAGCTCTCTCCCCCACACAGGACCCCTAAGCCAAGTCATCCCACTGCTCACAGGCTGTTGGGCAAAAAACAATCAGGTTTGAGGCAAACAATAAACAGGGTGGGTGTTGGAGGCAGGGGGTGGATAACAAGGTGTTCAGAGGATGTTTGCAGCTGATACCTTTGCTGCATCTGACTTGCCACAGAGCAGGGCATGTTGTCACCCTTTCTTGTGCCAGGGAAAGCAGAGTAATGCCATGTCCTGCCCAGCTCTCACCCTGCAGAGCTCATTTCTGCACACTGCTCTGCACAGAATCTCTGCCTGGGAAATCACAGTGTTGAGCCAGGCATTGTTTCTGTCTCCAGAAAAGGCTGGCATAAGCCCTCATGTCACCTGACCTTCTGCCTGGCTGGGGCAGTCACCAGCATCGTTGCCAAGAGCACTTCAAGCCTCTCATCCCTGGTATTTAATGACTTCCATGAACAAAAATCTGCAGAAAGTGGGGTCTTGGTGTTGTGCCAGCTAGGGGACCAGGACTCCTGCATGTTGGTGTTTGGCTCCTGCTTTCCAAGGGAAGTGTCTCAAGAGCCAAGCTGACCTGTTGTTCTGTTTGGGGACCACCTCCTATCAGGTTTTGCAAGTAGTTCTTGTGCTCAGCCTCAGTGACTCTGCTGAGTATGAATTACAGCATCAGTTCCTAACTTGGGAGGAATTTATCCTCCATGTCCACAAAACAAACAGTTTTCTGGCTGGAGGAGCCTCCTCCTTCCCTGAGAGGACCACTCATCTCCACTCCTCTCCCCCATTCCCAGTTCCTCACATTCCCTCCTCTCTGTGCCGCTCTGCTCCCAAGATGTGATTCACTGCCAGACACCTGCAGGTGCCATGGCCATACCTGCAGCGTCAGGCTCCCTTCTGTTTAAAGGTGAGGGTAATTACAGCCCTGTGCAGGACTTTTAGGAAAGCTGGGCAAACCAGTTTGGTCATCCTTGGCCCCAAGGTCACATCCCTGCTCTTCTGGAGGGCAGTAGGAGAGGAGGGACTCAGCCGGGGCAGGTCCAGTGTGGATCACTGGAGTGCCCGTTGTGCAAATCCCTTAGCATGCTCTGTTCACCTCTGTTATCCCTGGGAAGGCATGTAATGCCTAACTGTGGTAGAAGAACAAGTTCAGGGTCTGTTTTTGGGGAACTGAATAACAGGGGCATGCCCAGAGCCTCCCCAGCCTCCTGCCACCCCTCCACTCCCCAACATTCCCCTGCTTCCAGGTGAAAGGCCTCATCCTGCAGCCTCCAGGACAGGGCACATGCACACACGTGCATGTGTGAACAAACACACACACTGCAGCAGGGAGCAGGGCCAGTGATGCCTTTCGCAGAACAGGTTGTTTAATAAAGTATTTCAGCACACAGTGAGTCATTAATTACGCCCAATCCTACAATGCTAATAGTAGCAATATTAATTAAAAAAAAACATTCCATACCATGTGCCTGCCCTTGCAGGCATCATGCACCTCCTTCTATCCCACCTTGCCCAAAGAACCACTGCTGATCTCTGGCTTCCTGGTGCCCAGAAACCCCTCGGGAATCAGAGGAATCCTTCCTGACTCTGTCCCCAGGAATCTGGGGCTTCACAGCTCAGGTGAAGCCATTCCTGGGAGGTTCTCAACAAGGGTGAGCATCCCCACACTCTGTGTACAAGCATCTTCTCAGCACAACATTCCAGAGCTCCAGTCTTCTTAAGAGGCAGACAGACATCAGTGCACCTCTGGGAAAATCCCACACCAGCACCAGCTATCCAGACACTGCCATCAAAAATCAACAGTGGCATCTTTAAATTGCAAAACTCTATAAAATAGCATGCATGCTTCCCTCCAAACATCTACCTCACACTGCAGGAGCCACCTGGCTACCGTCACGTAGGTGGCCCAGTCACCCCAATACCTGATGTTGTGTTGTACGCATTTAAGCCTAAGCCTCAGCAGGGTCATGACCACCAACCCCAGGGCAAAAACCACATCCCATCCCTTCACTCCACATAAATGGAAATCACGTGTGAGCACACAGCCTGCTGACCCACACTGGGACAAGCCAGTGTGACAGCAGCTGGAATATATCCCAGGAGGGAACAGCACTGATGGAGACAGCAGACTGGGGATGAATTTTTTCCCCTTCATATTGAGTGAATGCTCATCACCATTCCTTTATTCTTGGCAAAATAAAAAGCCTTCAGACATAGTTCCTGAGTTCTTTCTTCAAGGGACACAAATCCCTTTGGCCCCTCAAAGTTGTTTGGAAACAGGATGCGAGATTCCAGCCTGGAATTCTCCTGCCCACAGTCCTCGACCCTGCTGGCAAAAGAACCATTGAGAGCATGTGGAAGCACGTGCTCGGCACTGCCTTTCATGGGAGCATCTCTGGAGCACCTGAGCACCCCAGACCTCGTCCCACCGTGGTGGTGATGCCCTCAACCACAGGGCTCAAACCACTGTGCTCAAGTGCACACCCGCACGCACACCCATGTACTCACACATCCTTGCTCCCTCTGTTTCAGCCTCAGGAATGCAGCTGACATCATAGCTGGCACAAAGGGGCTGCCAAGCAGGTTTTGCCACCACAGTGATCCTGACTTGTGCAGTGTCCACTCTCCCTCCACACCACCTTGTGCCCTCCCAGGGTCTCCCTGCAAACACCACTGCTGTGGAAATGCTCTGGTTTAGCTGTGGAGAGCTAAACTAGAGCAAAAACCTTGGGACACCCCTTGAGGCTTGGCATCACCCACAGATGTCTGCAGGCAAAGCCAGCTCCTGCCCAGGGCTCTCCCCTCCAAGCCTTTGGCATCCATCCCCTAACTCCCTTTGGCCATGCCATGGCCATAGCTGCTTTTTTTCCCCAAGTTCTCCAAAACCTGATCTCAGTGATAACACCTGGAGTGAGGCAGAAAGCCATGTAGGGACATGACACTTCTCACTGCCTAGCAGCTTTACCCAGATTTGGTGTGGTTTCGTGCTTCTCCTGGGGAAAGGGGGCTCTGTCCCACTACAGCAAATCTCCCTTTAATTGTAGGATTAAATAATTCCTTCCTTTGGTTTCTGAAGCATTTTCAAGTGTTTCAAATTCTCAAGTATTAACACATGACAGAGTCATTTGTAACTCCCAGACAAAAATAACCTGGTACACAGGTTAATGACAAACTCCTGTGATGTTTGACTCCCAAGTCATATCACAGAAACATGTAGACAATAAGCAATCTTCACAATCTTCACAATGGCCAGAAACTGGGGAAGTTTGTCAGGGCAAAAGAATAAGGTAAAGTAAATGTTTGTAGCCATTGAAGTTTAAACAAAATCTCAAGGGTTTCACCCCAGGACTCAGGCAAGCACCCAGCACATTCCTGGCAATTCCTGAAAAAATAGGGTCCCAGGAGAACTCCTTGCCTGTAGGATGGGGTCAGAGAGACACCCAGGTCCTTCCTGATGCTCAGGGACCACCCAGACTAAACAATGCTGCATTGATTAAAATGAGCCTCGGTCACCACTTGTTTCTTGGTTGGATGATGGTTTAAGTCTCACCTGGTTCATTATAACCTTCACCCATCTGCACTGGGATATAGCAGCCACTTTGCATCGCCCCACCAGCAGCAGCAGCTCCAGTGCCTTACAAGGGTTCAGCTCATGTCCACAGAATGGTACAACAGCCACAACCCTCCTCAGTGAGTGTGTTAGACACTCCTTATCACTCAAAAAGAGAGAAAGAACTAAATAAAAAGAGGAGTAAACCAATCCATACATAGAGGTGCAGAGAGGAGGAGACTGATTTTGAGTGTCCAAAGTCAGTGGCTCTGGCAGCTTTATTTCAAAAGTGTGCTGACTTGAATTACACAGAGAGAACTAATGGGAAATTGATATGCCAGCAGTGTTTTGCCTCTTTTTAAATCACTGGCTGTTTTTTGCATAGATTGTTTTGTGTACTTTGTTTTTATTCTCTGTCACTTTTGTTGCTTTCTGCAACAGGCAATAGAGCAAATTTATCTGATTTCCAGTCTGTTGCCACGTCGGCTTTACACATAGCAACTAGGAGGAGAAACCCTTTCTGTTTTTTTTTTTTTTATGATAGTAAAAAACAACCTGCAATCTTCAAAAATCACATCAGAGACACTGAAGGAGAGGGAAAGCTCTGCCAACCCCTTTCCTCTTGCAGTCATGTCATGTTTTATCAGTGATGGGTGGTTTGCCTTGCCTGTCCCATGAAAGCAGCCCTTGGCAATCTCCTTGCAGTAGAATAGTCCTGTGTTTCCCAATCACAACCAAAATAATTCAGTCTCCAGGGCAGTTTCTGAGACAAGAGGGAGTGGAGAGAGCCAGGAACATGTAAATGTGGGGCTTATTTACTTATGACTTAAAACTCTGAGTGCCACACTGCCTGGAAAGGTGAGTGCCCTCCCTCCCTTTCATCCAAACCCAACCTGCATTTTTGCTGAGCAAACATCAGCAGAGGTGATGATGATCAGGATGATGATGATGATGATGATGACAATGACTTATATTGATTGAAATCTTCAAGCATACCTGACTCAGATTTAACAGCTCTGGCCTTTTTTATTCTTTAGTCTAGCCCCCCATTCCAGTGACTCTGCAAGGCAGGTATGTTACATCCTCATTCACCTGACGGGGAAACTGAGGCAAGGCAGTGGAGGGGTTTGCTGAGTGCAGTAAAGGTGAGTCACAGCTGGCATGCGCATTCAGGAAATTCCCTCACAGTTCTCCATTTTGCTTTTGCTTCCCATGGAAACAGAAATTAACCAATGGCGTTGTCTGTTTCTCTCTGTCACATCCCTCTGGTTTGTGATTTTCAACCCACAGAGACTGCTTCCCTTCCAGATGTGGATGTTTCAGAGACCCTTTGTGGAATTTGGCATCTCAGTTGGGAGGAAGAGAAAGACCAAAGTCTTCCTCCACTGGGAGGAAGATAATGAAGCACTCTGAACTGCACTAGTAGCCACTCATGACTCCACACAAGAAGGTGTTACCAGAAACCAGCTTCAAAGCTCTGATGCTCCAGGAATATCTTGGAAAAGTTCTACCCTGTGGGTGTTGAAGTTGTTCTCCTGGGCCTTCTTTAGTACTGGAGTGAGTGCCCAGCATCACCCCATGGGGTGCTTTGAAGCTGGAAGGGCGGAGAGAAGCACTCTGGCTTTGAGCCAGGATGAACTCCTCTTTCCTGACCCCTACAGCCCGTGCAAGGCTGCTCTGTGAGCCAGACCTGTCATCTGCTGGGGTCAGAGATATCTTCCCTATCAGGGAAGACTCCTTTGAGGTCTACACAAGGGTCCTTCCACTAAAAAAGAAAAACAAACAAACAAACAAATACAAACACTGGGTACTGGCTTTGGGGAATCTGAGAAAATCTGCTTTGCTACCCTTTAACCTGGTTTGACTTCAAAGAGCAGGAGTTACCTGCCCGTGCAGGACACCAGGGAGAACCGTGCTCCAAGGTGAGTCAGAGGAACACAAGGTAAGGTCAGATGCCTTCTGAAGGTGCTGAAGGCTGCACGGAGAGCCGAGTGCTTTGTTCTGTCTAAAATTCAGATGGATCCAAAAATCCCAGACCCAGGGATGACAGGCATGCCTCACAGCTAAAGGCTCTCACTTGGATACCCCATCCTGCTCTGCCTTATGTTACCAAGCCATGAGCAAAAGGTGTCCTTGCCCCCTGGAAGATGAGCCTCTGTCCTGAAACAGAAGGGTTACTGCACCCAAGTTTTATGCTGGAGATGAATGTCTCTGCTGTCATTTGGGGTTTTCTTTGCCTTCTTGGTGGCTGGCACAGGAGGAGACACAAAGAGGCAGATCCCCCAGGAATGAGGTCTTGCAGTCTAGGTGAGGACAGCAGCAACACCCAGAGGAAGAAAGCATGGGACAATTTGAAGTCACCTGGGAGATGGTGAAAATCTCACTTTGGGGCATTTCCCATTGCCTTTAAACAGCCTGTGAAGGTGTACCCAAGACTCAGTGTGCTTCTTGTGAAAGGGATGGAGACAAAAGAGAAACAATCTTCAGGTGATTGTAACACTATAAGGTCTCTGTATCCATAGGAGGAACAGATGTGCAGGCTGGGAATCTTCTATTCCCAAAAGACGTCATAGGAAAGGTTGTAATAGAGGCTGCAAAGTTACAAGGGGCAGAGTGTGCTTGGATAGAGAAGGACCACTCATCGTCCACTGTGAGGATGAGGGGATCTATAAAACTATCAGGGGCAGGATCAAAAGAAACCAAAGGAAATGATTCTCCACCCAAACAGGTCATTAGATTAGGCAACTGTTTTGCACAGGATGTTACAAATGCTTAAAATTTATCCAGCTTCAAAAATAGCTGAACAAATAAATGGGAGAAAAAATTGCTGAAGACTATTAAACGTAAGGACACTTCTGACTCAGGGAGTCTGAGTCACAAAAACATGTCAGAGGTTAAGGAAATATTCTGGGGAAGTATCACTTGTCCTTACAACCTTCCAAGGGTAGACTTCCATGAAAAACAGTGCTGGGATAGGTGGGCCCCCGTGGATATAGAAGCACTCAGCACTGAAACACAGTGTTGGTCATGATAAGTTCATTATCAACCTGTGTGAATCAACCCCAAGATCTCCCTGCTGTGCTGTGCAAAGCCATCTCTGGAGGGAGCTGGAAGGAGTTCCAGAGGGGGGAACATGTGGCACCCAGCAGGTGGGGAAAGCAGATAAAGTCCAGCAGGACCTGCAGAGGCAGGACCCTGGAGATAAGGTGATGTCAGGGAAATCACATAGTGCAGCACCTTGATAGAGCACCAGCTGCTGGGTCTGAAGCCAAGAAACCGAGCCTGAAGGCCCTGAGATAAGGTGAGGGCAGAGGGAAGCCATGGCCTGGCAGTGGGAGTTTCCAAATCTCCTTTTCCATTCCAGTGACACAGGAAAACAAGGCCAAAAGGGAAAATATTCAAAGCGATTATTACATACTCCAAGCTGGCACAGCCCAGCTCAGCTGCCCAGACCCAACTTCTGGGTCAGGCTCCGAAAGCATGTGTGATATCTTCATGATCTTCATGACCAAGATGCCCTGAGAGTTGTATGATGAAAGCACGGGCAGGAACAGAATTCAGTGTCATCCCAACAGATGGTAGTACCTTTCAATCTTTCGGGCTGCTCTTATGTCTGTGTCTATAGAAGAGGTGAGCCCACTGTGCCTCAAACAGCCTCCAAATCTTCAAGCCCTCTGTTATTTCCACATTAGTATTATTGCCATTTGGTGGCTGCACACTGTCTTTGCTGCAAGGGCTCTGCAAAGCATTGTCATCCCTCCCTTTGCGTGCAAAGTATCTCTTGTGAAGCCACTGTCAGTGCTGCCAGAGTGCCCCAAGTCTTGGGTCTCATTCTGCAACCAACTCCAATGTCAATAAAATGCTGATGGCCACATCGTCAAACTGATGACTGAGAAACACAGTCAGGGTTGGGATCCCATCCAGAGGAACCTGAACAATCTCAAGATGGGAATTTCATGGCATTCAACAAGACCAAGTGCAAGGTCAGGGCACCTGGGTCAGGGCAACCCCGGTATCAGCACAGGCTGGGGATGAACAGACCCAGAGCAGCCCTGCTGAGAAGGACTTGGGGTGCTGGTGGGTGAGAGGCTGGACATGACCCAGCCATGTGCACTCACAGCCCAGACACCAAACGTGTCCTGGGCTGCATCCAGAGCAGGGTGGGCAGCAGGTGAGGGAGGGGATTCTGCCCTTCAGCTCTGCTGAAACCTCACTGGGAGTACGGCACCCAGCTCTGGGATCCCCTGGCATAAGAAACACATGGACCTGGGTGTTAGTTTTAGCTGGGATAGAGTTAATTTCCTTCAGAGGTATGGGGCTGTGCTTTTTTGTACAGAACACAGTGATAATGACACATAGATGTTTTCCTTATTGCTGAGCAGCCCTGGCACAGAGCAAAGGTCTTTTCCACTTTTTTGTATTGTCGCACTGGTGAGGAGGCTGGGAGTGTATGGGAAGTTGTGATGAGACACAGCTGACCCCAGGTGACCAAGAGGATATTCCTTACGATATGACATCATGTTCAATATATAAAGTGGGGGGAAGAGGGGCATGAGAGGACATTTGGGGTTCGTCTTCCCACATCATCATTACACGTGATGGAGCCCTGCTTTCCTGGAGATATCTGAACTCCTGTCTGCCCTTGGAAAGCAGTGAATTAATTCCTTGTGTTGCTTTTCTTGTCTACATGGCTTTTGCTTTCCTGGTAAAACTGTCTTTACCTCAACCCACGAGTTCTCTCACTTTTATGCTCCCAGTCCTCTCTCCGGATCCCACTGAGGGGGAGGAGTGAGCAGCTGTGTGGGGCTTGGTTGCTGGCTGAGGTTAAAACACAGCAACCTGTCAGAGATGTGGTGAATGCCCTAGATGTCCCCGGAAACATTCAGGGCCAGGCTGAAAGGTGCTCTGAGCAACCAGCTCTAGTTGAAGATGGCCCTGATCATTGCAGGGGGGTGGGACCAGCTGACCTCTAAAGGTCCCCCCCCAACCCAAACTGTTCTGTGATTTCATGATTCAATGAGTAAGAAGCCTTCTGTTTTCTCCTGCCTTACCAAGCTTTTGGAAATACCTCCAAGGATGAGAACAGCCAGGATCCTCACAGGCTCTTGTTTTCCGAGAGCCCCAAATAATATATTACTCAAATGGCTTTTATATTTATTAATCATCAGACTATGAAAAGTAAGTGTCTTATTTTCATTGTGCTCTGAGATCTTTTGACAGCTTTTGCAGATTTTTAAACAGCAAGTAGATGTGAAAGAAGCATCTATGTATATACATTTCATATATATGTAAAAGGCATGATGTGGGTGACTGCAAACAAAAAGGAGGGTAGGGCAGTAGAGTCCATGGGACAGTATTTTTAGATATATTAAAAGAACTCACACAAAAACGCCTTATGATCAAGTCAAGCTTGGCAATGGCTCTGAAATAATCAACTTTAGACTGTTAGAGGACAAGCCAGGCACACTCTTTGTAAACCCTTCCTTCTAATTTCTTTTGTTCCTGAGTTCAGGTATATGAAAATATGTCTCACTCTAGGGAAAAACTCTGCATTTCTGAAGCTGAGCACGTGTTCTGCTGCCTAGGGAAGGATATGAGTGTCTTGGCAATGCTCACCAGTGCTGCACTTAAAGGAAAAAAAAAAGTTAAATATATTAAAAATGGATGCTGAGAGAAGAACATGCTTGAGGTGGAGAAAAGCTTTTGTACAAGTTGTGTGGCCTTCGTGGTATTTTGGCTGCTTCTTTGCAAAGAGGAGGATTGGCTCCTTGTAAAGTGCTTGCTGCTTTCTCTGGTTCTCATTTTGCAGTCCCTGCTCCCTATATTTTCCCTGTGGAGGGAGATGCTTTCAGGCCTTCAACCCACAGGGCTTTTCTGCTTTGCCTCACTCACCTCACTTTCACACCAGGGAGTCAGCAGAAAGAGAGAAATAGCTAAAGCTGCCCATTTTGGTTCTTCTTGAGAGCTGGGAAGTATATTCAGGGTTTTTTTTAACCTCCACAGGGTAAAAGTCAGGGAAGGGCCTTTGATTATCTTGGAGATGAGGGGAGTGCAGACCCACAGGACCAGACTGCAGCCAGCTCACCCAGCTGAACACCTCACCTGCAACACCAGCGACTGTGTCTCCCAAAGACAAGAAGAAAAGCATTTTAATTTAAAACACTGCACAAATGATGGTCCAGATGCAAAGGTTTTGTTGGGTCTTGAAGTCCCTCCCCCTTCTAGACCCTTGGAATGTCCACACATAGGAAAAATAAACCCATCTGAGATAAAATCCACAGCTTATAGTTTGGGACAGCATCAGAGCGTTCTCCAACTTTAAAACAGGGGTGCTCCTGCAAAAAGGACTGGCCCTGATGTGAATCCAGATGCAAACCTGGCTATTGGCTCCTTCTGCACCCTGCCAGCCCTTGAAATGACAGCTAAAGATTCGAAAAGGAGAATGACCCATCTTACAGGTGAGACAGAAAGTGCTGAGATGTGCTAGATGAGACAAGGAAATGAGATGTGCCATACATGCCACGCATTGAGAGCTTCAAGTTGGTGTTTCCTGCAGGATGGAGAAGGTTGAGGGTAATGAATGGAAATTTCACTGCAGGTAAACAAGTCTGGAAGAGATTTACCTGGCCCTGCAGGCAGCTGTAGATGGGGACTGAGATGCTGGCACAGCAAAGCAGTGAGGCACAGCACCTGCAGGGCACAGCCATGCTCTGCCATGTCCACAGGTGCCTCAGGGACCCTCTTGCAGGGCTGAGCCCTCCAGCCCCACTCACAAAAACAGAGCAGGAACATAACTGGGGTTGCCCCAAGGTCTGCAGCAGGGTGCTGCTGCAGCCAAGAGGCAGAGGATCAAACCCCTGAGTAGTCTCTGCAGGCTCCTGTCTCTCCCCAGGTGTTCCTTCTCCAGGAGGGCAGGTGAGCACTGCTCTCCCACATGGTCAGTGCTGCAGGGTTTTGGCCTTATGAGCTCAGACCAGTGGTTTTCTGTTTGGTTTTTTTTCCCAGACCCTGTAGAAGCTCTTTCCAAATTTCCACAGGACAGCAAGCCCTAGGGTGGATATGACAGCACCTCTCAGCATGTTTGGACCAGGCAGCAAGACTTCTCCAGACTTGTTCACCTGTCTGGAAAATTTGCATTAATTACCCTCATGGTGATTCAGGCTCCTGCAGGAAAGTTCAGCCTCTTCCTCTACACACATGAGGGCACAGATCAGTCTGTAGGATCAGAGCAAGGGTCTTCTCCTTCCTAATTCTCCTTCACAGCTACCACAATGTGGTTTCCAGAGTTCATAGCCTAGCCATGGACACAGAGGAGTGAGACACTGCTTCTGCCACACAAGAACTACACAGTTTTTCAGAGGAACATCTCATTTCCAGGAATTGGAAGTGGAGATGTGTTGAGAAAGCATCTCCTGCCCCAGCCTCTCTGTGGACCTTCTCACCCAAGGGATCCTCTCTGCCATTCATCCCTCCAGGCCTGTTGCCTGTGCTTGGGTCTTGGTGGTTTTGCTGCAGTTTGGTTTCATTCCTCAGAACCTGTTCATATTTTTTGTGGGAATGGTCATAAAAAGGCCAAATTCAGCCTCAGCAAAGCAAGATCCAACTCAACTTACATGGCCCTCTCTGTTTCCCAATGGAAACTCTTCTTTGTGGCCAGTTTTTAATGCCGCAGGCAGAACCTGAGCTGTGCATCTTCATCTAAACCTAGCTGGTCCTGCATTTTAATGCAGTTAATGGCATTGCTGCTGGAGACCAGCCCACTGGGACCATCCAAGGCATGGCAGCAAGTGAGAGCACTTGGAAGTTCAGCTGACAGTGACTGGTAATGTGCCATTCAGCGCTGAACACCCTGTGGAGGCCCCCAAAACCAGGAATGATGTGAGACCCAGAAGAGTTTCCTCCTTCCCTTTCCTCACCTTCTGCAAAATTCTGTCTCTTCTCTCCATGGCTTCTGCCCAAATACAAGGAGCTGCCTGCTCTGAAGATAAAAGCAGGGTCTGGTGAACCTACTCAGGAGTGCACCATGCAGCTGTTCTGTGGGCTCCAGCTCCTTCGCTCCACTGCCAGTGCCAGCCTAACCCAGGAATGGGGACAGCCATGAGTCCCTTCCTGATGGTCACCCACTCCCAAGGGACTGTCCATCCTAAAGAGCTGACCCTTCCACAGAGGTGAAGTGAAACACTGGGAATGTTGGCTTAGGCTGATGCCTTTTCCAGAGCACACCCAGGGCCCTTTGCTACCTTATCCCAGTGATGCTGACAGCCACACTGTAATGCTTGAGATGGGATGTCACGTCCTGTGCAGGAAGAACTGGCATCTAGAATGCCAGTTCCCAATACAGAAACTATCACTAGGACTGAACAGTATGGATATCCCAGCTACAGCCCCATCAATAAAGCATTATGTCCCCCAGATTGCTGCTTTGGAGGGTGGCAGTGGCCACTTCAGGCTTCAGCAGAATCCTGACAAGTCTCTTCCAACTCAGCATATTCTATGATTGTATGAGATCGTGAGCCTCTGTGAATCACAGCACATACCACCACGACTGCGTGCAGCTGGAAGACTGGTCTGTAGCTGGCAGGCTGAACAGGCTCAGATATTTCTGCACACTGAGCCCAGAATGGGAACTGTAAGATAACCTGAACAGCTGGTTACCTGAACTCTTTGGAAATACAAACCACTGTCTGACAGGCATAAGGTCACAGCCATCACACTCCTCAGGCCCCCGGAATCACAGCTGAAATAGCATTGTAATGCACTTATAATTTATTCATCAGCTGAATGAGAGCAGCAGCAGGCATTGTGATGGCACTCTTTTATCAAGTCCTTGTGATGGACTTCATCCATTTTAAAAGAGCAAACTGGAGTCAAATGGAAAAAAAAATAAAACCAACTTGATTCATATTAAAACAAGAAAAAAAAACAGTAAAAAAGGAAAACAGGACAAATCAAAACAAGGAAAAAGAAAAATCCTCTCTGCTAGAGACCTGTATTTCCTCCTCATTATTTTTCTTTTTCTTTACTCTGAATTTTCCTAACTTTGCATTTCTCTGCTGCTGGCTACTTTGATGCAGGAGGCTCCCGTTAACCCAGATGCTGCTGATTGATGCTCAAAAGCATCTTTTCATCCCTGTGATGAGTTCTGCCCACAGATCAGCTTGGCCCATTTTTAGGTGAAAGAGAGCCAGAAGGAGAATTGCAGGAGACAGACTTTTATTCTCAAAGATTCACAGTTACTTCCCTGGAGTACTCAAGTGCTCTTCTCCCCCAAATATAGGAGTCTGTGTAGGTGCCAATGTGAAGCTGAGGACTCCTGTATGCCTGGTTTTTACTTTTTGGGAGGTGAGAATCGCCCCATGCAGTAATGCTGCATTGTTCACTTGGGCAGCAGAGCACAGAATTGCACTTTGATTTCCCTCACTAAATGCTCTGGGAGTATTATAGGAAAATTTTTCCTTGGCATCAGAGCATTGGTGCCTGGGCTGAGATCTATTACCACTGTGCTTGCCTGTCCTCTGGTCTGGGACTCAGGTACCTAGTGTGAATAAAAGAAGTAGCCCCAGTGTCCTCTGTCACTGGTTCTTCCAGGGCTAAGAAACCAGCATGCAAAGCCCCAGGTGGTGTTTCCCCTTGGCCCATGGGCAGGGTGTGCTGCTGCCATGGGAATGATGGGCTGCCAGCACTGGTATGGCCATGGCTGGAGATTTGCATCCAGCCAGGGCAATGACACTCCAGGAAGGAGATGGAAGAAATAACCCTGGCCCCTCTCTCTTTCTTCCATATCCCTATAGTGATCTTGACAAGAAGAAACAGGATAAGATTTGGGAAGTGGGAAGACCTATCAATTCTCTAATAGGAAGGGGAGCTGAGTCCAAAGCTGAGCCACGCTGACCTAGGAGCAAGCAAATCTCCACTTTGGGCAGTCTGAAAGACAAATATGAAATGACTGGTTGGGCAAATATGTCTAGGGCTCTTTAGGACAAGCTGATACTGTCTTGGGGCAGGAGGGTGATGAGGTGGACCTCCTGGTGTCCTGCTCTGCTGCAGTAGAGCCCAAGGAGTAGCTGTTGGTGCTTTGAGTTACAAAGGACTCCTGAGGAGAAGTGGAAACTGTGCAGAACTCCTGCCCTCCGTCTGATCTTCCTAATTATTTCACTGTCTGACATGCTGGGAGTGAGATGGTGTTAAAGTCTAGTCCAGAGTCCCCAGGACCCCTGTTGATGCTTTTCCAAAACAAACGAGTAGGAAGGAGGCAGCAGGAGAGGAAATGGTGTTGCCTTTTATCCCAGCTGAGCCCAGTTACCTCAGGGAAGGAGTAGGTATCTCATCCTTTGAGCCGCTCAGGAAAGAAATTAGATAAAGCAGTAAAGAGTATCTCATGAGATGATTCTGTCCCAGGAATGGGGTCACACAGAGAGGACCTCCCACATCTTCCTAGCTCTTGTCCCCTCTCTCTGACAGCTCATGAAGCAGTAACCCCCTAGTGCAGTACCAAGACAGGTTTGCATTTTCAAAGCTTCTGCTGTTGCTAAGCAGAGTAGTTAACTCTCAATTTGTCATCCTCCAGAAACGCAGCTAACAGGAAGGAAGAAAGAAATAAGGAAGAGAGATATTGAAAACAGATGATGAGAAAGCAGAAGGGACTTAATGAGAAGTTTTAATCTCAGATTTACCTATTGCACCAGTGGCACCTTGAGGTCCAGTTTGCAGCAACAAGTTCTGATGGGCAGGGCTGGATTAATGGCATGTGTAGGCTCATCCTCTCCCACTGAGGCTTCCCCTTTCTGGAGCCACGTGTTTCTACACCAGACCTTATTGCTTGCTGTCTGAGACTACAGAACAAACTGATTCCTTCAGGTGAAAATAAAACAAAAGAGGCAACAACACAGTGTGTGGCAGACCACACCCCACGGAGAGCCTTGCTTGTAAGCAAGCAGTGACCATTTACAGGAGGACAGCTAAAGGAGGAGGAGGACAATGTTTCATTTTTGATTACAATATATTAGAGGCGATTAGACGGGAGAAATGCCATATGATACATCAAAAAAGTTGTGTCAACCTCAGGGCATCCTGGGCTCTGGGAAGAGGACAGCAGGCAGAGCAGCTGAGCCTCCCTGGGAGTACAGGCAGAAATGCAGGCAGGAGCCCTGGAGGGGGCTGCCAGGCTGTTCAGGCTTCAAAATGCTCTGTTGCTTCAACAGTTTCTATTTTGTTTGAGCATTGAATGTTTTTGCAGGAGAGGGGGGGAAAAACTTGGAGGGAAAAAGACCAATATTCTCTCCAAAAGCAGACCCGGTGGAAAACTTTCAGTCTGCCCTACTGAATGCACTAGGGCTCACTTTACTTTTCGCCTTGCATGATTACTTCTTTCATTAGCATTCGAGACAGGCAGCAGGCAGAGATAGATCCTGAATAACTCCAAACGTTGCTTCTCCCATCTCTCCCAGCATTAGGCTGGTTCAGACAAAGCCTTTGCTGGAGGCTGACTGCAAGAAAAGATGTTTTGATTACCACAGAGAAATAGGGGCAGTGCAATCCCAGAAGAGCTCAGCTCCTGCACATTTTCCTCCAGCACATGAGGTCACAGCATGTGTCCTGTCCATCAGCTCGAGACAATTTAAGACGGACGTGAAGATCCTTGAATGTGTCCCGAGGAGGGCAACAAAGGTGGTGAAAGGGCTGGAAGGAATGTCCTGTGAGGAGCAGCTGAGGACTTTGGACATGTCTAGTTTGGAGAAAGGAGGGGCTGAGGGTATTGCTCTCTACAGATTCCCGAGGAGGGGAAGTGGAGAGGGAAGTGCTGAGCTATTCTCCCTGGTATCCAGTGGCAGCACACGTGGGAATGGTTCAAAGCTGTGCCAGGGGAGGTTTAGACTTGACATCAGGAAGCATTTCTCTGCAAAGAGGGTGGACATGTATTGCAACAGACTTCATAGAGAGGTGGTCAATGCCTCCAGCCTGTCAGTGTTTAGGGGACATTGGGATAATACCCACAACAGCATGCTTGAACTTTTGGTCTGCACTGAATTGGTCAGGCAGTTGTAGGTCCCTTTAAACACAAATAGTGAATTCTTTTCCATTCTGTTCTATTGACATAAATAAAAAGAACATGGGACTGAACTCCCACCAGAAAACACACATAGCATGGCACTTCCTAGCCACCAAGGAGCTTCTCTGACAAACAGTGTTTTATGGTCCAGCCCTCCAGCCCCCATCTGAGGATATGAGAGCTGAATTATGCGGCTTTCTGTAAATGTGAGCTCACTCCAAGGTGGCAAAGAGTGAGCAACAGTGCTACAGGGAGGCACATGTAGGAGAACATACACTTTTTTTCAGCATAGCCAAGCAAGCTGAGGATGGGCAAAGGCTGTTTATTGATATTCACCTATGGCACTAAAGAAGATCTCATTTCAGCTCACAAGAAAAGTGATGCCAGTCCCCACAGGAACATTTTCCAGGCTGAGACAGGATTTTGTGAGGGCTCGAGTATTTTATAGCCTGGAGGCAGTCACAAGCCCTGGACTGGGTACCCCTGCCAGTGCTGGAGCATCTTTGGAGGGGGTAATGGGGACCACTTTGGGAAGAGCTCAAGAGTCAGGAGAAGGGCAAGAAGAGCAAAAAGGGGAGGATGCCATGCTCACCATTGGTCAACAGAAAAATTTGTCCAGATAACAGCTGGTACTTGGGGAGAAACATCTGTCTCCTGCTCTCCTCTCTGGGCCAAGGTATGGAGAAGGAGGCAGAGCCATGGCTGCCAAATGCCAGGTAGAGACTTCCCATACTGTCCCAGCTACGTGATCTCCCACCAGAGCAGGGGGCCCTCACTGTCAGTCCCGTGCCCTCAAGAAAGTCCATGGCTCTGAAAAATGCAGATTGATCCAGCAGTTATCCATGCCCAAAGGGTTGTAATTGGGATGGGGAAGCATGAGAGGCATGAAGGGTGATGGGGACAAGGAAGAAGGCTAAAGCTATGTAATGGTGTAAGGATGCTGGGACACATCACCCAACATGTTTGTCCAAGGAGCAGGTGCCTCTGTGGGGTGCAGAAGCCCTGCCATGTGCAGAAGGATGAAAGAAATGGCATGTACAAATGGGTTGTCCTCCTCCTGGGCAATCACTGTTATTTTTTCTTTATTTATTTTTAAAACAAATATTATTTTACTCATTAAAAACTTGCTAAGGAACAGGTGCTGGTTCATGTTCACTGGTTGATATACCTCAACCCCTTTGCAAACATTTTTCACCATTGACCAAGCTGGGGAATCAGAGAAAGGCTCAAAATGTTCAAGAATATGAAAACAACGCACGGGATGTGAGGGGTGCTGGCTGCCTATTTGTGCCTTATTGCTGCTGTGGGAGCTGCTGCAGGATTTTTAAGGAACTCTGGGTCATGCTAGTTCACTCCTCAAAACCATCCTCTGTACAAAAACAGCTGGTTTGTGATTGCGGGTGCCTGTCAGTGGCTCAACTATGCCCTGCTGTACTCGTTCATGATCTGGACAGGCTGGATTGAGAGGCTGAGACCAACAGTATGAGGTTCAACAAAGCCAAGTGCTGGGTCCTGCCCTTGGATCACGACAGTCCCCTGCAGTGCTCCAGGGTGGGGGCAGAGTGGCTGGAAAGTGCTTGGTGGGAAAGGACCTGGAGGTGCTGGTGAAGAGTGGCTGAACATGAGCCAGAGTGTGCCCAGGTGGGCAAGAAGGCCAATGGCACGCTGGCCTGTGTCACCAACAGTGGGGCCAGCAGGAGCAGAAGGGTAATTCTTCCCCTGTACTGGCCACTGGTGAGGCCACACTTGGAGTGCTGTGCCCAGTTCTGGGCCCCTCAATTCAGGAAGGACATTGAGCTGCTGGAGCAGGTCCAGAGAAGGGCAACGAAGCTGTTGGTGAAGGGTCTGGAGCACAAGTGCTGTGAGGAGTGGCTGTGGGAGCTGGGAGTGTTTAGCCTGGAGGGGAGGAGGTTTTGGGGGGACCCTCTTGTTGTCTATGACCTGAAAGGAGGTCGCAGTCAGGAAGGAGTCAGGCTTTTCTCCCAGGCAACCAGTGGCAGGGTGAGAGGACGTAGAATCATAGAATATGCTGAGATGGAAAGGAACCATCAGGATCATCGTGTCAGATTCCTGGTCCCACACAGGACACCTCAACAATCACGCCATGTGCCTGAGCGTGTTGTCCAAATGTTTCCTGAACTCTGTCGGGCTTGGTGCTGTGACCATTTCCCTGGGGAGCCTGTTCAGTGCCCAGCCATCCTCTGGGTGAAAAACTTTTCCCTGATATCCAACATAACCCTCTCTGACTCAGCTTCATGCCATTCCCTTGGGTCCTGCCACTTGTCATGAGAGGGAAGAGATCAGTGTCTGCCATGAGAGGGAAGAGATCAGTGCCTGCCCCTCTGCTTCCCCTCGGGAGGATGCTGAAGACCACAACGAGGTGTCCCCTCAGCCTCCTCTTCTCCAGGCTGAGCACACCAAGTGCTCTGAGCTGCTCCCCATGCCGCTTCCCCTCTGGACCCTTCACCATCCTCGTGGTCCTCCTTTGGACACTCTCTGGTAGCTTAATGTCTTTTCTATATTCTCCAGCTGTGCTAGGGGAGGTCCAGGTATGACATCGGGAGGAGTTTTTCCACAGAAGGGGGTGGTTAGACATTGGAGCGGGATTAGACATTGAATGGACTCGGTGATTGGACACTGGAATGGGATTAGGCATTGAATGGACTCCACCACCAGGTTCCTGGAGGGGTTCAAGGAAAGACTGGACACGGTTGTACTCCCTGCTCTCAGGCGATGATCTCTTCCAGCCTAACTGACCTGTGATCCTGTGACCTTCCCCTGCGTCCCACTCCCCCTGCCCCACGTGGCCGCTATCCCATCTCATCCCATCCCATTCCATCTCACTCCATGCCATGCCATGCCATGCCATGCTGTCCCATCCCATCCCATCCTCTCCCGTCCCATCATGTCCCGTCCTATGCCATGCCATGCCATGCCATGTCATCCTATGCCATGCCATGCCATGCCATGCCATGCCATCCTATCCTATCCCATGCCATGCCATGCCATGTCATCCTATCCCATGCCATGCCATGCCATGCCATGCCATGCCATGCCATGCCATGCCATCCTATCCCATGCCATGCCATGCCATGCCATGCCATGCCATCCTATCCTATCCCATGCCATGCCATGCCATCCTATCCTATCCCATGCCATGCCATGCCATGCTGTCCCATCCCATCCCATCCCGCACGGCTCCCCTGCCCCCCACAGGAGCGCGGCCCCTTTAAGGGCGCGCGGGGAGGGGCGGGGCGTGCGGCGGCGCGTGTGGCGTGGGCGTGGCCCGGTGTGGCCATCGGGGGGCGGGACCAGTGTGTTTGTGGGCGTGGTCATTGGACCAGACGGGGGCGTGGCTTGAAGGCGACTGGGGCGTGGTCAAGAAGGGGGCGTGACCAGTGGGACGAGCAGGGCGCTGCCGGCGGAGAGGGGGCGTGGCCAGAGGTGAGGGGGCGTGTCCAGCTCTCGCTCTGGGGCGAGTCCATCGCGGAGTGGGCGTGCCCAGCAAGAGACGGGAGGCGTGGCCAGTAGAAAGGGGCACGGTCAGCAGGGAGGGGCGTGTCCTGAGATCGGGGGGCGTGGTCAGCAAGGAGGAGGCGTGGCCAGAGAGGTGGGGGCGTGTCCTGCGCTCAGGGAGCGTGTCCAGCAGGGAGGGGGCGTGTCCAGCAGAAAGGGGCGTGTCCACAGAAGGGGCGTGGCCATTATAAAGGGGCGTGTCCATCAGGAGGGGCGTGTCCCCGAAAGGGGGCGTGTCCGGGGCGGAGGGGCGGGGCCGGCGCGGCGCGCTGAGGTCAGCGCGAGCGGCGCCGTCACAAAAGGAAGTGGCGGCGGCGGGTCCGTCAGCGCGGGGAGGGGCGGGGGCGGCTCCGGCACCTCCGGCACCTCCGGCGGCACCGGCACCTCCGGCGGCACCGGCACCGGCAGCGGCACCGGCAGCGGCACCGGGAGCAGCACCGGGAGCGGCGGCACCGGCGGCACCGGCACCGGCGGGGCGGCCGCGGCGGGGGCCGCGCCGCGCCATGGCCCAGCAGCAGATGAGCAGCTCGCAGAAGGCGCTGATGCTGGAGCTGCAGTCGCTGCAGGAGGAGCCGGTCGAGGGCTT
>JAWWTY010000088.1:65296045-65326505 GCA_035222235.1 Margarornis squamiger | reverse complement strand
CCGGGCCCGGCCTGCGGCACGGCCTCCCCGCCGGGGGATCGCGGTGCCGGCCCCACAGAGCCCCCCGGAGCTCGGCATGTCACAGAACCGCGGGGTTCGGCCGTTCGAAGGGAGCGCCGGGGCGGCGGGTCCTCCCCGGGCCGGGGGGAGAGGTGGGGGAGAGATGGGGCAGCAGGGCCTGCAAGAGTGGGGATGGGGCAAGGGGGAACGGCTTCGAACTGAAAGAGAGTGGGGTTAGGTTAGAAATTAGGAAGAAATGGTTTACTGATAGGGTGGCGAGGCGCTGGCACAGGTTGCTATGGATGCCCCATCCCTGGAAGTGTCCAGGGCCAGGCTGGATGGGGCTCTGAGCAACCTGGTCCAGTGGAAGGTGTCCCTGCCCACGGCAGGGGGTTTGGAACTGGGTGATGTTTAAGGTCCCTTCCAAGCCAAAGTGTTCTACAATTCTATGATGATACTTATTTCAAAGTAAGGGACTTCCGAGCCATCCCTTCATAGCTTCACACATAGATGGCTAATTCAGGGTACAGGCTGTGTTTTCCTCAGAACTCAATGGGCTTCAGGGCTGTTTGACGTGATTATTTTTTCTACTCCTGTTTTCTTCCTCTCCGAACTTTCAGAAGGCAGCCTTCAAAGGGCTGCAGCAACATGTAAGGGGTGAAGGTGGATAAATGCTTTCAATTCCTCTCTCAGCCTTCCTGTTAGTACAAAAAAAACCCAAACTTTTGTGGTTGCTATTTCCACTCTTTTACATAGAGCAAGTAAAAAATCTGGCATAGCTGTCCCAGAAAGGAACTGAAGGGTGCAGACTTAAATTATCAAAACAACTGGAGAAAGAGAAGGAGTTGCACTTCTTCCAACAAGCAACCGGAAGATTTTGGGTGTTCAGAAGATACACTGTATCAGACACCCTCCTCTGTACTGGATGCCTGCTTGATCTTTGGCAAACTACTGTTTCCACCAGGTCACTTCTCCCCACAGTTAACTGTTTTAGTTATGGCTGCTGCATCTCTCATTTCATGCCCTTTGGCTTCTGTCAAACTGAAAAAAATTTTGAATGGTGTCGTTGCTTGACTAACATGCACCTTTGGTGCCTCTTGGCCTCTCCAGGTCAGGGTTTAAGAGCTTTGTTCCACAAAACCGAAATAACCTGTAGCTTGGGGAATAATAGATTTGAGTCACGTTCAGTTTGGCCTCATTGTTTGGGAGGAAGGGAAGGCTTTGGCACAACGCTTGCCTTTTGTAATGAGTTGGCTGGCTTACTCATGTAGGTGTGATCGGTGTATTCTTAGACTCACCTCCATTATTACTTATTCAGGAAGTCGCTGGAGTCGTTGGTTGGTAACAGTGTCATCTTTACATCCGAATGGTCTGGCAACCTCTTCCTGCACTTAAATTACTCACCCATTTTTTTCAAGGAAATCATAACGGATCAAAATATTTTTGTTTGGTTGGTGAACTCTCTGGACTGTGTGCTTGCAGTTGTGCTTGGAAAGAAACTGAAGCCACCTGTGAAATAATTGGTGATGTGTGTTAGCAAGTGTTTGGATTTAGGCAAGGTTGCCTGTTGACTTGTCTCAGTATTGTGACTATGCTGTCTTCCTGAGTATTTGAATCGTTGTCTTTCTTCTAAATTCTCTTCACCAGTCCTGTGATACTTGTTTCGAGGATGGGAGGCTGAGATCTCATGGTGCCTCCATCCCTCCACAGCAGCAGAATTCCCTTCAAGTGGCATGGCTGAAGTGTCTTGTGTGTTGTTTCTGTCTCATCTTTCCTACAGGAGGAGCTCTGCGTGGTGGGTTTTTGTAGCACCTGATCTTTGGTTATGCATTCTGACTTCTGAGACACTGAAAAAGTGGTCTTAGACCCTCCTTCTGTCCCCGGGGAGAAGTGATATTCTTCACTCTCTTTGTATTAGGCCTGCAGGCAAGCCTTCAGATGCCTTAGACTTGGCTTATGGAGTTGTCCAGAGATAAGATTAATACCCAAACTTTATTTGATGAGTGACTTCTGTAATGTATTGATAGTATATGCTGTTCTGAATTAGTGCTCAGGTTGCGTCTGTTTCGTTTTTCAGATTTCTTGACTTGATGAAATATCTGCCTTCATCTTGTTTTGTATTTTTAGTTTACTAAGGTTGGGTATGCAGGATTAGAAATATGCAATTACAGGATGTAGCTTTTTTCAGCTTTGTGGCAATGAGAGTTTTGGAACTGTCTTCCACTTGAAGTGTGGGTTTCTATTAAGCTAAAGTAAAAAGTACGATTTTTTTGAGGAAAACCTGTGTTTAATGTGACCTGAATAAAGAAGGAGTTAATGATTGTTGATAGTGAATACAGATGCTTGATTTGTGCCTGTGGAGCTCTTGGAGGTGGTAGCATGAGCTTTTGGCATCTTGTAGAAATACAACCTTTCTCCCTGGGCTGTTGAACTAGCTGAATAAACTGAAAGGAGGGAAGTGCTCTCTGCACCTCCTTGACAGAAGCTAATGCTGTCAAAAGCTGGTTCAACATTTCAACAGATTCTGGTTTCAGTTGCGAATCCTGTAGCTCTAGTATTTGATAAATTGAAGCAGAAAACAAATCTCCCTGAATGTTTGTTTGAATTGTAGGATATCAATGTGCTGGCTATAATAAAGTTGGGGACTTAAAAATTCAAGTACAGCATCTAAGCATGTGTTATCAGCTAATATGGCACACTCAGGTCTGCTGCAGTGCTTTGGAGTTTAGGACTGCCAGCTAGACAGAAAGGGCAGCAGCCTTCAAGAGCAACAACTGTGTGAAGAGCAGCTTGTATCAGCAAGGGAAGATCCAGCAGCCCCCCCTCCCCTGTGTGATCAGCTGAAGGAGGACATCTGCAGTGGAGGTTATATCAACCTTTGTCTTACCTAGTGACTGTATTCCCAGCCATACTGAATAGCTTTCTAATGTTTTGGGAAACGCTTTGTTTAAGTTTCAGGTTACCATCCTCAGGGAAGGAGTTGAGCTCTTCCATGAGCTGGTTACTTCTCATTCCTCACCGGCAAAGCAAAAGTAGCTCAGGGGCAGTGATGTTAAATCCTACAAAGAAGTTATGATAAGAGCAAATGTCTGTCACTCAATTGCTGTCAATAAGAAATTGCCAGTTTAACTTAAGTTCTGGCAGAATAATTTATGTTGGGCTACAGGCATTTGACTGCAATAGATGAACTTGATTTTTTGTCCCAAATTAATTCACAGAGTTTAAGGGTGAAATGTGGGTAAACCTTGTGTGTCTATAATGTTGCTCACATCTGATTCTGTTACTGACTTTTAAGTGACAAAGGAAAGATTTTTCTCGGAATGAAACACTTTGTGTCCAGGTCAAAGATAGTGAGATTTGCTACTTTCTTAGGTCAGCTGGGAAGGACATGGTGTGATAAGACAGGTTTTTGGATCACACTCCACTGGGCTATGTGGTAGTCCTGAATTGCTCTGGTAATGATGGGAATGTGTTTTTCTGGTTTTGCAGGCAGTGCCTGAGCATCAGAGAACCAGATTGTGCTGTAATCTGCAGAACTAGGTGTGAGCAGTTCATTGATTCCACCTTTATGCCCTTTGCATCTTCTGTTCGTCTGAGAGGGTCCTTTGTTAGATGCAGGATAACTATCTTTACCCTTAATTTTCCTGATACTTAAATGGGGACGACCACAACAAAGGTTATTATGCTGTAATCTGGTGATGACGGGTGCTGGTTGGGATAGATTTCAGTGGCTGAGGGCTGTGCATGGTGAAACCTTCACCATCTCAGTTGACTATTCTTAACTGTGTCTTGAAATCCAGTGTCTTTCTTTGATGCTTGAGTCTTCGGAGCCTGGAGGGTAATGAAGCTCTGCCCAATACTTTCATTAAATGGTGTTTTCAGGATACTTGCAAGACTATTAGAAAGTGTCTCCTGATGGCTTACTCAAGGTCCTGAATATTTGGTGCAATTGCATCTTAGCACCACAGCTTCTGATTTTTCCTTAAGAAATACAATTCTTCAAATTTCTTTTAGTTGAATAGTATTCTTGTGCTGGGAGCCAGTGTTTCAGGGGAGGTAGAAGTGAGAAATTATACAAATAGAAACTTCATTACTGAGCGTGTAGCACTACCCACAAGCACGGTTTGACCAAGCACACTGTGTCAAGAAGCATGTTTAATGTAGAGCAAAAGTCAATATTAAAAGCTCCTTCAGAGGTGATTCTGTCTGCGTAGATTAAAATTAATACACCTAGCATAAAAGGAAACAAGAAAAATTAACTACATTGTTAGAGTTACTATTTGATAGTTCTTAAGGCAGTTCTTTTCATAAGGTGTTTTTCCTACTTGAAGGAACAAGCCTTGACACATAAGTTGGAAGGGGAAAAAAACCAGCAAGCATTATGATTGGTTTTGTCAAGCAATTTGGGGGCTAAATACTTGTCAAGGCATTGTTATCCTCGCTTTTTGTAACTCATTAACCCTATGCAGTATGGAGTTATGTATTGCTGGATCTCAGCTTCTTCCAGATGATTTGATTTCAAAGTATTTTGCAATATTTGTTAGTATTTCAGAGAAGAAAATAGACAGGGAATGTTTCGATAAATAATGGCAAGTGTGAGCACCATGTTTAAAAGTATGATATTGTAGTCTGCTTCTCAGAAAGCCTAAAATTAAGCCAATAGAAGTTTCCTAAGCACTTATTATATAACTTGTAGAACGTTTAACTCTGCAAAAATTTACTTGATTCCAGGGAAAGAACGTGTAGTAGTCTGTGCACAAAAGCTGCCTTAAAAAGCTGCCTACAGGCAGCTGCATTGCAAGGTGCTACAGAGTTTCTCTCTGTGTAGTTGGTCTCCTATATTTGTTGCCTTTAGGTATCATTGATGGTAATAAGCAGTGGTTTGATGTAGCAGAGGGATACGGAATTGCAGGTGAAGAGAGCCCTGTTTGCTCCAGGTCTGCAGAGCTCCAGTTCAGAGCAGGCTGTCTCCAAAACCAAGGAGCCTCTAGGCTGTCTGCAGGCAGAGAGGCAAAACACTTCTGATGTTGGTTCATGGATCACAAGCACAGTTATGATCTCAGACTCTCAGGCCTGGCTGATACCTGATAGGCCCTCGCTCTGCTGTTGCATATAGTTTTTTGGATGGCTACACCTGTGGGCTGCACAGACAACTTGTCCATCCTGTAACCTGTGTTGGACATCCGTGCATCCTCAGGAGCCAATGGGCAAGGTCATTTTGGTCGGCAGCTCCCAGCCCTTTCCCTACAGCTCCTCTGATCCAGGTAGGATTATTTTGTGTACCGAGAAGCACAGGTAGTGGTTTCCCCTTCTGATACTGCTTCAGTATATGAGATCATGTGCAGTTAGGTCCTGTTATATGGCAAGAGGAGAACTGTAGCACAGCCCAACCCTGCTGTTAGAAGAAAATGGAAAGCTTTCTATATGGATAGCTTGAGCACTGTTGATTTGCCTAATTTTTGTACAGAGTGGTCCTTTTATAAGGTAAAATACAACTTGACATTTCTTTTTCTTGAGTAACAATGCAAGGAACCATGCCTCTTGGAACTTCTTGCCTGTCTTTTCAAGAAATAGTAACCAAAAGCATGTAGCTTTAGATGTGGTTTGTGTTATAGGAATTAGTGGGAGTCTTTGAATCTATAGTGTTAGACAAGTGGTTCTTGTTTTGTTCTGTTTTTTAATTTTTTTTTGTGTAAATCCTTTAGATCCAGTATTACTGTAATGCTATGCCAGTGTCTGAGGGTTTTACACATCTGTAACTTTCTAAAAACTTAAGTTTTTGCCTCACTGTTTCTGAAGTCACTCTTAGACTGCCTGCTGTTTACATGGTGATATATTCACATCGATGTCTTCTCTTTAATAGCCCTTTGGGTCTAGTGCACAATGCTCATTTTATATCTAGAGGGTAAGGAATGCCAGAAAAAAACACTTCCAGAACCTTAACTCTGATCTTTGTGCAGTTTGGTTGTGTAGTTTATGGCATGTTCATCAGGTGTTTGAGATGATGAATAGTGTGGGCTAAATGGTGGAAGTTTTATGTTGAGCTTAAATGTAATTGAGTTCAAGTTGGAATTGTTGCAGTTACAGGTGGACAGCAGTGTGGATGAGCCAGAGGTTATGTGACTCATAATAGAGCAGGCCCTTTTATAATTTGGTCTGCACGTGATCAGATGAGTGCATGCACACATATATGTGCACAAAATTAGCTAACTATTTCCAGAATGCTGCTTCATTTTTAAAGCCTTAGTGTTTTTATCCAGCATTATGAGTTAGAGGAATTGCAGTTGATCTTGCTAAGCTTTTGTGGTAGTGACTTGTTGAGAATGTCTCATCTTACCAGGCCATTTTGACAGTAATAATTTTGGCATTGTATACCCTCCCCTGAAGCACTGGTAGCCAAGACTAACCAAACTGATTGATTCATTGCCCATCTCCACGGTTTCTGAAATATTTAGGGTGCATAAATATTTGCCCAAAGTGTCTTACAAAAAGGAAGTAAATAACAGCTGCTGAATTAGCATGCATTTAAGATATTTTGGAATCTTGCTTGACTTGAACAAATGTGACCTCAAGATTGCTGGATGTTTGTTGTTTTAAATTGAGGGTTTTACCTGGAGAACAATGATAACATAAAGGGGCTGAATTTTAAGTGGGTGACACTTTGAGATTTCATAGTACTTGTAATTAACAAAGAGAAGACTGCCTGTCAGGCAGGCTGTGTCTTCCTCCTCAAGGTTTTAGTATGAAAAGCATAGCATATTTTAATTTTGGTCTGTTTTGTTGTCTTGTTAAAATTATACAGGTAGTTTAAAAGTTTGGATAAACAGTTTTTGCTTGAGAAACCTAATTCAATACCAGTGAGGACATGTTTGCAATAGCAATGTGATGCTTCCCCAAGTTACGTATCTAGTCAAGTATTTAAAACATATGTTTTAATGTTCATTGTAGCTAAATATTTGGAGTGGTTGAGATACAAAACTCTCTGCCAGAGCATTGAAACGGTGCAAAGACCAGTGTTTAACAAAATTCTTTGGTTTTAAATTAATCCTTAAACACCTCTGCATTTAGAAGCCTTTTGCTGTCAGACCTAGGCAAAGGCTGAAATAATATTCTCCTTTGCAGCAACCTCTTTGGCCTTGTCAAAACAAAAGCCATGCAATGGAGTAGTTTTGACTTACAATACATTCTGTGAATACGCATTTGTTCTTGCATGAAGTCTGCTCGTAAAGGCCCCTTATTCATGGATGTAAACCATACTGGTGTGCAAGTGTTTGCTTATCTTGGCTAGAATAACTATCTGTAAAAGCACTCACCTTTATTAAAAGAATGGGCTTCTTATAATGTATTGAAGAAAACTGAATTTCATCTCTGTGTTCCCAGTTACTTCTGTGCAGAACAGTAACTGTACCCACACTTAGTAGCTGAATGCTTCTCAATGGTGCATTAAGCAGTATAACTTGAGAGGCTGACTTCTCTTCTGTACCTTTTAAGTGTCTTGTAGCTATTCCCTAAATCTCTTCTAATTTGTCATTCATGTGGTAACAAAATGTCCCTACCCAAATGCTTGAGATGAAGGTGCATGGCACTTTTTGGTTAAGGTGAAAAGAAAAGGCCTTGTCTGTGCTTAATGATATTGCCACTTCAGTGGGATCTCTGCCTAACCTTATTTTTTATTGCTGTGTCCATATTACTCAAAATGCTAAGCAAAAAAGACATTGAGACACATCTCTTATTGGCAACTTAGTGTCCAAGTTCAGTGGATGATGGTAACATTTCTTCTCTGGCATAATTCTCTTGAGTGCCAAGTGGCTCTTTTTTGGGAGAATCATAGTCATGTTTAAACAGTTCTCTATAAAGAACCTATTGTGTCACTTTTTGAGGGGGGGACACAGGTGTTGTGTTTTCTGTTATTGTTGATTTGGTTTTTTTGAAAGTAATTCTAAATGAAACTAAGCATTTTATATTGCTGTATGATCTCTATTGGAGCATATAAAAATGAAAGTTTTGAGACCAACATATGGAATGATTTCCATTTCTCAGTCTCTGCCAGAAAACTGAAAGCTTATGTGCTTCAAAATTTGACTAATATGCTTTCTGTGAAATTTAACTGATTTTTTTTTTTCCCTTTCCTGCTGGTTGCAGTCTTTGATTTGTGTGGAAGGAGCTTGGCTGCCTTTGGCCTGAAATACAACAATAGTGGCACTGCTGGGGGAAGCTGGGTAGGAGCCTGTGAACATTTGGGCTTTTGTGTTTTGAAACTGGCTGAATTATTTTTGAAAACCTTTTAATACTGAAGATTATTTTGACCCTCAGAGGTTTATGGGTAGGCTCACCAGGAGCTTAAAACCAGCTTCAGTAGAGTAGTTATGACATGTCACTCTGGAGATGTATTTTAAATTGCAGTAGTAGCTGAGTATGGGGTCTTGAATCCATATCATCTGTGGCTATTCTACCTTTGGAAAGGGACAGAAGTTGCATTGGGTGCTGCTAAGGAGGGATGGGGAAAGAAGTCTGCTAGTCTTGGCCACTTTATTCTATATGTTGTGGAATAAATCTGGGTTCTAGTGCTGTTAGTGGTGATACTCCAATTTCCTTGATTCAAAGCAGCCTGTTTAATGTTCAGCTTGGGCAAATCACTGTTAATTTTCATTCAGTTTTCAAGCTTATCCCTCACCTATTGAGCAATTCACTTTTGTTCACATCTCTGGTGTAAGTGAGATGCTTATGCTTGGGTTCTTCAACCAGGAACCATACTTTGCCTGCAAGGAACAGCTGAGTAACCTGCTGGCAATCAACAAAAGCTGGGAGAAGGCATGGTGGGATGGCGGCTGTAGATCTGTGGTACCTGCCTCAGCCAGGGTGTTTCCTTCTGGCAGTTGTAGATGTGTTGCTAAGTGGTGGATCAGGTCCGGTTGGGATAAGGGCCATGATTAACCATCCCAAAGCAGGGCATTGCTTGTTCCTGTGCCTTGTGGGGGTGCATTGAAATGTCACAGGAGCATATCTTCAGCATGTGTACCACACCTGAGATCCCTCCTGCTGTCCAGGCAGCTGATGATGCATTCTGTGGAACCAGCTCTGTGCAATAGCAGAGGCATGGAGGAAGGTTCTACTGTGCTTGGCTACAAGAGACCTGTCATCATCATGTTGCCAGGCCTCTTCATTTGTCTTGGAGTCTCCTGGAATCCAAGCCCATTTCAGGTGTGTCCCTCTTCCTTCAACTCTCTTCCTGAACTGGAGTAACTGTGCTTTGAGTCATGACTGCAGGCTGACATAAGGTCACCAAGTGTGACCTGGTTAGAGCTCCTGGTGTCTCAGCCTTGTTCTATTTCATCTTCTACCCTGTAGCTCTCAGCTCTGAGTGTGTAGGTGACTTTCACCCACTTAGAATCATAGAATCATTAGGGGTGGAAAAGACCTCTAAGGTCACCAAATCCAACTGTCAACCCAGCACCACCACTATGTTCAGCACTAAACCATGTCCTCCAGTGCCACAGCCATATGTTTTTCCAAGAGAATAGTGAAGTACTTTTGGCCTGCCTACATCTAACCAATGCTTCCAAGATGGCTAGTGCCTGCATCTAAGGCAAAAGTGATGCTGGGACAGCCTTATGTTGCAAACCTCTGGCTGAAGGTTAGTGGACAAAAACAAATTCTTCATTTGTTGGTTATCTGCATCAGTTCTGTTGTATTTTTTGCATGCATCAATTTATTTGGGATTTGCTTTTTGTTCAGCTTGCATTAGTTCATAGCTGAGATTTTAAGAAAGTTTTGGGGGTTTTCTTTCCTCTTCTTGCAAAGTATAAGGCAGTGACTTCTGTGCTCTAGAGAAAGGAATAGATACAGTATGTTTCACAGAATCAATTAGATTGGAAAAGACCTCTGAGATCATCGAGTCCAACCTGTGACTGATCACCACCATGTCAACTAGACCACAGCACTGAGTGCCACCTCCAGTCTTTCCTTATACACTTCCAGGAACAGTGGCTCCAACACCTCCCTGAGCAGCCCATTCCAATGTCTAATTACCCTTTCTGTGAATAAATTCTTCCTAATGTCCAACCTAAACTATGCCCTCTTGTCCTATCACTGGCTGTCTGGGAGAAGAGCTCAACCCTCACCTGGCTACAACCTCTTTTCAGGGAGTTGTAGCAACTGATGAGGTCACCCCTGAGCCTCCTCTTCTGTGGGCTCAACATTCCAAGCTCCCTCAGCCAATCCTCATAGGACTTACCCTCTAGACCATTCACCAGCTTTGCTGCCCTTCTCTGGACCTGCTCCAGCACCTCAATGTCCTTCCTGAATTGAGGGGCTCAGAACTGGGCACTCTACTGCAGTTGCAACCTCACCAGTGCTGAATATAGGGGGAACAAACCAGAACAAACTCTAAGTAGTCAGTTTTGCATGGTTGTCATCTAAACTATTTTAAATCTCTTTCTAGTAAAAAAAAAAGGTACTATGAAGGAGGTGTTTTGTGGCAGAGGAACATAATGATGGCACTGGGAAGGAGTTTCCCTGTTCTCAGAAGGGACTTCAGTTTTGTTAGACTATTTTTGTGTGATACATAATTTATACAACTGTAGTAATGCAGAAAAACTGGGGATAACAAAATTTGGGCTGAGCCTAAAGCCTAGTTTTAATGCTTGGTTGGCACATTGAATTTAAATCTTCGTTTGTGGATTAGTAACTATCGGATGTCAACTTGAAGTTAGAGGGCTGTGGGAAATCAGCTTTTTCCAAGAAAAGTTTGTCTGTTACTAGACGTTTTTATGGCAAATCAAACATCATATTTTACTAGGCAGCAGCCAACAAACCTTCTTCAGTTCATGTGTAGCTGAACTTCAGTTCTTAAAACTATCAGATATTGCTGTGTCATGTTTGCTCTGAACACAAATCACTACAATCTGATGTTGGACTGAGTGAAAGGGATGCACAATCCAGAACTGGTCATCTGTTAGGCCCTTTGTGGGAGTGAAGCACGGCACTTGTCCAGAATAGTCTGTGAATGCTACACAAACAGGATGGGAGCCAGTGCAGTGCTTTGTTCATCATCTCTAGTGACTGTAAGAGGTGCTCACATGAAGGACACTGGGATAACATTGGAGGAACTGTGTAGACACGTAGGGGTTTGAATGTCAAGTATGGTCAAAATCCTCTTTGACAAGAGTAATTTAGTGAATAGGGAATAAGTTTTCTATCTGTTATGGCTTCATATTCATTATTCTGGATAAATTAGCATCTTTATGTAAAATGGGTATATCTTATAATAGTGTAATTGACTAAAATCTGTAGGTAGAAAGTGTCTTGTTTTTTACAAATAACACATGGGAAAGCTTGCTTCCAAAACAAATTCAACATGTATGTTTACAAGTACAGCATTTAAATTTGGAATAGCTGAAGAAATTGTCAAGTGAATAGCTTTCAGGCTGCTTAAGCACAAAAGCAGAGAGTTTTTTCAATAAGAACTTCTGCTTATTCCTGATTTTTAAAAATAAAAGCCTGAGCAGTTTCTTGAAGCACCCCAGCACAGAACCTGATGTACTGACAAGTCACACTCCTCTGCACAGACTTTGTCCATGAGGCAGCTGCAGCAATTCTCTAAGAGCAAAAAATAAAGCTGGGGTTGTGTAACTTAACCTGGGGGAGGAGGGGGACATTCCTGGTGTTGAAGAGAAAGCCATCAAGTCAAGAGATGTATGCTATGCAGGCTTCACAAGTAAATCTCAGAAACAGCGTATTGTGGAGAATCTGGGTGAACTTCTTGTTGGAGGAGGCAAAGTTATCCCTTGTCTGCCTCATTGTTTGAAATGTCAGAGTGATCTGCTCTGATTTTGAAGCTACCCAGCTTTTTTACTTCCCACCTCTGAGATTTCTTTATTGTACTGTATTAATTGCTCCAGCCTCTTGTGCACTTCCACTACAGCCACCCCGGGTCTTCTCTCCTGCACTTTGAAGAGTAGGTTCAAAATAAAGCCTCTCAGCATAGAGAAGCCAGCATGTGGGATTTGATGTCAAGTGTGGAAGTGTGAAATGGCTCACAGCTCCGGAGCACAGCCAGGGAAACAGCCTCGTGTGGCACGTTGTGGAGCTGGCACATTCACAGGGCAAGATTTGGTTCCAGTCAGTTAGGATGAGGTTTGAGGTGTATTACTGACATGCCTCTGAGTTCTGTTGTGCTTGTCACCCAAAGTGCAATTACCCAGGCTATGCCACAACACTGAGCTTAACACAAATGGGCTGGAAGCCAAATTCTTCACTTAGCAAGCACTTTAAATAGAAAACTACAGCATTGACCTGCAGGTACCTTTCCTTTTATAAGGAAAGCTGGTGTTTCTAGCTGCCTCAACTATAAATGCATTGATAAATGCTGTTGTATAATACTTATTCACCAAAACAATGTTCAGTCACAGCTTAATGTGATTGCCATGTACAGTTTGAGTTTCAGGCAGAATATAAAGCCTTTACCTTCTCTAATTTTGTTAACCTTGTATAAATAGGTACAGCGAAAGGAATACATGGGGCATTCTCCAATGACACTGTGGCAACCATGGCAAACCACCAAGGTCCACAGTAATAAACCATTGAGATCACTTTATAGTGTTTAAGTATGTCTGCAATGCAGCAGTGGCACATTTGACCTGTCTCAAGCACAGTAGTGGGGTCTGGTAGCGACAGCGTGATATTTAACACCAGTTGTGAACTGACCCAGCTTACGAGCTGGTTTTGCAGCCCATGCTTAATCCCACGTTGCCATGGCTTGACTGCCACCAGTATCCGTGCTAATGGATGCAAAGCCAGCACAGTTGCAGCTGTAAATCTCTAGGGCACAGCAATGAGGGCCATGTAGGCATAAACTTGGAAAGCTGCTCTCATGTGGCTGGAGATGCTGATGATATAAAGATGCTGGTAGTTTTGTTGGTGCTAGAACTTAACCAAACCTGGCTTAACTGTTTCTGTTGGCTTATCCCATATTTTATAAGGTGTAAATTCTGATCAAAGCTCTTGCTGTGATTGATTTTATGAAGCCTTCTCATATGGGTCTAACATAGGTGGGTTGGGGGAAGGGAAGTGCTATGCAGGATCTTATTTCCATACTTTTACTATTGAGAGACTCCTAGAAATTGTATTATACCTCCTAGGACTTGGCCTCTTGCAGAGCTTGGCTGAATTTGCCACCAGGTTTCATGGCTGCTGTGGCAGAGAGTTTGAAAGCTTAAGCCTCACTTAGTTAAAACACGCATATAGTTATGGGGATTATCTACTTACTAATTGCTTTGTGGAGGTTCTGTGATATTTTTTAGAAAAGACACGCATACAGGTATGCATTTCAGGGCCTAGGTGAGTTTGATAAGTGTAAGAAATATTGTGTCACTTCCTGTTTCTCTTGGTAACAGACAACAAAATCAAAGGAGACTTCAATGAGTTACTTAAAGCAACAGCATAGGCACACATAAACCTGGTTTGGATGTATACCTCTGTGATTGCCTCAGTGCCTTGGAATTGAAGCTATCAGACTTCCAGCTTTACAGGAAACCTCACTTCTCAGGGTATAACTAAAACAAAGCTGTTCCCATGACAGGAACTTGAGGTTCTTAGGACAGAAGATCTGAAAGGCTACTAGAATAAGTTAAAAAAAAACAAAAGCCAGATTTAAAAATTATTGTTTCTGGCAGCTGATTTCCTAGAAGTCATGGTGAACGGAAGGGAAGCCCAAGATAGATGAGTTGAGGTGCTGGTGTTGATGAAGTGGTTGTCTTGGCAACTGCAGCCACTTAAATATCTTCAGGAAAATAGCAAGCAAGTGTTAAGATTGAGAAATGGGAATGGGTTGACAGAAGAATCAGGAGCAATGAGCAGCTTGAGGCTTATGCAGGGAGTGTATTTGACTATAACAGCAAGTCTCTGGTTTCAGTGGTGGGATTCTTGAGTGATGTAACTCTGCTGGTTCTTCTCTTGTAATGACTGTGTGCCTGGCTGCCCTGTTGCTGCATGAGGCAAGATCTCTGGGGACACACTTCCCAGGGCATATTTGTCCCAAAAAAGGTGACTGATGCTTGTGGTGTGAATTCAGGTTCTGGTGTGAATTCAGGTTCTACTGGAGTGCTTCATTTTGCAGCTCCACTGTTCAGTGTAGTCATACAAATATTGCAGCAAATCCCAGTGCAAAATAAACCCTGCCTGCAAGTAGATACTAGTATGAGAATTGTATTCCATGTCAGAGCTAAACTGCTGAAGCTGCAACTCTGTCAGGGATTGCTCTCAGTCTCTGTAATGCTTTCCATGGTGAGAAATTGAGGCATCTTACCATGTGTGTTTTGCTAGTTATGATTGCACGTGCTGATACGTGGTTCTGTAGGTAAAACTGTTAATTTTTAATCTGATACTTTCCTTCTGGAGCAATTAATTCTCTTTCATTTTGTCACAAAAAGCAAAACCCAGAGAAAGCCCAATGGAATAAAACGAGCAGAGTTTGAGCCAGTTGTTTCCTGCTGCCACAAGCATATTTGTAGCTGCCAACTATGACAGGTATTTCTGCAGTCACTGAATCTTAAGCAGAACACCAGGTGCTCAGAGAAGTTACAGAAAACTAGGTGTACTCTCTCTACCTCTCATCTAATAGCTGGTTTCTGAGCTTCTCTTTGTGTAGTAACTTGTGAAAAGTCATAGTCAGAAGCTTCATTCCAATGTAAGTGAAAAACTCACAAGTTACTTCTTACTGCAAAGTAAGGATCAATTTCCTATCACATTTTTTACTTCTTTTTCCTAGGAAAAACCCTACCCTACAGACACAGTAACAGTCACTATATTCGTAGTTTTGTTTTTTTGCCTACATGTTTAAAAGCTACTGGTAGTAGTCAGGATACGAGGCAGACAATACGATACAGACCCAGTTTGGTGCTCTGGTTATTTCATTTGGTCATTTGACCATGTATTTCTACTTATCCACATTTCTCAATGCAGACAAAATCTCTTCTGACTTTCTCTGGTAGCCAGTGCAAGCCTGTGTTACAGTTAATAGTTGATTTGACTTCTGAAGCTTTGCCAAATTAGAGGGAAGTTTTCCTTGGCAAGTGACATCAGCCTCTGCCGTCCTGAAACATTAAAGTAAAAACTTGCAGTCCCTGGTGTAATGCAGCTACTGAGGGTAGCAGTTTCATTTGTGAGTAGCTTCTGCTGAAGGAGCAAAGGCAAAAGTACCTGTTTAGGCTTTTCCCCCTTTCTGGCTTATAAGTTTTTAACCTGTCTCACATCTCCCTCTGACCCTTCAACATGTTTTTACACTGGAAGTGCTACTCTGATGCAAGACTTCTAAGGCTTCTGTAACTTCATCTGACACTGATCAACAGATTAAGATTCACAGATTACTTATGGAAGTAAAGTAGTGTATTTTCCAAGTATTTCGTCTCACTGGCAAAGAATAATTAAAAAGGTGAGGGAGTATGAGATCAAACCTGGATCACCTTATAAATGCTTTGAATTCTGTACTTGTAGGGGTCTGCACTGCGGTTTAGATCTGCTATTCTTTTTTATCCATCTGCTTTCACTATTTTAACAGCTAAAAATTCCAAAAAGGCCTAGTAGAATCAAAACCACCCTCTTGTCGAAATGAAGCTTGATATAGGGAGCTTTATAAACAAGGCAGTACTACTACATAGAGTAGTCTGTGTTTCTTGAAGAGAGCATATGGTAGGTGGCACTTCAGCTAGAGAGGACTTGGTAATTTTAACTCCTTTGTCTGAATCCCTCTGCCATTTCATGGGGCTAATGGAAAATTAAGCTGCTTTTCGTAGATGCAAGGAAAGCAGGCTGCTAAAAATATTTGATTTCTACACATCTTTAATTATTCTATCAGACTTGGACTAGACCAATATCTTGGAGTCCAAGGTATGAGATCAAAGTCATTAGACTTCTAAAATGAATAGACCTGCCACTGGAGCAAAGCTTCTTGTGAATGGAGAAGATCTCAATGTACTGATCTCTTTTAGGACAGGACAAGGCAAGCCTGTTATACAACTTGGAATTTTTTTTTTTAGCTTCAGGTAGTATCTGGTTACTGAATTCAGCAGAGGAAACACCTTACTTAGGTGTTTCATTGCGATGGTCTGGGTGTTTTGTTGTGATGATCTGGCTTTGTCACCTTCTGTGACTTTAACCTATCAATTCTAGTTTAGTTGTTGCAAGCATTTGTGAATATGAATCAGCTAACTTTTGAGTTGAGTTGCTTTTATTCAAAGATAGATGTAATATACAGTTGAACAAGCTCACTAGAGAATCCTGAACCTGAGCTAGTGAAGTCTAGTTTGGTTTTTGTAAAGCTGATCCTTAGTGCAATTTAGCTAAGAGTTGCTGGAACAGTGGGCATGTTTTCTATTGCTCTATGCTAAGCAAAATAATCAGAAAGAAAACTATCTGTGGTATAGTGGCTGACTTATGCCACAAGGTGTGGTATTCCTTTAATCCTTTTATAAACTGTTTCATCCTAGGTAATGTAATTGTGGATGTTCTTATTACCTATATAATTCCTAATTCCTTTTGAACTCTGCTAAACTGTTGGCCTTAATGTTGCTTAGCAATAATTAGCAAAACACAAGTGGTTTCTGTAGTGTTTAACTCTAGATCAAACCTTTGAAATTTTGTTTGTGGTGACCTGTTATGCTTTTATGTTGGTAATACTTCCACTGCTGAACAGTGAATGGGAACTCCTCCAGATGAGTGCTCAGATCAGCCTGACTGCCAGCCCTGAGCTTGGATGTTTCGTTAATTTTGTCTTCAAAGCTCTTGTGTTGTGTTCCCACTTGACATGACAGACTTTTAGGAGTGCTTGATAGCCTCCTTCCCAAACTATGGAGTATTTTGTAGGAAGTTTCACCTTCACAAAGAAAACAAAGCATCTGTGTCCCTTTTTATGGAAATTTTTGAGCTGCTTTGCTGGATCCCATTCTGCTCTTTGCAGTTTAACCATGGCTGTGATAAAGGAGGAATGGTAGTTGGTGTTCAGATGTTTTGGGTGTCTGATCTGGAGGTTGCTTACCTTTGCTAGGATACTGGAAAGGCCTTCACTTTGTGATTTTGATTCATTGTTCTTCTTTTCTTACATGTTTTGTTCTAGGCAAGTTTGGTTGTTCAAGGTCAAAGTTTCACTTAAAGTTAAGGAATAATACAGGCTTCTTAAATAATCCCTGCTATGCTTTTGTAGCAATATTTTTATCCCATACATTCTTGCCTTGTAACTTAATCGCAGTTTTAGAGCAGTCTGTGGTAAGTAGGGTAAAGAACTAAAATTGGCCAGAGGTGTCTGATGTGTCTACAGCTTCAGTACAGAAGGGTGGCATTAAGGGCCACCCCACTTATTTTACATGCCCAACTTTGTAGTGGGACTTGGAGAGGTTCTGCCATCTCTTGCCTGGGGACAACTGTGCCCTCCTCAGAGTCTTGGCTTCTGCAAGAAATTTAATATGTGGCTTTCAGCCAAAAGTACTGGATATGTGTTCAGTTCCTTCTTCATCTTAAAGGGACTAAGCCCATATCTTCTGGGGGGTTTTTTTTGAGGTAACATAGTTATCAGGCTGTGAGTTTATACTGAAGAATCCTTCTTTCCCCTTGTTGAAAGTTTTGCCTCCTAAGCTTTTGTCTGCATGGTGGGGAAGGGCCAAAACCCAGCCAGCAGTGCAGGAACTTGCCTCTGTAGCTTAAGGTGCACAGCTGGAACAAGGGATTGCTCCTGTTTATCAGCTCACTTGCCAGTGTGAAATGTTACTGACCCTGACAGTTTTTTCCAGGCTCTGTGCTCTGAACAATCAGTCTCCTTTTGTTTTCTAGTCTGGGCTTCTGCATTCCTGTCTGGACAGTGGCCTGATGCCAAGGGGAAAGCTGAAGAGAGGTGTGCTTAATGCCTTTAGGGTAAGGCATACTCCCAGAAGGTGGAGTTGAAGTGCCTTTGGGCTAAATGCCCCAGTGCCAACTGATTGAATAAGGTGTCCCAGTGTAGCTGATTTATTTTACTTTTTTTTTTTTTTTTTAAATAGAACCATCACCTGAATGAAATGTGTGGTACAAGTGTGGTTCATACGGAGAATTTCATGCTGAGTCAGCCTTGTACATGTATCTGTGTGTAACCTTGAGTTCAGTATTGAATTCCCAGAGCTCAGTGTTCAGGACGTGTCAAGGCATTTTGTTTCTTGTTGCTTCTCTTGGGCAGGTCACCAAGCACTACTGAGAGGGAGCATAATGAGAATCCTGGGTTTAGACCTGGAGTTTCCCAGGGTGAGTCCCTAGTCAGCACTGGCTCCTGAGAGGCACTTCACAAGCATCAGATTTGTCATGCTCACCCATGAAATGCTTATCATGTCACTCCTCTTCTAGCAAGGTCCAGAAAATCCAAGGATAAGCTACTTTTACATACCTATTAATTAATCTCTTCTGAAGAGTGCAGGATCCTCTTTTCCTCTCTAAACTTCTGTTCGTATAGCTTTGGAGGACACATCTTAACATCTGGGGTAAGACGGTAGCCTCAACCAGTTCCTGTTGTGTGCTCAGTCCTGGTAATGTATTTGTGGCAGAAAAGTTTTCAGTGTAAGAGGTAGATGACTTAAAAATCCATCCTTATAAACACTGTCATTGTCTGACTTGTTCTACATATTTTTTTTGGTGAAATTTTCTCATTAGTTTGCTGTAGTTAGTCAGTTGTCTCTTGGACGAAACTGTGATTTTAAAGACATTTCACACTGGAAGCAACTTCAATGTCCTATGATAACATGTACAAGAATGTCAGATCAGTCAGTGTTTAATTTGCAAATTAAAAATCTTACTGTTGTGGCTTTTTGTGTTAAGCTACTGGACTGTAAGGACAATGAGCTAGTGATGCAGACTTCCATGATCATTAATCTGACACTGCAATAGCTGTGTTTAAAGCTAACTGCTCACAGTAAGAAAGCAAATGAGCTATGTGTTACCTTAGATATAATTAGATACATTGCCTTGTATGTTTATTTTGGAGATTAGAGCAGAAGCACAAACCCCCCTAAGATACAGTGCAGAAGTGATCGTAGAGGGAAGGGAGTAAGAGCTCTGCAGCACATACAGCACAGTGCACAGTGTGGGTTACCCTGCGCTGGATTTACTGAGAATTTTTTTTTCATGCTGTTAGGAGAACCACAGCATTTTAATCCTGATGGCTGCAGTAGTTATGGCCCTGTGTGAAATATGAGATCTGGTGTCCACAGACTGACAGCTCTGAAAGGTGGGGCAGTATTGCAGCAAATATGAAGGAGCTTCCACTGCACAGGTCATTGCTTGGATATTCCTGAAGTCACTTCCCTGGCATCCAGCTCCTGTTTTCCCCCTGAGGAAGATCAGGGCTCTTGAGGAATTGTTGTCCCACTTGCTGTTAGTACAAGCTGGAGACAACCACAGTGTTCAACCTTTGTGCCTTCGCAGACTTTCTATCTTGAAAGGATGACATGACTTCACTGAGCAGCACTGAACAATAGTTAATTATGTGGATGTCTTCTAGATACTTCATTTGAAACACTTTGAAACTGTAAAATATACTGGATCTACAGCAAAGCTGCAGGTGTATCTGCTTCTAGCATAAGGGCCATCCTGCTCTGCCAGCAGGAGAAAGTGCTTCTTTCCACAAAGCCTAAATTTAATCGAAGGGTTTTGATTGGTGTTTTTTGGAAGGGGTTTGTTGTTTGTTGTTTTTTAAAAGCACCTGGAACTGCCTTTGGACTGGTGATTGTTTCAGCATCTGATTCTTCTCTTTCTGCTTTCATACATTGATACATGCTATGAATGATGCCTGGTTGGGAAGAGGCTAACTGAAAATATTGCAGTGTAACTTGAGCTGCTAACAGTGTGGTACTCAAAGGAGTCTGACTTCTGTATAATGACAGTGAAGGAGGATATTTTGAAACTTGTCTCTTTTTACACAAAGCTGCCAGTGCTGTGGCTTCATTTTAAGGGTGACATTGTTGTGTAATGTCCAGTATGATGAGGCTGTGACTTGCTGGGTGCTCTCGAGCCTGTTAAGTTAACCCAGCCCACAAATGCAATGAGAGGTTTGTGGTTAGTAATGAGCTGCAAAAATGATGGTTACTGTACAGCTTGTGGTATGCAAATATAAGTAAATTAGAGCTCTTTTGAAAGCCCAGCATACTCTGAAGGGTGGTGACAGGTGATTTTTCTGCTGTAACTAGGCTGTGTAAGAACTGGCTTCTGGTGAGTGCTTGCTTCTTCCACTCTTCCAAAAAGTTAGACATGGTATGTTAATGACATGCTCCAAAAAGGTGCTGCTGAAGCTGTAATTCTAAAATCTACATTATAAATCAGGTGATCACAAAGTCTTGCCAAAAAGTGTTGGCTTGACTGTCTTTATCACTAAACAAGCAAGCAGGTCACTAATTTTGCCTAGATTATCTTTGCCTGCTGCCATCCCCCTGAACTACAGCTGCCAAGGTATGTTTGGGTATGCTTGGGCATTAGGATGGAAAAGGAAGGAAAACCGTGGCTGTGTTTTGTCTTCCCAGAGTAGAAAAGTACTGATAGAGTATATATATGCAGTATTCAGATTATCAACAGATTATTAACACCTATAGCCACACCTGAGGGTATACAGAATTGTCCTGTCGTGAGTTTTCTACTAGGAAAGGCAACACTGGCATTTGCGGAGGATTTTTTTCTGTCCATGCAATCCCATACTTACTGAAAGATTGAAGTGGCTGGTTGGTCTACGGATGTCCTGACTGAACTGTTGACACTTAACTCCATAAGTAAGGGTCTAAGCAGTGACTTCTTCCAAAATAATCCATTTAAGTTAAAAATGAGGGACTTTCAGGCTAGTTTGTAACTTGCCTGCATGAACAGTGGTGCCATGAGGGGTAGGAGGAGGAACCTCTGCTGTGACTTGCACTGATTTGTTCTTCTCTTTTGTTTTATGCTAATTCAGATGCTAACTTGTTTGTTTAAGCAGTAACACTGAGGATTTATCAGATCCATGGCTAAGAAATAGGTAAAACAATTTATGTACTTCAGATTTTATGGGGTTCAAATGCCAGTGACAATGCTGCCCACACTGTCATCATTCATCTGGTACTTAGTCTGTTTGACGTAGTAATTGCAATTGCTGCCTGCGTCCCAATTTGACAACACATTCCCTGTGGTGCTTGTTTGAGACCCTGAGCTGTCCTGCTTAGTGTATAACTGGAAAGCTGCTCTTACAGGACCTGTCAGACCTCACTTTTTTAAAATGTTTTAAATCTAAACAAGCCCTGGGGGCGTTTTGGCACTGATCTCCTGGAGCATCTCTGTTTCCCTGAGCAGCTGCTGTGGTGCAGCTGCTTGTTCACAAGCACAACTGTGCTCATGGCCATCATCAGGGCTGCTACTCCACATGTCTGTGGTGGTGCAGAGAAAGCATGGAAGCAGTGAGCAAGCTGGGTACTGAGGGCATACCTGGTGCCGTTCAAAGACAGCTGGGGAAGGAGGGCATCTTTACTATGAGAAAAAAGCAGATACAAGTTTAACTTTTTAGAGATACTTTGAAGTTAGTTTTGTAGAGGTTTGTCCGATAGCAGTGTGGATACTTTCTACCATCCTAGGCAACTGTAACAATAAAGTTTACAAGGATGCTATTTCTTCTTTGCCGTACCTTCTTGGAACTGAAATCTCTCCTCCACTGAGAAGTCCAAGCTGCATCTCCTAATCTCCTTTTACAACTAGCTTTCACCTGTGCTCACCATCAAGTACCCCTTGAGCTTCATCAGTGCTTTAATGAGTTCACTGTAACATTTTCTGCTGTTCTAAAGAGCCCCCTCACTGTTGAGAGGCTCTTCATGCTGGCGTCCAGGTGTTGGAATGATAAATCATTTCTTGGTAAAATGGCCTCGTTAAGCTTTAGGCCTTGACATGATTGTTACCTCAGACCTGGGGGGAGTTTAACAAAGCTTTAGAAGCAGGGTGTACCCCTGATAATGGGCACAAAGAATACAGAATTTACCAGCCACAAGGACATTTGGCAGAACTCCCAAGATAAGGCAGAAACTAGCAAAGTCAACTGAGCTGAAATCAGCTTCAACTGGATAAAAGGTAACTCTGCCACCAACTCACAGGCCCACCAGCTCAAAAAACCACTGACTCAAGGGAAAGCCTGAGCACGCTGACTAATTCGCATGAGAAGTGAGGGAATCGTTTAATCAATAGAAGAGAGGATACTAATTAATGAGGAATCTATGTAACTTGTGGCCAATGGACATTAGTGCCTTTGCTTGCTAAAATGTATACGTAGTGAAAAGTTTTCATAGTACTTGTGCTGGCTCTCTGGATTCCCATCCAGCCCCTGCTGCTGTGCAGAACTGTAAATAAATCAAATGCCTCAGCTCGGTGTGGGGATCTGCCTCTTGCACACCAGGTGAAAGAACCCATTTTGGGACACCAGCACTGCAGAACAATGAAGCTGACTGCACAGGAAATCAGCTTGAAGGAATCTCCAGATCTGGTTTTGGCATTAGCATGAGTTGCTTCCAAACAATTGATATTTAAATCAAACTGTCATATTTTAATTTGTTGTCCTTCCCAATACTGATTTGTGCACTAGATCACAATTGCTTCTGTCTGCTTGGTCCACTGTTTTGTCTCTGATGCTGCCTGGTAGGTTTCAATAAAATACTTAAGACAGCTGATCTTGCAGTGTGTGTGGAGGAAAAGAACAGCAAAAGAAAGGCTTTAAATATGGTTTGGTCATCCATTGTAAATTAATATAGATATTTGTGCAAACAATTAGTAACCAAGGCAGATAAGATCCTGAAAGTAATGCGTAGAGTGTCAGGCTGTCTGCCTGAGGGCGATACGTGGGGTCTCTGCAGACTGTTTTGACTGAGAATATCAGAGTGTAGCTTGGTAGCCCTGATCTTTTGGATTAGCAGGAAGATAGTTCTCAGTTAACCTTATAAATCTAAATTTTTCCACAGGTCTTTTTATGACAACAGTTTAGTAAGTGCCACTTGAAATGTGTGGCACACAGCAAAATAATATTAGACTAAATACGTCTCTCTGAAAGCATCTTCTGAGAGGAATCCAGGAGTCTAAATGCTGACTTCTGGCGTGTGGGTAGTCAGTTTGGTGTGTTCTCTGCATCTTTGCTGTACAGACTGCTAAGTGCTTCAAGGCTGGGAAGTGTCAGACTAAAATGGCACACATAGTACCTAAAATAAATTAGGATTTTAGACTGCTGTAGCTGATTTATACTGTTCTAGAAGCAAATGACCTAATAGATCAGGTACTGAAGACCAGGGTTGTTAAAGACATTGAAATTACAAAACATTTACCAGGTAGAAAATAATTAAATTACCAGATATAAAACCTTCCATCTGATGGTTTTTGCTTACATTTTGTGGACATGGTAAATTTATTAAAGAAATTAAAGAAGTTTTCTGGAGTTACTTGACCAATGGATAGCAGGGTTGTTCCAAAGAAGGGAAGTGACTGACCATTTAGCTTGTGATGCCCTGGCATCATGTGCTCTGTGCTTCATTACGGTGCAGGTGAGCTGGGTTTTGTACTGATGTCTATGCAAATCTCATGTAGTAAGTGTCTGACCTAGCCAAAACATTTCTGAGATGGGAGTGCCCTGGCTCCCCACACATACCATGCTTCTACATGTGCAGTTCATGCTCCAGATTCTATAGAGGAACTGCTGCTCTGCCATACACACACTGCTTAGCAATTGTGGAAATCCTGGTTATTAGAGTGGGATTGCAGACATTTTTGCCATAGTATACAACTTGAACTAAGCAGCTGCAGATGGTTTCCTGGGATACCAGAGGAGAAGCTGTGAACAGATTAGACGTTGTTCCCCTTTTGCTCTTGGACTCATTGACTGGCTTGTCAGTGTTGTCTAATCAACTTAACATTGCAGGTTTGTTTGAAGTGTGCCATATTTGGAATGGATTAGCAAAATCAATATGATGTAATTTGTTTTGTAGCACATGAAGCTGAAGACTGAAGTCAAAGCCGGGGTCTTTATCATTCCCTCTGCTTTCTGTAGTAGGTGAAGGTCATCTTCTTGTGTAGCTCCCAAGTATCCTCTTGGAAAGGTTATGAATCCTTGACAATGCTGCATATTATTGTGAATGTCTGTCTTAAAATGAGACACAGAGGATAACTTGTTAAACCTTCTGATATTTGGGTTTTTATACTCAGATGAGTCGTATGATTTCTACTTTTTATACTGATGCTCAAAGTTAGCAAGCTCTGACCTGAGCACTTCAAATGTTGGGAATATCAAAAAGTCCCTTAAAAGTGATCTTTTTTTAGAGTTTTGCTTTTTTCATAGTGAATACTGAAGAGTAACCTTCAGAACAAAACTAACTTACTTTCTGTGACAGGAATTTGTAGGAAATCTCTTGCCATTTGTGGTGGTAGTTTGTTGGGGTTGGAGAGGATAACTTTTCTGAACTTCAAAGCATAGCATGCTAATTTGAAACCATATTGACTATCTTGAATTGCAGGCTGTTTGAGAGACAGATCCTTACCCTCCTGCTAAAGCCTGGTTTGATTGGTATAGAGATATTTAGCGTTGGTGATAGGATAATGGACTAAAGTTAATACACGTTAAAGTCCTTTGGCAAGGGAGTGGCTGAGAAATGAGAAGACTGAGTGCCGAGCAATCTGTACCTAAAGGTACCCTGTTTGGGACAGGGGAATCCTTGTTGAGAAATGTTTTTTCACTTCCTCTGTTTCTAAATTTGACTTGAAAGGAAAACACGGGTAATTGACGTCGTATATACTATATGTGAATTCTGCGACTTCCTGGGATAGTAATGGCTTTGATTTCCCCTCCCAAATTTGGGTGACAGTGGTACTTTTGCTGTCTCCTACTCCAGCAAGTTTCTGAAAGCACCAGCTTCTGTTGACCTAATTGGTACCAAAGGTGGTAATGGGGGTTCTAAAAAGCCCTGAAGAAAGTCTTATTAGGGTAGGTATTCATGACTGCTAACAAGTGGGTGCAAAGTGGGAGTTAAAAGGGATTCTCTTATCTATGATTGCTTAGTATTGCTGTGCAAGGGAGGAGAGCTCTGCTGCTACTGCAAAACATTTCTGTAGTAAGGAGATGTTCTAACTGATACATAAGCATTGCTTCTGGATGTGTTCAGGAGCACTGAAGTGTTCTGTTAGTAAAGCAGGGGATTACAGTTTTGTTATTGTACTCCCAAGAAATATGTCAGTTTATAAGAACAGTGTGAGGATTTCATTTAAAATTAACAAGTTCAAGATGACAGGGCTTGTGTGAACATTAAAATGAACCCTAGTGATGTTCCTTGTTCATGGGCTTGGTGCATAGGAAAAGATTGCTGCCACTTCATGGGGACACTTTGTCCTTTAAAGTCAGGTAGAGTTGCTGAGTTTTAGGTGTTTGGTATTATAAGAAGCAAGCTTGTTGGCCTGGAGTTTTGAGTAGCATGCTGTAAACCTCTGCTTTCAGTGGGACAGTTAAAGGCAAAATGGTTTTGGACCACTTTCTTCAGGATATTCTGTGTTGCACCAGAACCATCAATACTGGATATAGAACACTATAATGCTGAGCTGGAAGGAGCAATGTTAAGGGTCAGATGTGCAGAGCTCTTTTGTTGTGCTGCTTTGTTGATGTGCCTGATGCAGGGATCTTGTGATGGCACAGCCAAGGCCCCTGGCTGTTGATCTGTCAGTGGTTTTGTGAGTGCATGTTACACGGGTCCCCCAAAATCCTACTTTGGTGTACTTTATAGGCATCAGTGTTTCTGTTGCTAAGAGGTGCATAGTCTTTGTGTCACAGGGCCGCTTCAGGGTTGTGGAAGGATGTGGAGGCAAATTGTCCTGATCTGGGCATGCATAATGCTTTTGGTACAGCAGGGGAGACTCCTGGATCTGATACTCAACTTCCCAGACTGCCTTCTGTGCCACTGAAGGTCACTGCTGTTGCAGCGTCTGATGGAGATAATTTTGTTCATCTGAAGAAGCTTTTCCTTAGAGGCAATGAAAATTGGGACAAGGTGGGGTGGGAGGGACGGAGCAGTGTCTCTAGTAAATAATAAGAGTGTCCAAGAATGGGAACAAAGAGAACTTTGTGAGTGATTATTTTTTTGGGGGGGCAGGGGGGAGAAGGTGCTTGGAATGAATTCCTGCAGTTGTCCCCCATGCCACTGCCCTTACAGTGCGGGCACTTCCTCCACGTGCTACTTGAAACTCATTGTAGTATGACAGGGTGCATAACCTGGGATGTTTTATGTGATGTGAGCTGTTGTGTTCCAGTATTGCCCCTTGTATGGCTAGATGCTTGTGAAACTGAAAACACATGTGTAGCATAAAGTTTTTCTTAGACTAAAATTTCCATCCTGTAGGTGCTCTTGTGGAGGAGGGCAGCTGAAAGCAGAGCAGAGTAAAGCAGCAGCAGGAGAGCTGTTGACTCCTGTTGGTCACCTTGCAGCGTTCTCCCATCCCAGACAATACTATGATCTCCCCCCAAATCTGCCAAGACATACAGAGCTTTTAAATGCACATCATTCTGTGCTTGTTCCACAGGAGCATCTGCTGAATTCTGTGTGTTTTTTCCAGGAAATGAGTTCCACGCAGGAATATAAATGTTAACGATGTAGAAGTATAGCTCTATAGGCTACACAGGGGGAAAGAAATTATTTTTGACTTCCAGTCAATTTGCAGTATAATACTCATCTAGAGGTCTAACACAGCAGCCTGGTTTCATATATTTATGATTTAAATAATATATGCTGATGCTTACCTTTTTATATATAACTTACTAAGCATATAATACCTTGAGGGCAATACCTTTTATTTCATTATATCCAGGTCTTCTAAAACAAACCTTGACAATCAGCAGTTACTGTAAACATACTGATAATGTGTAGATGGCTTTTAAGTTACTTAAAACTACAGCTGTTTAACTTTTGGTAGTATTTGGGGGAAAAATATTAACATCGGTTCTATTAATTGATTTTGGGGAAATGTTACTTTGCATATCAGATGGACTGTAAGGATGATAGAGACCTACAGTTGTCAGACAAATCTTTCAGCTGCTAACAAACAAACCTCTGAAGTACTTTGACAGTGTCTAGCCTGCAATTATTGTTGCAAAGTGCTGAAACAGCATTAACTTTTTCAGTGTCTGAACCTTGTAACTACAAACAAAAACTGGCACTTTTACTCAGTACCTGATGCCAAATGCTCCAGTTCTTCAAGGGATCCTACTGGAACCTAAATGATATGTTGAGTTGATGCAGCCAAAGAATGAGGAAAATCCATAGTTAATGATACCTGCTGGTCTTGTCAGATGGAGTGCAAATAGAACTGCTTCCACTTGATACTGCTAAAGTTCACGCTCTGGAAGAGTCTTTTTCCAGCAGCAAAACCTTCTCCAGTCCTATTACCTATGGAAGATACTGCTCTGATATGAGTGTAAAATTGCTCAGAGGATGTCTTTCTGCAGTGCAAATCTTTAAACATCCTTACCTTCTGTGTGCATAGGCACAGTTTATTTAAAAACAGAGGTCTACCTGTGCCAGTATAACTTGGTGCAGAAATCAGGTACAGACACTGCTCCCTGTTCTCAGAAACTTTCAGAATTCTTTACTCAGTTAATGCACTGAATGTTATCTAGCTATGGCTGAAGAGGACCGGAATCAAGCTGGTTTGTTCCCTTATTGAGTCAAAACAAGGTAAAACTTGTAGGCAGACCTCAATTTAAATCATCCTACTTGGGTCCCATGTGTGTGTGTGAGTGGCTTTCAGGTCACATCACTCCTATCTGACTGGGGTCATGTGTCTGTAGGCTACATGAATGCCAACAAGACTGTTGGCTTATCCTTGAGCATCTGCTAATTCATAATCACATCTACTTTATCACCACTAGAGGCTCCTCCAAGTCATGTTTTGGATTCTTTTTTGTGTCAGAAAGCAGCTTATGCTCTGAGCAGCATCCAGATGTCCGAATTTGTCAGTGTAACACCTTTTTACAGGCAGTGAATTTTTTATTTTTTTTTAAAAATCAAAATACAGCCATTCTCTTGCTACCATGGCTGAACTCAAATAATGTTTGGAACAATTACTGGTCATTAACTACGGATGAACCTTAAAGCAATGTTGACTAGAAGCTTCTTTTGTTGCATGCTAGTAGGTGGAAAAAACAGGCATGAAAATATTTGATGGTGAATGTGGGTAAATAATTTTATTTTAACAGCAACATATTTATCCCAGCATAGTTAAGGCTATAATTATCAACAAAGATTATTTGTAGCCTTCCTTGTATCTGGGGTAGGTTTCCCGTGACAGGGCTGTACTTACACTTGTGTTCTCAAAACGACTTCTGCTGCAAACTGCTTATTGCTGCACTGTAACTTGATAAAGTAGAAGCATCTTGTATCAGGTGCACTGTGTCTGAACTAACACCCTGTAAGTTTTCAAGAGTTAATCTGGTAAAAACAGGAAAGAATATCACCATGGGATTGTGTCTAGCATATAAATATGGATGAATTGTCTGTCCTTTGCCATTCCTGGCTTTTTGTAGCCTTGGCTTGTTCCATTTACAGTCAAGTCTTGTGCTCAGGTATTAGGTTTTTGCAGGTGTGTGGGTATCATTTTTCTCTGTACTGAGTAAGAGATAATCCAGTTTCCAAACTGACTGTATGGATGCTACAAGTTTTGAGTGTGGAAGTGTGCTGGAGCACCGTACTTGAGCTATTGGACACACAATGTGCATTTTTATAGATTAAATGGTCTCTGTAGTCACAGATAATTGCATATGATGACGTATTTAGAAAGTGAAGGAACTCTTAGATGAGTCTTTGTAGGACAATGTAGGCTTATTTTTGTGGACAATTCAAGATAAAAGGGTTCTGTGTGTTACTGTTGTACACATGAGAACCCTTTAGAAGGTCATTTTTTTATTACATTTCCCTAGCATTCAACTACTGTTCTTAAACTTCAAGACTTTAAAAAACAGAGTTGAAAAATAAGTTATCCAAATATCACCAGAAGGTAGGTATCAGAAGGGTCTAAGTAGAAGATGATGTCTTGCAGCAGAAAATGTGTTCTGTCTGGAAGTTCTCTACATTTTTTTTTTTTTTTTTTTCCTTGAGATACCGCCTGTTTCTACAAATCTCTATTGCCATAAATGCAGCACCCCTCACAGGAGCTCTTGCTATCAGTCTGATATGTCAGTTTATCTTGTTGCTCAGCCTAGGCCGGTCTGCTTCTTTTCCCCATTGTTTTGTTTGGGGGCTTCTCTTCATCAACACTCCAGTTCTTGCTGAAAGCAGACTCTTGGTCTACCATAGATCTTGTCTTCCCTGTTGGACCACTTATGAGTGATCACTTAACTTTAGAAGAAATTTGTGTGACAGGTAAATCAGATATGTGACTTCAAGAGTAATATTTATGACATGCTTAAATATAGGAAGAAAAATTAAATGAGTTATCATTTTGCCTCACATCCTTTCTTGGTAGTGGCAGGAGATACTGCGTAATGTTAAAGCTGTTTAGGAGTTGCTTTTAGTCACACAACTGTACAACTTTCCTTTAACTGTCCTACAAGATCCATCTTTGTCTATCCAATTGACAAGATCTCTTACCTGTATTCTCATCTTACATATGTCTCATTAAATTTCTATCTTGATCTTAATCCTCTTGGCCTGTGGTAGGCTGAAGTGGTTCTTCCTGACTGCTACTCTTACCCTGTATGCCTTCAAACTTAATGCTTTCAGTTAATTAGATTCAAGATTGAATTTCAAGGATGTGCGTTCATGTACCCAGCTTTGCTTCACTGCACTGGTTCTGCTTTTGTCAGAAGTATATAAAGGATACCTTAAATTATGCTGCACTGCAGATGACTCAGACTGCTTCACACCCCTTTGCTGGCTCTTTCAGAAGATTTTTCAGCAAATTGAGGATCTTGCTTTATCTGGATGTCATGTTAGTAACTGACATGGCAATAAGTTGAACCACAGGAAGAAAAACCGATGCTAGTTTTCACTTCAGTGTTGTACTTTCTCTTGTATATCCATCTGGCCTGAAAGATGTCTTTTTAAGCATCCACATATTAATGATGAGCAAGAACAATTTTGTAGATAGTTCTTGTCTAGCTGTGAGTAATTAGGTTGTTAAATGGAGTGTGGTTGATTGAGCAAGGAGGTGATTTTCTGGTTATATGTAGGAGCTGAGGACTTTATGGCCAGGGACAAGTTCTTCAGTAGCTGTTTCCTTAGGGCCATGTTGGGTGTGTTAAGGTCTCTATGGTATAAGGTCTATGGCAGCTGACAAAAGACAACTCAGCATGAGCTTCAAAGACCAGTAGTACTTTGTAGCCACTGAACACTGAAGGCAGGTCAAGTACAGTTCAATAATTTGTAATTACAGCAGTCTAACCTGCCTTTTTCTTCTTTTTTTTTTTTTTTTTTTTTTTTTTTTTGGAAAA